>CM050163.1:116147806-116467806 GCA_027410445.1 Discoglossus pictus
TTCTCCCTCGTAGTTCTCTCGGTGCTCGCAAAAGGCAGTTTTCCTGCTGTTTGCGAGAACCGAATCTCTCGCAGCCTGCTTTACGATATGACTGCGAGAAAATGGCCGAGAATAGGCTCCGAGAGAGCTACGTAGCCTTAAATCTATGCACGAGTCTCGCATATCGTAAGAATCCCTACGTGGACAAAAAGTCCACGCAAGGGATCCGAAAGCCTCTACGTGCTGCCTCGGAACAGCCCGAGACAGCAGTGTGAGGCTCCCCCCTGCACCCTATACACATCCCCATGCTGCAGGAGTCTCTATCGGGACCCCTGCAGCACCCCCACATTAACCCCTTGCAGCGGGGGTCCCCGATCTGCATAGATCAGGGCCCCCGCAGCATTTAAAACTTTTAAATTCCCCGCCGCGGCTCCTTAAAGGGACCGCGGCACACTATCACCCAATCCCGGCCGCGGCACTTAAAATTAACCCCCCTCTATGCTGGGGGTCCCCATCGGGACCCCCGAAGTGTCCCCACATAAACCCATTGCAGGGGGGGTCCCCGATCTGCATAGATCAGGCCCCCCGCAGCATTTAAAACTTTTAAATTCCCCGCCGCGGCTCCTTAAAGGGACCGCGGCACACTATCACCCAATCCCGGCCGCGGCACTTAAAATTAACCCCCCTCTATGCTGGGGGTCCCCATCGGGACCCCCGAAGTGTACCCATATAAACCCCCTGCAGCGGGGGGCCCCGATCGGCACCGATCGTGACCCTGCTGCAATTCAATTTTAAATTTCCCGCCTCGCGGGTCCTCAAAGGACCGTAAAGGTCCTGAAAGGACTCGCACTAAAAATAATAACCCCAGGCAACTATAATTACCCCATTAACTCATGATGGTCAATCCAGACCACCATAAGACCTAAATTAACCCATTAACTCATGATGGTCAATACAGACCACCATAAGACCTAAATTAACCCATTAACTCATGGTGGTCAATCCAGACCACCATAAGACCTAAATTAACCCATTAACTCATGATGGTCAATCCAGACCACCATAAGACCTAAATTAACCCATTAACTCATGATGGTCAATACAGACCACCATAAGGCTCTAATTAACCCATTAACTCATGATGGTCAATACAGACCACCATAAGGCTCTAATTAACCCATTAACTCATGATGGTCAATACAGACCACCATAAGGCTCTAATTAACCCATTAACTCATGGTGGTCAATACAGACCACCATAAGGCTCTAATTAACCCATTAACTCATGATGGTCAATACAGACCACCATAAGGCTCTAATTAACCCATTAACTCATGGTGGTCAATACAGACCACCATAAGACCTAAATTAACCCATTAACTCATGGTGGTCAATCCAGACCACCATAAGACCTAAATTAACCCATTAACTCATGGTGGTCAATCCAGACCACCATAAGACCTAAATTAACCCATTAACTCATGATGGTCAATCCAGACCACCATAAGACCTAAATTAACCCATTAACTCATGATGGTCAATACAGACCACCATAAGGCTCTAATTAACCCATTAACTCATGATGGTCAATACAGACCACCATAAGGCTCTAATTAACCCATTAACTCATGATGGTCAATACAGACCACCATAAGGCTCTAATTAACCCATTAACTCATGGTGGTCAATACAGACCACCATAAGGCTCTAATTAACCCATTAACTCATGATGGTCAATACAGACCACCATAAGGCTCTAATTAACCCATTAACTCATGGTGGTCAATACAGACCACCATAAGACCTAAATTAACCCATTAACTCATGGTGGTCAATCCAGACCACCATAAGACCTAAATTAACCCATTAACTCATGGTGGTCAATCCAGACCACCATAAGACCTAAATTAACCCATTAACTCATGATGGTCAATCCAGACCACCATAAGACCTAAATTAACCCATTAACTCATGATGGTCAATACAGACCACCATAAGGCTCTAATTAACCCATTAACTCATGATGGTCAATACAGACCACCATAAGGCTCTAATTAACCCATTAACTCATGATGGTCAATACAGACCACCATAAGGCTCTAATTAACCCATTAACTCATGGTGGTCAATACAGACCACCATAAGGCTCTAATTAACCCATTAACTCATGATGGTCAATACAGACCACCATAAGGCTCTAATTAACCCATTAACTCATGGTGGTCAATACAGACCACCATAAGACCTAAATTAACCCATTAACTCATGGTGGTCAATCCAGACCACCATAAGACCTAAATTAACCCATTAACTCATGATGGTCAATCCAGACCACCATAAGACCTAAATTAACCCATTAACTCATGATGGTCAATACAGACCAGCATAAGGCTCTATTTAACCCCATCAGTCCCATAAGGGTATATTATTACCATTATGGGCATGTTACAACCCAACATTAACCACATAAGTGCCATGATGGTCCTCAAGGACCATCATGACACTAACTACAAACACTACACTATAACCCCCAATAAACCATTTAATCTAAACTAACCCCCCTCTACACTAATCTATTAACACTTACACTACCTACCTACACTACCTACCCCCTAATAAACCTCCCCAACACTCTAATTACAAAAAACAAAAAACCTACAGTACAAAAAACAAAAAAACCTACAGTACAGAAAACAAAAAAAAATTACAACCCCACCCCCCACTACAGAAAACAAAAAAATACATTACAACCCCACCCCCCACTACAGAAAATAAAAAAATTACACACCTGAAAAGGAAAGACAGATAAACACAATACAATACATACATATAATACATTACATACATTACATACAATACATGACATTACATATAATATATTAAATATAATATATTACATATAATACATTACATACATTACATACAATACATGACATTACATATAATATATTACATATAATATATTACATATAATATATTACATATAATACATTACATACATTACATACAATACATGACATTACATATAATATATTAAATATAATATATTACATATAATACATTACATACATTACATACAATACATGACATTACATATAATATATTACATATAATATATTACATATAATATATTACATATAATACATTACATACATTACATACAATACATGACATTACATATAATATATTAAATATAATATATTACATATAATACATTACATACATTACATACAATACATGACATTACATATAATATATTACATATAATATATTACATATAATACATTACATACATTACATACAATACATGACATTACATATAATATATTAAATATAATATATTACATATAATATATTACATATAATATATTACATATAGTCCTAATCAAATACCCCCTATCTATCTAACATACAATCTATTTAATTTAAAATAAATCCTAACTATATCAAATACATCCCCCTATCTATCTAATATACAAAAAATCCTAACTACATACACAGACCCTTATTCTAAACTAAAATAAAATAATTACAGTCCTAACTACATACACAGACCCTAATTCTAAGCTAAAATCAATAAATTAAGACCACTTACCTTTAAGATGTTGCTTCAGATCACTAACCTATGGGTCAAACAAAAAATAAAAATTAGTACAAAACATTAACATCAAATAAATAAACATTCTATACATTCTACATATTCAACTCACCTTTACAGCATGTCCAGTCACTGTTTATCTCTTCCGGCGCGGCCCTGTTAAAAAAAAAACACAATATATGAATACATGAATACAATATATAAACCATAAATAAAATACACAAATAAACATCTAAATATACATTTAACTTACCTCCCCGCGATGTCCCCGGCCTTCTCTCCTTCAGCCCCGGCTGGGCCGCGGAACCATCCGCGCTCTAAAAAAAAAAAAAAAAAAAAACTAACGGAGGTCTGCACTGGCAGACCTCCCCGACGCTACTGAACCTCCCGGAGTCGTTTCCGGGAGGAAATTGGCATTGGCGGCTTGTGATTGGCTGAAAAAGCTGTCTATCAATTTCAGCCAATCAAAAGTCGTCAATGTGTGAGCCAATCAGGATGGGATACACCCCAATATCCCACCCTGATTGGCTAAAACACTTGTCTATCTTTATGGGAACCAATCACAACGCTCAGATGCCTTCAGCCAATCACTATGGGATACACCCCCACGGAGTGATTGGTAGAAGACATCTGCGCATCCTGATTGGCTCCTACATTGACGACTTTTGATTGGCTGACAGCTTTTTCAGCCAATCACAAGCCGACAATGCCAATTTCCTCCCGGAAACGACTCCGGGAGGTTCAGTAGCGTCGGGGAGGTCTGCCAGTGCAGACCTCCGTTAGTTTTTTTTTTTTTTTTTTTTAGAGCGCGGATGGTTCCGCGGCCCAGCCGGGGCTGAAGGAGAGAAGGCCGGGGACATCGCGGGGAGGTAAGTTAAATGTATATTTAGATGTTTATTTGTGTATTTTATTTATGGTTTATATATTGTATTCATGTATTCATGTATTGTGTTTTTTTTTTTAACAGGGCCGCGCCGGAAGAGCTAAACAGTGACTGGACATGCTGTAAAGGTGAGTTGAATATGTAGAATGTATAGAATGTTTATTTATTTGATGTTAATGTTTTGTACTAATTTTTATTTTTGTTTGACCCATAGGTTAGTGATCTGAAGCAACATCTTAAAGGTAAGTGGTCTTAATTTATTGATTTTAGCTTAGAATTAGGGTCTGTGTATGTAGTTAGGACTGTAATTATTTTATTTTATTTTAGAATAAGGGTCTGTGTATGTAGTTAGGATTTTTTGTATATTAGATAGATAGGGGGATGTATTTGATATAGTTAGGATTTATTTTAAATTAAATAGATTGTATGTTAGATAGATAGGGGGTATTTGATTAGGACTATATGTAATATATTATATGTAATATATTATATGTAATATATTATATGTAATATATTATATTTAATATATTATATTTAATATATTATATGTAATGTCATGTATTGTATGTAATGTATGTAATGTATTATATGTAATATATTATATTTAATATATTATATTTAATATATTATATGTAATGTCATGTATTGTATGTAATGTATGTAATGTATTATATGTAATATATTATATTTAATATATTATATTTAATATATTATATGTAATGTCATGTATTGTATGTAATGTATGTAATGTATTATATGTAATATATTATATTTAATATATTATATTTAATATATTATATGTAATGTCATGTATTGTATGTAATGTATGTAATGTATTATATGTATTATTGTATTGTGTTTATCTGTCTTTCCTTTTCAGGTGTGTAATTTTTTTATTTTCTGTAGTGGGGGGTGGGGTTGTAATTTTTTTTTTTTTTCTGTACTGTAGGTTTTTTTGTTTTTTGTACTGTAGGTTTTTTGTTTTCTGTGCTGTAGGTTTATTGTTTTTTTTAATTAGAGTGTTGGGGAGGTTTATTAGGGGGTAGGTAGTGTAGGTAGGTAGTGTAAGTGTTAAAAGATTAGTGTAGAGGGGGGTTAGTTTAGATTAAATGGTTTATTGGGGGTTATAGTGTAGTGTTTGTAGTTAGTGTCATGATGGTCCTTGAGGACCATCATGGCACTTATGTGGTTAATGTTAGGTTGTAACAGGCCCATAATGGTAATAATATACCCTTATGGGACTGATGGGGTTAAATAGAGCCTTATGGTGGTCTGGATTGACCACCATGAGTTAATGGGTTAATTTAGGCCTTATGGTGGTCTGGATTGACCATCATGAGTTAATGGGTTAATTAGAGCCTTATGGTGGTCTGTATTGACCACCATGAGTTAATGGGTTAATTTAGGCCTTATGGTGGTCTGGATTGACCATCATTACTTAATGGGTTAATTTAGGCCTTATGGTGGTCTGGATTGACCACCATGAGTTAATGGGTTAATTTAGGCCTTATGGTGGTCTGGATTGACCATCATTACTTAATGGGTTAATTTAGGCCTTATGGTGGTCTGGATTGACCATCATGAGTTAATGGGTTAATTTAGGCCTTATGGTGGTCTGGATTGACCATCATTACTTAATGGGTTAATTTAGGCCTTATGGTGGTCTGGATTGACCACCATGAGTTAATGGGTTAATTTAGGCCTTATGGTGGTCTGGATTGACCATCATTACTTAATGGGTTAATTTAGGCCTTATGGTGGTCTGGATTGACCACCATGAGTTAATGGGTTAATTTAGGCCTTATGGTGGTCTGGATTGACCATCATTACTTAATGGGTTAATTAGAGCCTTATGGTGGTCTGTATTGACCACCATGAGTTAATGGGTTAATTTAGGCCTTATGGTGGTCTGGATTGACCATCATGAGTTAATGGGTTAATTAGAGCCTTATGGTGGTCTGTATTGACCACCATGAGTTAATGGGGTAATTATAGTTGCCTGGGGTTAATATTTTTAGTGCGAGTCCTTTCAGGACCTTTACGGTCCTTTGAGGACCCGCGAGGCGGGAAATTTAAAATTGAATTGCAGCAGGGTCACGATCGGTGCCGATCGGGGCCCCCCGCAGCAGGGGGTTTATATGGGGACACTTCGGGGGTCCCGATGGGGACCCCCAGCATAGAGGGGGGGTTAATTTTAAGTGCCGCGGCCGGGATTGGGTAATAGTGTGCCGCGGTCCCTTTAAGGAGCCGCGGCGGGGAATTTAAAAGTTTTAAATGCAGCCGGGGGCCTGATCTATGCAGATCGGGGGCCCCCCCTGCAATGGGTTTATATGGGGACACTTCGGGGGTCCCGATGGGGACCCCCAGCATAGAGGGGGGTTAATTTTAAGTGCCGCGGCCGGGATTGGGTAATAGTGTGCCGCGGCCCCTTTAAGGAGCCGCGGCGGGGAATTTAAAAGTTTTAAATGCAGCGGGGGCCTGATCGGTGCCGATCGGGGACCCCCGCTGCAAGGGGTTAATGTGTGGGGGCTGCGGGGGTTCCTATGGACCCCTGCAGCAAGGTGTTCATGTGAGGACACTTCGGGGGTCCCGACAGGGACCCCCGCATTGAGGGGGGGTTCATTTTAGGTGCCTGGGGGGGGTTTGGAGTACCCCCCACGGCAGGGCTTATGTGGGGGACTGCCGCGGAGGTCCCTTTTAGGACCCCCGCAGCACTTGATGAGGAGTGGGAGCCTGCGATATCATCTCGCAGGCTGTCACTCCTCATGTACATTTACGCAGTGTAGATACGTACGGCCCTGCTGCGTAGCTCATACGTTGCTCGCAGCAGGGCTAATTTAATAGCATTGTAAGTTAGAGAAACTTTGCAGTACGTAGGGCTTAAGTAGAAGCCTCTTATTTACGAGGCTGGAATTTAATAGGGCCCCAAGTGTCTAGTATTTTGGGACTTTATTAAAATGTCGACGTTGTTTAAGCTTTGCCGAGTAATGTTTTTATTTATATCCTTCAAAACTCGTGAAATTTCATGTGAAGTGAACCAAAGTTTAGTTGAAATATTATATTTCAACTTTAGCATGTTATAATCTAACATTTTACCTTTTTCTTTATCTATAATGTGCCCCAGTAGATATATTCCTTTGTCTTTCCATTCTGGTTCTAAGTAGATATAATTCATGCGTGCTAATGTTGTCAAAGGAGTAAGTTCACTATATTGCTCTATGAATTTACATTTTTTGTTCATTTTTATCCACTCTTTTACCATTATAGTCAAAATAGTTGCTCTCAGATCAATGTATGCTAATACTAGTTTTGGAATGAACAATAGAGCATTAAGGTCGATATTGTGTAGCATATCAATTAAAATCTGGTTCTCCGGGTGAGTGGAAAGAGGATGACTCCACTTTATATATTGCGCCAATTTAATTGCTTCCTGATAGTGAGAAACCATTGGGTATGCAATGCCACCTTTTATAAAATTTCTACTCATTATTGCTTTTTTAAACTCTGATCTGACCGTTCTTGTTAATATATCTATCGATCATCTTCTGGAATTTAGCTGTCCATTGGCTTGAGACTGAAAAAGGGAAAGATCTAAATACATAGTTAAGTTTAGGAAGGAGAGACATCTTGATTGATGCAATTCTACCAGAGAAGGATATTTGATTGACCGGCCAGTTCTCAATAAGCTCTTTAGATGATTTATATAAATTGTTCAAATTGGAGGTTTGAATACTTCTTATATCATCACTAAAGTTAATTCCCAGGTTTGTAAATCCCTTTGTGTGGGCCAGCTGATACCTACTAGTCAGGCGCTCTTTGTCTTCCTCTGGAATATTAACACTTAGTGCTTCAGATTTCTCTATGTTTAATTTATAATTCGACACCTTACTGTAGTTTGCAATGATTTCCATCAGCGCCTTTATAGATATATGAGGTTGCTCCATATATACTACTAAATCATCCGCGAAGAGGGAGATCTTGTATTCCCTTTTGCCTACTCTAATCCCCTTAAAGTCCAACAAAGCCCTAATAGCTATAGCGAGGGGTTCTAGGGTCAATGCGAATAAAATGGGAGACAGCGGACAACCCTGACGGGTTCCATTTGTTACCATAAAATAATCTGATTGTACCCCTTTCCCAAAACCGATGCCAAGGGAGCCTTATATAGGGCAGCTATAGCTTTCGATGCAAATGAGTCAAACCCATATCTATGGAGGGTCTGCATCATAAAATCCCACCCTACCCTATCAAAAGCTTTTTCAGCATCCATGGATAGGAATAGGGTGGGGATGTCTTTTTTCTTTGCATAAGTTATTAAATGAATCAGTTTATGGGAATTATCGGCGCCCTGTCTCCCTGGGACAAATCCTGTTGGGTCGGACGCTATTAATGATTTAGATATTTCTGTAAGTCTTAGAGCCAAAACTTTCGCATATATTTTGGTATCTATATTCATACCCGAAATTGGTCTAAATTCTTTGCAAGAGTGTGCTTCCTTATCTGATTTTAGTATAGTGATTATATTGGCTCTAAGCATCTCTGGTGGGAATGTACCTGTGGTTTTAATTTCATTAAATGTAGCTACTAAGATTTGCATTAACTCTTCCTCAAATATTTTATAGTATGTTGTAGAAAATCCATCTGGGTCTGGTGCCGTGTAGTTTTTTTGGTTTTTAATAACTCGTCTAATTTCTAGTTCCGTTATCTGACTATTTAAAGCCTCCTTTTCCTCATTTGAGATAACTGGAAAGTCAATCTGATCTAAGAATGATGATATGTCTTCACTTTTGGGTGTTATAAAGTTTTCTTCCGAGTTTAGATTATACAAGGCTTGATAAAATTTCGCAAATTGATCCGTGATTTCTTTAGGCTTAAAAATTGTTATTCCCTGTTTTACAAGATAAGGAATATTACAATCTTGATATTTTTTGTTTTTTAATCTTATTCGCGAGATCTTTTCCTATTCTATTATTGAAATGAAATGATTTTTGTTGTAGTTGCCAAAGACTCATATCTGAGCGTTTTTGGTTAATGTTTTTAATTTTGTTCCGAATTGTTATTATCTCTTGTGTAAGGGTGTCATTTAGTTTTATTTTGTTTTCTTGTTCCAATTTATACAATTTTATATGTGAAAGTCGTAAGGACAATCCTCTCTGTTTAACCCAGATGCTTTTCAACTTGATTAATATACCTCTTGTATATGCTTTTAGTGAGTTCCATATTGTTGTATTTAATGGAACCGACCCCATATTAATTTCCAATTTTTTTTTAATTTCTATTCTAATAGTATTTAGTCTTTCCTTATTTTCTAAGATTTTATCATCCATTCTCCATGCCCTGCTAGATTTTATCTCCCCCTTTTCCTGTATTTGGAGGGTGACTCTAGCATGGTCCGAGATTGTTATTAAACCAATTTTAACTGATTGAATTGCGTTTAACAAAGTCTCATTCACTATTATATTATCAATTCTTGAATACATTTTATGAGATACAGAATAATAGGTATAGTCTCTTTCATTTATATTTATAAGGCGCCATGCATCATATAAGTAGTTTTCCACCAATAATTTGGAGAAATCCTGAGCTGTTTTTTCTATACCTTTATAGTTTTTGGGAACTTTTTTGTAGCTTCTGTCCATCTTAGCATCAGGCGTCATATTAAAGTCACCACCTACTATGCGTCCTCCTATAGCTATCTTATCCAGTTTCTTTAATACTCCCTTCAAAAATATATTTTGTTTATTATTAGGGGCATATACATTTACTATTGTCATATGTTCGCCATTTATTTCTCCTACCCAGATAATATAACAGCCTTTACTATCCAAGACCACTAATTCTTCTTTTAATTTTAATTTTTTATTAAACATCATTAAAACTCCTCCTGAGTTTTTTTTATGGCAAGCATTAAATACTTGAGAGAATCTATGTTTGGCCATATGAAATAATCTTCCCTTATCCCAATGGGATTCCTGAATTAATACAATATCTGGATTTGTTTTGATCAGCATTCTCGAAATGGAGGCTCTCTTTGACGGAGAATTTAATCCCCTAACGTTGTAACTCACTATCTTCAAACCCGGCATTATCTTTCCTCCACTAGGCCCTCCCCCCGCCTTCCATCCCGCAGCCCCTGGCTACATCCATACTTCCAAACATACCACACTCTCTCTTGGAGTCATACCTATCCAGTCTAACCATTCGCTCCCTTCCCCTTCCAAGGGGATTACAACTGCAACCACCCAGTTGTGCCTTATGGGCGTGAACGATGAAGGGATATGTTAAGTCCTCCATGGAGGTTTCCCCACGCCTGTATATTTTGTATTCCTAATTTACCTTCTGGTTCCCAGAACCCCCCCCCCCAACCCCCCCCACCCCCAATTATGTTACTTTACCCCTGCTCTCTCCAAGCCTTTTTAATCCTGGATATGCTCTCTTTGCCTGTTCATTTCTATTAATTAATAATTTACCTAATCACAATTCCTGTTGTAAATATACCCCTCTCCTCCCTTCCTGTCATTTTATATTTCTATTTTTATTCGCTTTTGTAATTTTCCTAATTTTCATATTCTTCGTAAATTTCCTTGAACATTCCACAATTTATAATATTATATTTATGTTCTATTGTTACATTTTGTGCAGATGCTATTCCTTAAAATGAGTTCTAAATCGTAATTATACAAAAATTTTACCATGATCAATTAGGCTACATATCCCCCTTAATCTTGTAGTGCAATCATGTGCTACAAATCCTACTTAATCATAATATCAATTATTATATACAATTTACATGTGCAAGTTAGCATAATTTTACGTGTAGAATCATTCCATTTCATTTCATATACTGGTTCAATCTATTACATTAAAATTTGTGCATCCAAAAATTCCTTCCTTTGTCTTTTCTCTTCCATTCCTTTCCTTTAAAATCACCCTATAGTTGATTCAATCATAAGCTGGTGAACCTCTTATTAAAATTACGTGGCTTCAATATATTTAGATAAGAAAAAAAACAAAGTTAAAAAAAAAAAAAAACATCATTAATACCCAAAATTCATAATAAGGTTAAAGTGCATTCAATACAAATAAAGTGCTGTGCAATTTCTTATGAGGAAAGTCAATATGCAATCTTAGACCCTTTAAATATTGCAATTAATCATAATTGCATGACTGCAAAAAAAAAAAAGGAAGAGAAAAAAAAAAAAGACCCTATCTAAACCACCTATTTCCTTCCTTAATACCCCTAATACATAATAAAGTTTAAAGTGCATTCATTACAAAAAAGTGCTGTGCAATTTCTTAGGAGGAAGGCAATATACAATCACAAACCCTTTAAACATTGTAATCCATCATTTTTGTGAGGAAATGGTAATATATCCTAAAAATAAAAGGGATAGTAGCGAGGAATTAGTAAAGTATTCCTCCCTTTTTTGGAAATCTAGCAATCCCACCAAATGACAATGAGGCAAAGACTCTCAAATATCCCATTTACTAAATAAATCTTCTCCCTCTTTAAGTGATGTGATTTTGTACCATCTAGAGTCTCTTAAAAATGAAAGTCCTATGGGAAAAGTCCACTTGTATGGTATTTCTTTTTCCCTCAGTTTCTGGGTAATAGGAAAAAATTGTCTTCTTTTATTTCTCGTGGAAGTAGAAATGTCCGAAAATATTTTAATATTTGAATAGGGAGGGTCAAAGGATGTTATTCCATAACTAGCTTTTAATAGTTGATTTTTCAGTGGCAAATGATGGATTTTTACCATTACATCTCTAGGAAACTCTACCTCAATGTTTTTTCGGCTTAGAGAGTCTATAGGCTGCATCGAACTTGAACTTTATATCCGCAAAATCAGGCACTAAATATGAAAAAAACTTAGTAAGATATAATCCCAGGTCCTCTTTGGGTATTTTTTCATCAATCCCTCGTATTTTTAAGTTATTAATTCTTGATCTATCTTCAAGGAAGTCCACCTTATTTTCCAATGCCGTTAATTTCCCCTCCATTGCTTTGATGCTTTCTTGGGAATAATTTTGTTCCTTTTTAATTGTTTCACAAGTGTTCCCCAATTCTGCAATTTTGACTGTGTTTTCTTGTGTTGCCTTGATATTAAGAAGAATTTGATTTTTAAATTCATCCAAGAATTTGTTTTGAAACTTCTCTAGGATATTTTCCAGTTTTCCAACCGTGAGGATTTCCTCCTCTAAATTAATTGTATTTGTTTCCGAAGAGGTATCTACCGTATTATCTACATATGCCTCTGTAGATTTATCCCCTATTGGAGAAGCCAAAAGGGATAACTCCATAATTTTTTGCGCCATTTTAGGCGAAAACAATAGTTTAGATTTAGGAGGAGATCTTATTTCATCTTTGTTTTTATTTTTCGGAGGCATTGTATGAAATTTACCTAGAATCAAGTTCCTGGGATATAATAAAAGAGAAAAAAAGATATACCAAAAAAACAAAACACAAAAAAAAAAACCATGCAAAAACAGAGGTAGTCCCAAATCCGCTTTACAGTAGATGTGGTCCTGATCACATACTTTTACTTGGGGATATATATTTCTTTTATATATTTCTCTTTCTCTCTTCCCCCTCCGTGGTCCTGATCCAATTCTTTAATTGGGAATATTTTGTCTTTTAAGTATATATGGTTTTATTTCACAATTATAGGTAATATAAAGGTTTGGAGCTAGATCCCCTATTTTTAGGGATTAATTCCTTTAGTATTCCTTTAGTCGATTGGTGGAGTCCATTCCAGACCTTTATTCCTTAATTACTTTTAACCATATTAGTATTACCTCCTTTGAGATATGGGTCCGTAAGATTTTTCCCATTAATGTATAGCTTTTGCATAAGGTCTGTCAGGGATCAATTAGATTGTATTATTACTCTCACTTTTCCCAGACCAAAGCTCCAATAATGGTTTTCATTCTTGAAGAAATTATAGACCCCACAAAATTATACTTCAGGTCCTTACTTGCTGAACTGGACCTTATATCCTTTATAGGACCTATGTATATATTATGCCCGTTAATATCTTAGGGCCTTACAGAAAAGAGTCAGTGTTTATGTATAAAGAGTGCTCTATTAGAGCCTTACCAGACCTCATGGCCTCCAGGTGATATCAGCTAATAGCTGCACAAGCTGCTGTGAGAGGCCTGGAATATCCAATACTCTAGGCAGTCAAAGCTCCTTTCTGCGGGCCCCCAGTCTGGCATTCTCCCGCCAGAGTTCTCCAAATCACTGCTATGCTTAGCTTAGCCCCCTCCAGTCTCTTTGCACAGCTTGTGCGCTCTCACCGCTCACGGGACATTGAGACCAGGGGCAAATGCTGGGGCTATATCTCCTTAATGGTCCTGCTCTTCATGCAGCCGGTCCCGTGCTTCTGAACCCGTATCGGGCTTGGAGTGATTGTACCTTGGGAAGGGCTGAGGGAAAAGGTTTAGGGAATCCCAGTCTCCAGCGTGGTCTCCTCCATCGGACTGTGCGAGCGTCCGCTCACATGTGCATATCCGGTAACGCCCCCAGGGGAGGTACTGACATCAAACCTCTGTATAGGTCAGCTATTAGCTGCTTTAACTCTAATTAGTTATAGA
This sequence comes from Discoglossus pictus, assembly GCA_027410445.1. Lineage (NCBI taxonomy): Eukaryota > Metazoa > Chordata > Amphibia > Anura > Alytidae > Discoglossus > Discoglossus pictus. The sequence goes on from CM050163.1 coordinate 116,161,861, forward strand.
AAAAAACACTGATTTATTAAAAGAAGAATAAGACATTATACAAGGATAGTCCAATGAAATACTGGACATAGTGTATACATTTTTTTACACTATTGGATGTGCTTTTAATTAACAAAATCATTTTTGAATAAAGAGACTATCGCTGCATTCAATGCAGAAAGTTGCTGAACCATAACAATCAAAGCAGAGTGAATTCAAAAAGGCCAGAACATCAATAGTAAATAACATGCAGCCTTATTAAACTTTGATTCAGTACATTTAAAAGGGCTCTATTTAGGCACACAGCATATTTTTACAGAAGTTTTTAGTTAGTGAACTTCTATCCAAAAGCAAGGTCTTCTTAACTAAAAACTTCTGTAAAAAACATATGCTATGTGCTTAATTAGAGCCCTTTAAAATGAATTGAATCGCAAATTAATAAGGCTGATGGTGTTTAAAAAATCTTTTATACCATTAGATGTGCTTTTAATTCACAAGATTATTTAAGAAAGAACAAGCTATCTCAACATTCAGTGCAGAAAGCTGCTGAGGCATAGCAAGCAAAATGGAATAAGTTTTAAAGAGGCGCAACATCAATAGTATATAAATCACAGCATTACCAAAAGATACACATAAATTAATGAATGAAATTACATGCATCAATGTTTACTTACATTGTTGAACTAGCCAAATCCTTGTGGAATAGAAGTAGTTTATGAATGCAGTGTCAAACAAGTATAATTACATGAATCAATACCCTTGTTAACTGGGCATGCGTACTAATGTCCGAAACTCTGTCAGAAGTCAAAATAGGAAATCATTAAACCTAATAAAAGGAGAACCAAAACATACAAACAGTCCACAGTCCGACCTAACAGTGTAATAATAATAATAAAAAGGAAATGATCAGATCCTAACAAGGTCCTCCATAGACGTGTGCTCAGTGATACATGTATTAAATAAAAAAAATAATAACGTTTAATATTTTTTAAAACAAAGGAGCAATCACTGCATTGAACACAAAGAGCCACAGAGCCGCAGGGATCACTGAGATAATTGTAATGCATGCATGCAGAATACATATGGGCCCTCATTTTATTATTGGCCGTAGGAGATGCGGGGCCGCAAGGACCGGCCGCAAGCTATTTGCCTATTTTATTCCCTTCCGGCCGGGGACTCCAGCAGGCTTGAGGCCGGTGCATTGTTATCCCTTGCAGCCGCACGCGCCGGAGGAAAGCCTTTGATCTTAAACGGCCGCAAGAGTTTCGGCTGCAAGAAAATCCCGGTTGCTATTCAATTGCTCCGGGAACCCTCTCTGCATGGCTAATACCGAGCCGCAGCTTACTTGCAGCAAAAAGGTCCCGCAGGCACACTATTAAGCACATAATAAAGCCATCCTGCATTTTGAGGAGACTATAAAGTGATTGTAGGTGTTAGCATTCATAGGACAACATTCCCCTACACTCAAATCCGTAAATAAGTTTTATTTTATTTTATGTCAAATATCCGTGGAAAAAGTCCATAGGGCTTGGAGCACCTCAGACCCGCTCACGCTGCGGCCGGAAAATAAACAGTTAATTAAATCTCGGATTTGGGCTGATGTGCAAGCTTGAGAGGGGGTTGCTATTAATCCTCATGTCCCACATTATGATCCCTAGCATTTACAGAGCTTTACATTGCCGTCTTGAATTTATATTTGCTTTTAAAGATTTCTGAGCTTACGGCCGGTTGCAAGATATACGGCCGTCCGTAAGGGGATATCCTTGCGGCGCCGTCTATTTGAATTGCAAGGTAACGGGAGCCCCGCAAGGAATCGCAGCTTTGCGGTCGATTTACAGCCGATAATAGAATGAGGCCCATGGTCTGTTGTCCAATTACCATGCTATGAATTACAATGAGAGTAGAACCAGGAGTATGATGAACCCTAAAAACAGAGAACTATACCTATTTATAATAAGGTCATATGGCAAATTTCATTACATATAGACAAAATTTACTAATTAATACCACTGAATTAATATACCTTGTGAGTAATATAGGAAACATATTACTCACAAGGTATACCATATATAAGTAGATATTTTAAAAATAAACACTATAGGCAAATGGAAAAAATAGATTAGACCATATGAAATCCTACATAAAGGAGTATTACTAAGCTAAATTAGCTATGAATGCTAGAAAATAGGATAAACCCCAGATTAAATGGCACCAGAAAACAACTGCATCTGGTTAAAAAACCTAGATTTTAAACCAAAATACTGGTCATACTATGCTGATAACATGCATGATGGTGAAACACCCTAATTAAAGTAAATTATACACATGTCAATACTAGAGATGTATGCAAGATGTTTACCTATTGAAGATAAAAATGACCCATAGTGAGCAAATAATCTCCTTAAATTAATTGAACAATGGTAAATAAGTGTCTAATAAATAGAAGGGATACTGGGTGGTAGATCAATAAACACCTGATAATCATCAGATAAACTGCAATTATAAAAATGCACTATTTGAAAATCCTTCATTGAGTCCTGATGGTGACTGTGAATGAAGTTGATAGATCGATCACCACTTATGCAAATCTCCAGCACAAAAAGAACATATACTGTGCAATTGCTGTCCTTCCTTCCTTTTCTGTACTATAAATATCTTCCCAAACCTTACTGTGAAATTGTCTAAATGTTTTGCCAATATAGATCTTTTTACATTAGCAAGTTGCCACATAAGCAATTCCTACAGAGAACCAATTATAGACGTTGTTAAAATAATATAATTGTCAAAATCCCTTCACCTCTTAATGAGTGTACAAAAAGTTTTGTCAGAGAAATTAATTTGCATTCAGAACAGTGCCTGCAACTAATGCAAGAATTCAATGGTTGCAACTACGTGGTCTTTGTCTTATTAGATTTAAAGTGACTTATCCCAAAAAATTATGTAGGCTGACATATTTTCTATATTATATATCTGGTGATAGGGGAATTTAGGGGCAAAAATTTCTATCCAATTGTAGAATCCGCCAAGGTTTATTTAAAGCATTCCTAAACAAACTTGGGATAGCCTCTTGCTTTGAAGCAAACTCTTAACTTGTCAGCCTATTATTTGAAATCATTGGAGCAATTGAGTCTAATCTGTAGATACTGACCTATCAGAATTCCTCTTTTGAGTGGTACCTTGACCAGTCAAGGAGAGAGTTGGCTTCTTTTTGATTTCCTGTGATAGCTGGTGTTTATATTGCCATTGCATCTTTACTTATCAAAAGGTCTTAAAATTGTAATGACCAATCATTGACTTCAAAAGTAACACACAAGTGAATATCATTCTTGTTCAAGGTACAACTAATCCATCAAAATCAATGTAAGTACTGTCCCAAAATATGAGAATATCATCAATGTACCTTATCCACAGAAGTATCTTGTCTGTAAAAACAGTAATTGAATCATCAAGTGTCCATGGGATTCCCACCAGCCCAGAAGAGATTAGCATAGATGTAGGCATATGGTGTGCCCATAGTTGTCCCCCTGGTCTGGTGATACCACTTACCATGAAGATCAAATAGTTCATGGTAAGTATGCATTTATGAAGTCTAATTAATAGGGTATTCAATTTGTCAAAATTGCTATTGCACATCTGAAAACATGTTGTAAGCTTGTATACCCAAAATATGTGGTATATTACTATATAACATTTCTATGTCAATGCTAGCTATTTGGAATTGGGAGGAATAGTTACTCCATCCTAGCCTTTCAGTGTGTGATTAGTTTCTTTAATGTATGATCATAAAGCATTGACATATTCCTTCAAATGTTTGAGTTAAATTGTTTGAACGAGATACAATGGGTCTTCCTGGGACTGGTTTAACAATTTTGTGAATTTTCAGGAAGGTCCTAACCAGTCTATTTCTTTACATCATTTAGGATTATGTATTTAGATATTGGTACATTTGTTGTAGTTGTTTGAATTTTATTTTTTATAAAATTAAATGGCACATTAAGTATCAATTTCACTTTTAATGCACACTTATTAAATGTTCTTTTTTATTTCTAAATATTTTAGAAGTGTATTCTAAGGATTACACCAGTATGTTTATTCATATGTTGAAGTGGTTAGACATTATGAATTTAAAGTAATGTAGAATGATGTAGAATCTCTGCAGTTAACCGTTCCAAATTTTTATGGGAACAGCCTTTAATTAATATAGTATGTTTTAGTTGGTGGTGCCATATTTTGTTTTGAGCAAGTATGAGATGCTTCTTGAATCTATAATAATTGGATGCCAGCCGTCTTAGACAACCAATCTTCTTTGAGATTTTAATAGCACTATAAAAGGTATTTGCAAGTATTCACACGCCAAAACTCATTCATGTGAGGGCTTCTAATTTTTTTAAACATAAATATATGTATATATGCAATATTTAATTACTTGCAATATTTTAGTCTGCCGCTAAACTTTTTTCACTTCCCTCTGCCTCTCTTAATGAACAGATTCCTCAACTTATCATGCTGGTCACTATCTTGACCTTATTTTCACCAATCTCTGCACCACCTCCAACCTAGTCACCACATTCCTCTCTCTTCTCTTCTTCATTCCTGACCACCACCACACACAGAAATGTACAAGTTCTTGATTTCTAACAGCTCTCCATTGTGCTCCAACCCCTTCTCAGCCCCACCACCAACCTCACTTGCCCTGGCACTGCCACCTCACATTACAATTCTACTCTTACTTCCACCCATGATACCCATTGACACCCCAAAACACTATGGACTCCTTTAATATTGTACCTGAGGATGAAGTATCCAATCTATTATTAACCTCTTGCCTTACAACCTGGATCTTATTCCATCAAAGTTACTCCCTCACCACTCTACCACCCTAATCCCTGCTATCACACATATATTCAACCTTTCCCTAAACAATGGAAAGTTTCCATTATCTCTAAAACATGATATAATTACACCCATTTTTAAAAACCTCTTCTAATCATCCTAGATCTCTTTGCTTGACACAGTTGACCACCCTCCTACAATCCAAATTCTCTACTTTCTTGGCATCTGTGACTTTGCTCTCTCATGGCTCACATCATACCTACAAGGTCGAACATTTAGTGTCTCTCTTTTCTGGCACAACTTCTTCACCTCGCCCTCTGTATATTGGTGTACCCCATTGTTCAGTCATAGGCCCTCTCCTCTTCTCTATCTATACTTCCTCACTTGGAAACTTAATAAGTCAGACTTCGATATCATCTCTATGCAGACTACAATCAAATTTACTTCTCAACACCAGATCAACCCGCCTCTATTCTAGCACAAGATTTCAACTGCCTCTCTAGCATATCCTCCTGGATGTCCGTCCACCATCTCAAACTTAACATGTCAAAAACCAAGCTCCTTGTTTTTCCACCCTCTCCTACAGCATCCATTCATCAAGTATCTCTCACTGTTGAAAATGCAATTATCATTCCCTCCTCCCAAGCCTTAGTCCCGCCCTCTCTTTAATTCCTCATATATATTCACTGAACAAATCATGTCTATTTATCAAATATGTCACTATCTTACACAAGACACAAGTAAACTTCTAATTCATTATTTCATCATATCCTGTCTCTACTTCTACAACTCACTCCTCGCTGGCTGCCCCATTACCTGCTTATCACCACTTCAATCTTTAATGAATGCATCTGCTAAACTCATGTACTATACCCAACACTCAATGTCAGCATCACCACTCTGTCAGTCACTGCACTGGTTCCCCATAACCTACACAATAACATTTAAATTCATGACCCTAACATATAAAGCCCTTCACAATAATGCAACCCCTTATATCTCGGATCTTATCTCAAAATACTCCCCCATTCTTCTAGTGATCTTCCTCTTTCCTTCTCTCTTATTACCTCCTCTCATTCCCACCTTCAGGTCTTTTCTTGGGTTGGTTTTATTCTTTGAAACTCTTTACTTTGCTCCACTAGACTTTAAAATCTCACGAAAACACGTCTAATTAATGAAGCTTATTGCCGTCATACTTAATATGCCCAATATATCACCTTCCAAATCCCTTCAATTGTAAGTTTGTGAGTTTTTAACAATATAGGATGCTTAAAAAAGTAATCGATATGCAAGATTCTAAGCTTAAAGACAGAGCTCGCTTTTAATTTAATCAGTATTGATATTGTTTTTATGTTCGGTTTCATCCTATGAATGGCACTGCAAAATATGTTGGAACATTATAAATACTAGATAATAGTAATAATATTCAACATTCAAGATATAAATTCCTCTACCTCAAGATGCAGGTTAGAAAATATATTTCACTTGACTTTCAGACATAAAGACTATAATATAACATAATAATATGAGTCTGGTAATGGTCAGAGACCTACAGAAATAGAATAAGGATTGGAACATGATTGCGCATGGTATGTCTCAACCTAAGGTAATAAGGTGAGTCCTAAGTTGTATTCACATAGAGAAGTATTTTTATTTCATGACCTCTTGTACTATTTTAGTGCAGTCTGTTTACAGCCATAAAAAAAAAGATATGTGTGGTTACTACAAAACACTTTATGTTAATCAGGTCACCTAAGACTGTGAACAAGTTGCCTTCATACCACTTCCTGGTACACATGCTTAACATAGTTAACTCTGAATAGCAAATTGCTCCCAGTGAGATTTTAGTGTTGATGGTCATAGCAGCCAAATAGGAATTGGCAGATCCATGCAAATACTAAAGAAATGTAGAATAATGTATGAATATGATAGTAGATACCCATAATCACCTGATTCTATGGGACATCCATATCCTATAAAGATTACTTTCTGAAAATAAAGATGCACTGTATATCATGCATATCTTTTCCATATGATCCAGTAGAACCCTTAGTCTTGCACTCAGAAAAGCTCTGATATAGATGGTATAGGGATTTGGAGGATAGAGGATGGTATTATATTGATAACATTACAAATGGGGTCCTTCATAAATGAAATAGAGTATAGAAACATTTTACAACTCACAAATATAGATTTTCCTTTTTTAGAAAAGGATTCAAAGGCTTGGACTATGCCCCTTAATATGATTCTTCCATAGCTAATGTTCCTAGGAAAGGTAATCTTCCTTTACATGACTCTACATCTTTTAAATTCCATGTATTGAAGAAACATTTTAAATCTAAAAATATGTGTCGTGCAGCTGGAACTGTAATCAGACCAGCAGGAATGCTCACTTAGTAAACTTTCCTAGCCACCTAAGCTATGGAAGCATTATATTTAGGCCCGAAGAAATATGTTTTACGGATAAAGTGCTTCACAAAGAATAAAAGAGGTAAAGTTACAAGAAGCCAGGAGCTTTACGGCATTCTGATAACATGTCAAAAAATAGATTTTGGGTTCTTCCATTCAATGGTAAAATGCTTCTGGTAGGAAACTTCATTAAACCATAAAATGAGAAGTGATTACTTGTCAAGTAATGCTCTCAGTTAATTGTAAATCTATAAGATATTATTTTTTATTCAGTTCAAAATCATAATGAAGCTAATTTAATTTTCTCAAGCAAAGGTTTCAGTTCTTTCTAGACATATAATTTAAATTGTAAGTGAAGAAAGGATAATATAATCAAATAGTAATTCAAACATCAGAAAAGTCATGCTGGAATTGTTGTCAATAATACCATATGTCCTTTCAGGGGACTGGCTCCTTAGCATCCATCCAAATTATGGATTTCATCTCATATTTTGTCTATAATCATATGCCTTCAATTTAATCTCTTATAGCAGAACTAAGAAAGGATGGAATTAGAATATTCCAATATCTAGGCAATATATTTGGACTACATCAGAATTAAGAATCTTTGTTGATTCATAAAAAGAGAGTAGTGTATTACCTCTCAAAGAACAGCTGGTTTATCAATTGAGTCAAAAGCTCTTCATCCTTCGAGAACTTCATGTCCTCATAGCAGACTTCATCACTGTAGAGACAAAGGCATCTCATCCAGGAAAATATTTCTGAGAGAAAGCTTTGGAGAAAAGCAAAATTCTTCATAGAGCAAACATTCATGGTCCTAATTGTAATCATCACGTCTGTATTCATATTCATTCAAAAGAAAAAAGCATTTAAGACCTCCAGTAAAGTCATTTTCAAACAATTAAGTCTATATAAACAAGACTGACATAAGAAGTTTCTTTGCTTCAAGAAAAGCACTATATTGTGGACAAACCATAAGAACATAACCTGGATGTAAGACACTAGTTGCTTATTGAAGAAACCAACTGAATGGTACAAATGAATGTACTTTCTTTTGCACAGAGGAGACTTTCTTGATATTTCTGTTCTGCCCTGCCCTAGCGGCCAGTGAAGCCTGATATGCCTCAGGAGATTTCTCTTCTGTAATGGCACAACTTAGCTTAGTAGAGACTACACTCTGAGTAGGTACACAACTAAATTATAACTGTCCTGTCCTCGGGTGTGCATCTCTTTCTTTTTGGACAAACCAAAAGAACCTGGAGAAAAGTCTATCCCTTGGGTATATATAGTAATCAAGAAAGGAGAAAAGCAGGGGTCTGTTATATGAGTTCCATCTCATTATGTAATGGAAAGAAAGAGATCTATCTGAGATATCAGCAAACATATCTATGTGGAGAAAAAAAAAACAGTAAGCAGTCTTCCTCCTTAAGATTACTATAATCCAGGAGAATGAAAATTAAACCCCTCAAGCTGTCAAACTGATTTTGAAAAATGGGGATCTCCTTATTTGGCATCCAAGAAAATATCACAAATTGAAAACTACAGTAAGTATGGCTTGTATTCGTATATACAGTATGTATATATATATATATATATATATATATATATATATATATATATATATATATATATATTAGTAGTCTTTCTAGTAACAATTGGTTTATTTTTGTAGCATAACTGTTAGGCATAACTGTTAGGCCTAGATCACACTGATATGGGAACATTTATCAGCAGATACCACTCCCCCCCCCCCCCCCCCTAAAAAACAACATTTTCTGTAAAACAGTTGCTACATGAATCTACATTAACGACATCTAGGTCTTGCACTTTTTCTTACTCTTTTTAATGATGTCAGATGGTATGTGATAAATTAACACAATGTTTGAAGCAAAGTAATTTCAAAATAAGATATGTTAAAAAGATTTTTTAAATTTCAGCTTTAACTGTTTCGGAATAGCAATATTATTGATAATACTGTACAATTTGTCATGTGAAATGTGATGTTATCAGTTACGTAAATTAATGTAATGTGCTATTTGTGATAAAAAAATACTCATTGACAAAGTGGGTGAGTAGTGATGTCGCGAACATCAAATATTGGGTTCGCGAACAGCGGACGCGAACTTCATCAAATGTTCGGGAACGGGCGAACATTGGCGAACCGCCATAGACTTCAATGGGCAGGCGAATTTCAAAACCCACAGGGACTCTTTCTGGACACAATAGTGATGGGAAAGTTGTTTCAAGGGGACTAACATCTGGACTGTGGCATGCCAGAGAGGGATCCATGGCAAAACTCCAACGGAAAATTACATAGTTGATGCAGAGTCTGGTTTTAAGCCATAAAGGGCATAAATCACCTAACATTCCTAAATTGTTTGGAATCACATGCTTTAAAACATCAGGTATGATGTTGTATCGATCGGGTAGTGTAAGGGTTACACCCGCTTCACAGTAACAGACCTATCTCCCTGTTTAATGCCCCGCAAACAACCGCAAACAGTCCCTTTGCAAAACCGCAAACTCCCCATTTGCCCAAGGTTGGATACCAAGCTAGCCATGTCCCGTTCCTTGTCCTCACTGATGTCATTGAAGGTCTCTTCCTCCACCCAGCCACCAAGGGTCCCCGAAAGGTGACAACAAGCCCCCTGGGATGCCTGCTGTGTTTGGTCTTCCACCTACTCAAAGCCACCTTCCTCCTCTGACTCCTCTTCTTCAGACTCCCAGAGTCTGGGGGCTTCCACTGCCCAGCATAGAATATTATACACAGGTCAGGGTCTGGGGGCTTCCACTGCCCAGCATGAAATATTATACACAGGTCAGAGTCTGGGGGCTTCCACTGCCCAGCATGGAAGATTATACACAGGTCAGAGTCTGGGGACTTCCACTGCCCAGCATGGAAAATTATACACAGGTCAGGGTCTGGGGGCTTCCACTGCCCAGCATGGAATATTATACACAAGTCAGAGTCTGGGGGCTTCCACTGCACAGCATGGAAGATTATATGCGTTGCCTCTGTCTGCATTATTATAAGGTGTGTACTGTTAAGTAGTACTATTCCTATCGGTTTAATCCCTGTTACATCCACTATCAGGGGACGTGTATATGGCATGGATTTTTGGAAGCGGGAGATGGTAAAAGATGCTTGGTCGGTCCTCCCACTTCAAATTTGGGGCACTGTGCGTGCAATCTAAAGTGCCACCAGATATGAGTGTCACTGTGCACTGGCAAAAGTTGGCAGAATAGATGCAATAGGCTTCACACACACGCCTGTAGGCAGGCAACTGATATTCAATCTATTACAGTCAAAAAAGTGTTGTTTTAGTTCACTGAGCACAATATAAGCTGTAAGGTGTTAGCCTGTCACACACACACGCTGGCAGGCAGGCATATGCAATTAGATTACACAGAAAAAAATTATAAAATAAAATAAATGATGTTCTAGCCCTAAAAAGGGCTTTTTGGGTTGCTGTCCTCCAGATGGAAGGCTCTGGAAGGGAGTGTATGCTGCTGATTGGCTGGAATGTGTCTGCTGACTGTGAGGTGCAGGGTCAAAGTTTCCTCAATGATAAAGAATAGGGGGCGAAGCGAAAAGGGCATATTTTCGCCGTTCGCTGCGAGCACGAACATGCCCAAATCGCCGCGAATAGTCTGCGACATCACTATGGGTGAGTAGGACTTAAGGTTCATGTAACAACAGAAATTTAATTTCTAGGTTAAGTGGTTCCTTGATAACCTTTCTGTCATTAAGCTTCATTATTGTTTTCAATAACACATTTTTAACACACTGAATTAAAACCTAGACATTTTTGGCAGGTCCACAACTAATTGTTAACAGCCTTATGTCTAATAAAGAGTTTAACTTTATATTCCCCAAAATGTTACTTATACTCGAAAACCTGGTTTAGTCAGAGGTCCACTCAGAAGAAATTTAGATAATCATGTATCATTATGTGTTGAGCATTATATTCAAAAGCACCATAATTAATCAAAATGCCAACAATTCATCAAATTTACCACTATTTTCTTTTCCTGGAAATATAAATGGCAGCATTTGCATATTGGTAGCTCTGCCCACTTGCAGGTAGGACATACAAATCTAGGTTTTAAATTGGAGTTCCTATCACAGAAAACACAATGCCACATAAATTAGAAGCCCCTAAATCCAACGTGAGCCCCACAACGGCTGCGTGCTTGAAATTTGGCAGAGTTACGTTGCTATTAAATTAAAGGGGCTAAGAGCTATGGTGGGTTTGAGACGAAAATCGTAGCTTGTTCGTAGAATGATGGATTTGCGGCAGTGCGACGATCAATTAGTGTAGACCGCAGTTACGGGTTTAGACGGAGCCAATGGAAAAAGAGATTGTCAGCGTTACGTCACTGAAAAAGGGAAGGATATTTACGGGCTTCAATTACAGTTTGCGATCGGACCCACATTCAAGATGTAATGCAATATTGATAAAGCCGTAAATATGATATTCTATCACATGTGAGTTACAGTATATGTCTTAACACATTGATTCCAGTGATCGATATAACACAAAATATAAGCATGAAATAAAGTATTTTTCGGGGCCGATTTGCGGGCTTGAGAATGTTGTGCTATTAATTCTATGACCTAACATCAATTTCCCTTTAAAGAAATGTACATTAGTGTGTTTTTATTTGCATTACAAGTCCTACGTATTGGACTTTACAACCCTTGCGGGTGCTCTTGAGCACTAGTACGGCTTCGGGCTCCATTTACGGGCTTGCTTGAGTGTGACTTCTTAGCAATTTAATAGCTATATTAAACAAGTAGCGGATAAGGGCTTGACAGATAAAAGGTTTTAGGGGCGCGAAGTTCAACGTTGCTCTACACATAGGCTTTTCTCAGCCTTGCTGCGTTTTAACTTGCAAGTCGTCTGCATGCTGCATTACAGAGCTAATTAATTAGCTGTAATCCCTTAAAATTGGAGTTTAAAAACGCAGCCCGAATTGAATGTGGCTGACAATCTAGTAAATTGCTACAAAATTGTGGGATTATGGTAGCCGAGTCCAGAAAAACTGCTCTAGTTGCTCAAGCCCTGAAGGAACCTTACTCAGAGAGACTTGGTTGCCTTTTCTGGATATTCTGGATATGAGAAAAGGGCTTAAAAACGTTCTGCAATGTCTTGACCTTGAAATGTATAAATTCAGAATCTTTACTGGGTCTAAAAAAAAATTACATATTTGAAGCTGGTCATCTGAAATGAAGGCAGAGAGAACAATCCAAAGTGATTTCATAGGGGAAATATCTATGCCAAATGGAAAGAATATGTGATAGAAAAGGAGCGTTATTAAAGATTATTCTTCTGAAGAAATCTGCTTGTCCATTCTGTTTCCATGGAATGCATTTGGCTAATTCCTTATAAATTAGTCTTTGCCTGGGAAAGGTTGAACCAAGTGTGTTCAAATAGGAAATAGCCAATTGGTTGCCCACCTAAAATTTTACCCTGTATTCTTAGAAGGACAGGAATTTATTGATGTGAAGAAACTGGTTTATGAATTTGAGATCTATAATAGATATCCAATTTCTGTTTTTCTTCTGAACCAGAGATACATGACATATATAGTTGTGAGCATACGAGTTGTTGCTAATGCTTGCGGGCTCGCGCAGAAAGCCCATAAGAACTGCGTCCCTCGCAAAGCGAGGGACGCAGTTCCCCACAAATGCGGTGGTGCAGCATCCCACGTCGGCTGTGTTTGTCCGCAAATGCGTAAAAACCAACTGCATCCCTCGCAAAAAAAATACGGCCGCCGTGGAAAAAAATACGGCCGCAAAACGACCCATTACCAACACGCAAAACCGCCCGAAAACGGTGCGCTTGAAAACATCAGAAACACAAGAAATAAACACAACGAACACATAAAAAGCTTACTTACAGCAAGGGGGGGCATCCGGTACCTCGAAAAGTTAATTTACACGTCCATTTAAATCCCCAAAAAACGAGTTTATACTGCCTAAAATCACCTAAGCGAGAGAAAAAATGGCCGCCGAACAAAACGAAAACGAGGCTTCAGACGTAACTATACTACAGTGACTCGCAAAACTGAAACACATACTATGCGGCACGTACCACACTGATATTAACCACCATTTTGAAAACTACTACGCATAAAATGGCGGATGGAACGCAAATTGTAAGCTGAAATGCAAATAGCGCATGTGTATTGCGTTGTAACGGTCTGAGGCACTTGAAAGTTTAGAAATACTGCCTACTTTCCAGAAAATTCTACATTTCTACTCAGGTGATGAACGGAGTGACTGGATAGTTAACTGCTGCTGTTACTTGAGAATAGAATTGTTTACTAATTTCCTACTTTACATTGTGCAAATTACAACTGAGAGGTAAGCTATAATAGATTACATTTTTTTATTAAGACAGGACAAAAAAAACAACTTTAACTATGAAAATGTGATTCATGTATAGTGATATGTGACACGCACATGTATGTGTATAGCCCCTACAACAAACTAATCTTAACCCAAACTAATTAAACAAGTATATTTAAATGACATAAAAAAAAACAACTTTAACTTTGAAGATGTGATTCATGTATGTGTATCATGTATAGTGACATCTGTCACGCACATTTATGTGTGTATGCCCTAAAACAATCTAATGTTAATTGAAACTAATTAAACAAGTATATTTAAATGACATTAATTTACTGTGATTCAATATGTAACCTAAAGCTGAATCTTTCCCCTTTTTTTTACTATTCAAACAGACTCTGCATCCACAGCGTCACTCAAGAATTTGCACCGTGCAATGTGAACAAGAATTCCTTTTAAAGAACACAAAGAATGAAGAAGAGATAAGATAGAAAAATACATTACATGCTGAAAAAGACCATGCTTTCCTAAATCAAAAAGAAGAAATATACAATTAACCATTTCACTTTATTTTTCAAACAGACACTACAAGAACACCGGCGGATTAAGATTGGCAGGAGAGGACCCTCTGTCATTCGGACAAGAACAACACTTCCATCAAGGTAAAGTATAACAAGTAGAAAAAATAAAGGAACTATATATGTTTAATGGCCGCCAATATAACAATTTCAAGTAAAATAAAAAATACATATAAATTGAATAAGGAACTAAACACAGTTCAACAAAAACACAATAGGCATACCAAAAGTGGTGGACACAAAATAGGATAATGCTAAAAACATTCATTTTTTAATCCTCATAAAAAAGAGTAATTAAGCAAATAAAGTATGCAACATATGGTGGACACAAAACAGGATTGTACCAAAAATCACACAAACACATAGAAAAGTAAATTTATATTTTTCTTTAAAGTTTAAGAACCTATAAGCCTTACAAAGAAGCCTAAATAAGCATACCAAAAGTGGTAGACACAAAATAGGATTGTACCAAAAATCACACAAACACATAGCAAAGTAAATTAATATTCTTCTTTAATGTTTAAGAACCTTATGCCTTACAAAGAAGCCTAAATAAGCATACCAAAAGTGGTGGACACAAAATAGGATAATGCTAAAAACATAGCCATCATATCCAAAATAGGAAAATCATTCATTTTCAATGTACAAAAACATTTAACCTTCATAAAAAAGACTAATTAAGCAAATAAAGTATGCAACATATGGTAGACACAAAATAGAATTGTACCAAAAATTACACAAACACATAGCAAAGTAAATGAATATTCTTCTTTAATGTTTAAGAAGCTATAAGCCTTACAAAGAAGTCTAAATTAGCATAGCAAAAGTGGTGGACACAAAACAGGATAATGCTAAAAGCATTGCAATCATATCCAAAATAAGAAAAACATTAATAATTACAGTATAAAAAAAGGATAACTGGAATATACAAATACAATTAAAGTATTTTTAAAAGGTTGCACAAAAAAACAGCATAGCAGAAAAATTCACCATAACAGATAAAATAGACAAAAATAATGAAATATGTTATTCATTACAAATACATTCAAGTCAAATAACATTTCCATTTTTCTTTTACAACAGACACTGCGTGAAGACCATCGGACGAAGACTTTCAACAGAGGACCAACATAGATTCTGCTTGAAATCACACTTCAACCAAGGTACAGTATAACAAGTTAAAAAAGAGAAAACTAAATAAACATGTTTGCTCTGCATCCATGTCAACAGAAAAAAAAAAAAAGAATAGCAACCACTAACTATGGCCCTCATTCAATTACAATTTGCCCAATTGAATAGGGGTCTAAATAAGCACATAACATATTTTTTTTAAGAAGTTTTTAGTTAGTAAACATCTATCCAAAAGCAAGGTTTTCATTAACTAAAAACTTATTTGAAAAAAATATGTTATGTGCTTATTTAGAGCACTATTCATCTGGCCAAATCGCAATTGAATGAGGGACTATAACTTTTACCAAAATATAACTGACACATTTCTTATTTACCTCTTATTTGTCTTTTATGGACAATAATGTTTAACAGTAAATCCAAACTTCAATCTAGCCAAAAAAAAAAGAAAACAGCATAGTCCACAAAAGTCTCAAAACACAGACTAAATAAAATTTGTCATTCTAAATTACCAGTAGTAATGTATAATATTAAGCATAAAACCTAAACACAGACATAAAATAGAATACTACAACAAACAGTACTAACACCCCAAGAAAAATAAAAAAAAATCATTGCAAATATATAAGCCTTTAAATAAAATATAAAAATACTATTATGACAATTATGAGAATAATTTTTGCCTTTACTATGCCTGTAAGTTCATCAAAAAAATAAATTGCCAAAACAACTAAAATATAAATTTCAATTAACATTAGACACCTACTACATGTAGAAGAAGATATAGTGTCAGTTCCTTGAGTGTGCTATTCATGTAAGGCAAAAATAACAACGTACGACAGAAAGTAAGACCAAAAAAATAAAAAACACTTATTTAACAATACAAAGAAAGTACTGCTACAATGAACTACAAGCATATATAAACAAACTGTTGATAATAAAAAATTTAAAAAACAAACTAAACATCTCAAACTAAACTAATTATACATTATTTTCTTTTACAGACTAACATGGCTACTAACGAGAGCAAACAAGAAAAGAAAAGATGTCAAACTAGAGAAAGACAAGAGAGATGGGTGAACCAGAAGACACCAGAGGAGAAGGAAATTCGACGAGAAAAAGAATGCAAAAGACTTGCAAGCAAAAGTCTATCAGCTGCAAAAATTAAAGATACACCAAAAAAAGCTACGAAGCAAACAAAGGATTTAGAACCTGTTTCTCAAACATCACATGACATTTTCCCTAAAAAATAAAAGAGATAACAAATAAAGCCACCAAAAAAACAAAGCATTTAGAACCTGTTCCTGAAACATTACATGACATTTTACCTAAACCAATAAAAGATATACCAAGAAAAGCCACGAAAAAAACTAAGCATTTAGAACCTGTAGTTAAAACATCACATGACATTTCACCTGATGAATTTGAAAGTCAAGCTGATATATGCTTTGCAAATTGTCCTTTACTCAAGTCTTTAGCAGAAGAGGTTCATAGTTGTGGGGACATGAATACTCAATGTCAGTTTTGTGAGGCTTATTATATTAAACAAGAGAGACCCAGAGATGGCCAATTTATTAGTTGCTGTCAAAAAGACAAGTTCAAACTTCCAGAAAGAAAAGAATTTCCAATCTATTTACAAAACATTATGACTGAACCTACTTTTCCAAACTACAAAAATTTTAAGACAAACATAAGATCCTACAATAGTGCCATATCCTTTGCATCTATGGGGGCAACATTAGCTGCTAATTCACCAGGACATGGTCCTTACTGTTTTAAAGTCCAAGGCCAAATCTATCATCGTACTTCACATTGAAATCCAGAGGAAGGTGAGCAAAGAAAATTCGCTCAACTATATTTCCTAGATACAATAGAAGCTGTTGACCAACGTATGCAGCTGGAAGAAAATAAAAAATGCTTACCCAGTGTTTTTATAGAGCTAGATAACATTATGGACAATAACTCCTACACTAAAGCTTATAAACAGTTGGCAGAAGTAGAAAATGAACAACTTCATGCACAAAGACATCAATTACCAATGCCAAAGGTCAATATGGTGCTTAAAAGAGACAGACATAATGATAAACATCGTTATAACTTGCCAACATCAAATGAGGTTGCAATGGTGTTTCAAAATGATGAAGGAGAACCACCATTTCAAAGAGACATTAGAATATATCCCAGAAATGAGGAGCAACCATTCATTAATATGAGTATCTTAAGTCCAAATTTAGATACAATGACACATCCGATTTTTTTCCCACACGGAGAGGCAGGTTGGCAACCAAAATTAACACTTCCTAGTTACCCAAATGCTAAAGCCAGAATCCGAAATAATGTTTCTATGCTTGAATTTAAAGTAGCTCAAATTGCCATTCGAAATACATTTAATCCAATTTTATGTGATGGAAAACTAACACAACAATGGATTATTGATTCCTATTTGCAAGTTGAGGCCAATAATTTAAACGTTATAAAATATCAACAAGATAAACTACGTGTAGAACAATATTCTGGACTAATGGACTATGTTGCTGAGGTGGCTACAAGCAGAGACATGAGAGCTGGCAAAGCCATAATTTTACCATCTTCCTTTCAAGGATCTCCTCGAAATATGAGAGAAAGATACAATGATGCTATGGCTATTGTCACCAACTTTGGCAAACCCGAGTCACAATGGGCCTCATTCTATTAACGGACGTAAAATGGCCGCAAAGCTGCGATTCCTTGAGGCCATCTTACAGCCCCGTGTAGAGCTACTGCTACCCTGCTATTCAAATGGACAGCGCCGCAAGGATATACCCCTTACGGACGGCCCGACATCATGCAAACGGCCGCAAGTCTTTTTCCCACGCCCGTAAATCTTGTTTTCCGGCCGCAAAGTCAGAAAACTGTAAATGCAAATATAAATTCAAGATGGCACTGTAAAGCTCTGTAAATGCTAGTCATCATAATGGGGGACATGAGGATTAATAGCAACACCCTCTCAAGCTTGCACATCGCCCAAATCCGATATATCATTTACAGTTTATTTTCCGTCCCGAAGTCCTGCTGGCTCGTCCTTGTTAAAACCCATACGGGTTCGGAGGTTGAGGGCCGCAAACAAAGCATTGTAGAAGCCAATATATATTCAATCCAGCACTGCAAAGCACTGTAAATGATGGGGAACAAAATAGGGGACATGAGTATTAATAGCAAAACATTCTCAAGCTTGCACATTGCCAAATTGTACTTTGATTTTAAAATCCGTCCAAGTCCCACGGACTTCAATGATCAAGCCCGTAGCTTGTTTATTCAAGCCTGTAGCTCCTTATTCAGGAGCTGATTCTGTACTTGCTGATGACAATGAAAGTCAGGCTAACTTTTCCACTGAATTCATAAACTCACTAACTCCTTCTGGAATGCCAGCACATATTTTGCAGCTAAAGAAAGGTGCAATTGTCATGTTACTGCGAAATATGAACCCCAAAAAAGGACTATGCAATGGGACAAGATTAATTGTTCAACAATTAAAGGACCATTTTATAGATGCTGACATTTTAACTGGTACCCATAAAGGAGAGAGAGTTTTCATACCAAGAATAGATCTAGACACCTGGCACATGGCTCTCACCAGGATGGGCATAGCAGAGATTATGCCTGATGGCGGTGAGTTTGCTGTCAATCCCAGAGCCTCTGGACTGTCTACCTTTGTGCTTGCGGCCCTTCCTGATGGGTCAGAGTAGATATGTGTGGTGCATGTTCCCCTTGACCCCTTCAGCATTGCTAAGTGGTGTGAAGGGGCTTGTGTACCTGAATGAAGCTGTGAGTTATAACATGTAGGGCCCTTTTAGGTGGGCACGTCATAGCAGAGAGATCAGACAAGGTCCAATACACTTGAGAAGGAACTGAAAAACCACACCAGTATATTTAGCATACAAACCGTGGATAACAGCACAGGCAGAGACCTAGCTGAATGCGCTGCAGCTCATAGGGTCACAGAGAGTCAAACACAAATGAAGAACTGAACAACATACATTCAAATGTTTCCCAGCTACTTGATATATGCCATGTGGCAGTGTAATTAGCAAAATAATTGTGTAACCAAATGTAGATGTGATGAGCGAGATGTATATGCAATTAGATAGAGATTTAAGGGATCACAATAGAGCTCATGTGCGTGGCAAAGGGTTCATATGACCTGACTCATGTTTTACTCTTGCTATTGAATTGGGTAGTGTGGCTTTAATCATATTATGCATGTTGCAGCATGGTTTGTCATATTGGCATGTGCATGACCATTACAACATATGATAACCAAAGGATATTCAGCCAATGCATGTTCATTATTGGGCAACTAACTGTATTCACACATATGCTAAGTGGTGTTGGTGATGGGTTTTGTGTACTTCAATGAAGCTGTGAGCTATACTACATAGGGCCAGTGTAGGGGGGTACGTCTTAGCAGAGAGGTCAGACTAATCCCAATCAACTAGAGAAGGAACTGGAAAACCACTCCAGTGTCACCTGTCCTATTCATTGTAGGCCCTCAGGGGAATGTTCCTACTCCACAGTATCGCTAATCAGACTTGTCATGGGTATTAACCCTATATTAGTAGTAGATATGGTATTTGGGATCATATGATATCTAAAGCTATTCTGAGTCTTCAACAGTTTTATATGTATTGATCTATTGAATGCTAACTATGGCTCATCAGTTTACATTTATAGGAATGTGACACTAATGTAATGCATGTGGATGTCACAGAAATAAAAATATTCATAACACACGGACACAGTCAGAAAGGTCTAACAAAGCTTTATTTTTTACACAGACCACAATCAGCAGTGGTCAAGATTGTGCATTCACATAACAGTATAACAAAGCTTTATTTGCTAGACAGACCACAATAAGCAGTGGTCAAGAGTGTGCATTCACATAACAGTATAACAAAGCTTTATTTGCTTGACAGCCCACAATCAGCAGTGGTCAAGATTGTGCATTCACATAACAGTATAACAAAGCTTTATTTGCTAGACAGACCACAATCAGCAGTGGTCAAGAGTGTGCATTCACATAACAGTATCACAAAGCTTTATTTGCTAGACAGACCACAATCAGCAGTGGTCAAGTTTGTGCATTCACATAACAGTATAACAAAGCTTTATTTGATAGACAGACCACAATCAGCAGTGGTCAAGATTGTGCATTCACATAACAGTATAACAAAGCTTTAATTGCTAGACAGACCACAATCAGCAGTGGTCAAAACTGCATTAATATCATGGGTGTGGTGTGGGCGGGTCCTCGAAGAGCAAGAGGCTGGAAAAAAGGGGAAACCTACAGGGGTCAATCTAATAGTCTAGAATAAGCATGATGCATAGCACCTACCAGGGTCACATGCGGGCACTACACCGCTGCAACCGGAATCTGATGATAAAAAGGATCATCACAAATCTCTCCATTTAACTGAAGAAACCATTTATGTGCATAGCACTTACAACTTGTAACTAGATCTGCTCAATGAAACAGATGATTCAACCTTTGGACTGTGTAATCCAATCCAGTTTCACACATACAGTGTGTTGACCAAACAAAAATCTGAAATAAGTGGTCAAATAAAAAAAGGCGGAGGAGGATCCCAAAAAAAATTATAATCACGATGTGTGTACAGTACAGTTCTAAATACTGTACCAATATACCAACTCACCTGATTCCGATTTGCAAGCATTACGAACCATTAGCTATGTCTGTGGATAATCAGAAATATGGGCAAATAGCCATTATTATGGAGAGGATACAAAGTCAGCAGCCAGATTCAATGTTACTTACATCAGACCCAAAGATCTGTTCTCAAACTTATATTGAGGTCAGGATCACATGCTTCACTAGTGCATATATTATTGCTGGCTGTCATTAACATGCCATTGTGAGACTTTGCAAGTCCACCACCATAGCGGTATTAGTCTACATTTAAGCTAACAACAATCATGTCTGAGACATCTGGCAATTAGATCGCTTTAAGAATGTGGGAGCTACATGTTAAGGGGGCTGCAATTGAAGGCATGTCTACCTGAGAGGCACTGGGAAAACCTTACACCTCATATAATTCCTCCACAATGCTTGCGATGCAGGAGATGCCTTCATTTACCTGAAAAAAACAAAAAGAAAGAAGCAAAAAAAGACAAAACCTACGAAATAAGGCCTGAAAACATCATAGGGCCTGCAGCATCTCTTCTCAACAGCACAATTTATTGGTCACACTACTAACTAAATCTAGCCCAGCTCCAGATCTTTGGATCTTGGCCTATGTGATGGTATATTTCGGGCCTGATTCTATTGCAATTTGGCCAATTGAATATAAGCACAGAGCATCATTTTTACTAAAGTTTTTAGTTAGTGAAGACCTTGCTTTTAGATAGAAGTTCACTAACTAAAAACTTTGTTTAAAAATATATGCCATGTGCTTATAAAGAGCCCTATTCAATTGACCAAATCACATTTTAATGAGGCCCTTTGTGTTCTGTTTAACCTGTCACCTATTGATCGTCACTTAGGAGTGCTGTTGAGAACACAAAAACATGTCTGCAGACTCTATGGGCGTCATTCAATTGTGATTTGGCTAATTGAAAAGGGCTCTATATAAGCACAGAGCATATATTTAGTTACAGACGTTTCTAGTTAGTGAAGACCTTGCTTTTGGATAGAAGTTCACTAACTACAAACATCTGTAAAAAATATGCTCTGTGCTAAAATTGAGCCCTTATCAATCGGCCACATTGCAATTGAATGAGGCCCTATGTCCTCCTCCGCTTGGGCCCAGGACCCACATCACCTGTGCCCATCCTCCGTCTCCCCTCTGGTGGTGATGGTGGGGGGGGGGGGCGGCGCCAGGCAGCGGTGGTCTGGCCGGTGGAGGACACATGGGCGGAGAGGAGGGGCCAGGCTGCTCTTGACTGGGGGATTGGGAGATCCCTGTTGATGTCAGGCTGTGGACCATCTCCTGTCTGAGCAGCCTTACCTGAAGGTGTTCCGCTGTCCTGTGGTGCCTCCTCACCTCCCTGGACAGACTGGCCAGGCTGTGGGTCATATGGGACCGGAGGCCAGAGATGCTGGCCTCCATCCGGAGCTGGCTGGCCGTCATCTCCTGCATGCTGGCCTCAATCCTTTGTGAGCTTGCCAGCTGCTCCTGCATGACAGCCAGCATCTCCACCAGCACAGACTGGCTTTGGGTCTGGTGAGGTGTAGTGGGGAGGTCCACAGCTGGAGCCAGGGGTGACAATGCGCCCGCTGGCGACCAGGCCAGCACACTGTGTGGGAAGGAGGTGCTGTCCCAAGGGCGTGGGAGGGCCCCAGAGCAAGTCTTTGGAGGATGGGCATAGTCCCAGGGCTTATAGCTGTTGAGCTTGGAAGGTCAATAACCAGCCCATCCTCCGACCCAGGGCCCTCCGAAATTCCTTCCTCCCCCCCCCTGGGCTGGAAGATCCTGGTACGGGCCAATGGCCCTGCCTCCTCTGGTTGGTCACAGGACCCAGAGCTCCTCCTGGATGCTGAGAGATTGAGAAGAAAGGTACATGTCATTAGTATGCTGATTAGCTCATTGATATGTGTTCATTTCTAATTATCTGACATCTAGCCTTGAATATGGATGATTCTTCTCTTTGCAACTCTGATTAGCTATCCTATACTAGCTGTTATCTATTCTTAGGTTTCTGTTCTTGATGGTTCTCGGCTCACAACGCTATCTGTATTACGGCTGCTGTCTGTAACTGCATAGGCTGAACGGGCACACCAATACATGGACTCTCTATTACAGGGGTGTCCAAACTCTTTCCAGGATTGGAAGATATCCTTTCTGTGCACAGGTGAGTCAATCAGGATGACTGAAGAAGCGATTGACTCACCTGTGCGCAGCAGGGTTATCAAATCCAGGCATGTGTGTGGCCCACCAGGACCGAGTTTGGACACACCTGCTCTATTGCTTGATTACTGTTGTGGTAACCAGGAATGACAGTGATTT
Source organism: Discoglossus pictus (assembly GCA_027410445.1). Lineage (NCBI taxonomy): Eukaryota > Metazoa > Chordata > Amphibia > Anura > Alytidae > Discoglossus > Discoglossus pictus. The sequence continues at coordinate 116,185,146 of CM050163.1, forward strand.
GTCAGCTTCATGAATTTAATGATGCATCCATCTATCCCTTGTTAATTTCATGGAGCTGACATGTCAGTGTCATATACATGTGTAGTGTGTGTGATGCACATGTGGTGGCATGTTGCTGTATGTCATATTCACCTGCCATGGAGGCTGGGTCCTGCTGGTCCACCGGGCCTGAAGCTCCAGCTCCAGCAGAGGGTGCAAGTATGGCCCTTGCAATGACTTCATGTCCCAGGTGCTTGACCCTCCGCCCCTCGTCCTCCTGCGCCATCTTCTTCCTCACCGCGGCCCTGATGTCGTCAAACCGGTGCTTAATGGACAGCAGACTCCGTCCACGGCCCGCCACATCATTGACCAGATCGACTACCTGCTGCCAAGCATTAGCCCTGGGCCCAGCCTTGACTTCTCTACCCCCCGAGGTGATGACGGGGCGGGCACGGATGGCCTCCAGGAGGACCATGTTTTCCTCCCGGCTATAATTGTGGGCCCTGGACCTGCCGCCAGCCTCTTGCTCTCCAGACTGGGGTTGAGGACCCTCTCCACTCTCCTCCTCCCTCCTCTCCTCCCTCCTTCTCCTCCCTCCTCTTACTCTCCTCTCCCTCCTTCCTCCTCTCCTCCCTCTCAATCAATCTCAATCACAATCAATCTCAATCAATCAATCTCAATCTTAATCAATCTCAATCTCAATCAATCTCAATCTTAATCTCAATGAAACTCAATCTCAATGAAACTCAATCTCAATCAATCTCAATCTCAATCAATCTCAATCAATCTCAATCTCAATCAATCTCAATCTCAATCAATCTCAAACTCAATCTCAATCAATCTCAATCTCAATCAAACTCAATCTCAATCAAACTCAATCTCAATCAATCTCAATCAATCTCAATCTCACTTAATCTTAATCTCAATCAATCTCAATCTCAATCAAATTCAATCTCAATCAAACTCAATCTCAATCAATCTCAATCAATATCAATCTCAATCAATCAATATCAATCTGAATCAATCTCAATCAAACTCAATATCAATCAATCTCAATCAATCTCAATCTTAATCAAACTCAATCTCAATCAAACTCAATCTCAAACTCAATCTCAATCAATCTCAATCAATCTCAATCTCAATCAATCTCAATCAAACTCAATCTCAATCAATCAATCAATCTCAATCTCTCTCAATCTCAATCTCTTTTAATCTCAATCAAACTCAATCTCAATCAAACTCAATCTCAATCAATCTCAATCTCAATCAATCTCAATCAATCCCAATCAAACTCAATCTCAATCAAACTCAATCTCAATCAAACTCAATCTCAATCAATATCAATCTCAATCAATATCAATCAATCTCAATCAATATCAATCAAACTCAATCTCAATCAATATCCATCTCAATCAAACTCAATCTCAATCAAATTCAATCTCAATCAATCTCAATCAATCTCAATCAAACTCAATCTTAATCAATCTCAATCAAACTCAATCTCGGCTATAGATTGTACACATGGAGCACTGATACCTCCTACAGAGCAAGAAGCACTGTTCAGAAATCGCAAAAACACTATCATATCATCAATGTACAGGTTGTTTGTGATGCAGACATGCGTATACAAAATGTGGTTGCAGGCTTCCCGGGAAGTACTCATGATTCCCATATCCTGCGTCAGTCATCCACCCATCGTTATTTTGAGTCTGGACAAGCTCCACTTTAGTGGCCACTGGGTGAGTACCCATAAAGGATCCCCTAACATATACATCATGTTCCACTGTAATGCTATTCCGTTGTTGCGAGAAAAATGCGCATGCGGCAACAGACAAAATAGAGTCCCTCAATAGCGCGCACGACATCTGCGCGCAGGAGTTGAGATAAGGACTTAAGGGTGGACTTAGGGGTTTTAGGGTTAGGGGTCTTTGGGCTAAGGCTTCGGGTTCTGAGTGTTAGTGTTAGGCATGGGGTCTCAGTGGTTCGGGTTAGGTATGGGGTCTGAGGGCTTGGGTTAGAGGGTTAGATTCTACAACTTGCGCTCTTTGATCGACGCACATTTTGCCACACAATTTTCAACAGTGCGCTACTGTCACCGGCTTCTGTCAGTGCCGTATTGTCCGCGCTCATTTGCCGTGCGCCCTAAAGAAGGTGTGCCGACTGAGCCATTGCATTGTAGCTTGTTGCTGTGCCTATCAATCAATCTCAATCTTAATCAAACTCAATCTCAATCAAACTCAATCTCAATCAATCTCAATCAATCTAAATCTCAATCAATCTCAATCAATCTCAATCAATCTCAATCTCAATCAAACTCAATCTCAATTAAACTCAATCTCAATCAATCAATCAATCTCAATCTCTCTCAATCTCAATCTCTTTCAATCTCAATCAAACTCAATCTCAATCAATCTCAATCTCAATCAATCTCAATCAATCTCAATCAAAATCAATCTCAATAAAACTCAATCTCAATAAAACTCAATCTCAATCAATATCAATCTCAATCAATATCAATCAATCTCAATCAATATCAATCAAACTCAATCTCAATCAATATCCATCTCAATCAAACTCAATCTCAATCAAACTCAATCTCAATCAATCTCAATCAATCTCAATCAAACTCAATCTTAATCAATCTCAATCTCAATCAAACTCAATCTCAATCAAACTCAATCAATCTCAATCTATCTCAATATTAATCTCTCTCAATATCAATCAATCTCAATCTCAATCAAACTCAATCTCAATCAAACTCAATCTCAATAAATCTCAATCTCAATCAATCTCAAACTCAATCTCAATCAAACTCAATCTCAATCAATCTCAATCAATCGCAATCAATCTCAATCAATCTCAATCTCTCAATCTTAATCAATCTCAATCAAACTCAATCTCAATCAAACTCATTCTCAATCAATCTCAATCAATCTCAATCTCTCTCAATCTCAATCAATCTCAATCAAACTCAATCTCAATCAATCTCAATCTTAATCAATCTCAATCTCAATCAATCTCAAACTCAATGAAACTCAAACTCAATCTCAATCAATCTCAATCAAACTCAATCTCAATCAATCTCAATCAATCTCAATCAATCTCAATCAATCTCAATCTCAATCAATCTGATGTGGGTGATCAGCTGATGTGGGGGCCAGATGAGAGACCACTAGAGGCTGTGGCACATGAAGTGGGGGCTCCTGCACAGCAAGATCCACTGGTGGGGGGGGGGAGCAGGCCCAGGAGCCTGTCAGGAGGCTATGAGATATCCCCAATGTGCTCGTTGCTATAGATTGTACACATGGAGCACTGATACCTCCTACAGAGCAAGAAGCGCTGTTCAGAAATCGCAAACACTATCATATCATCAATGTACAGGTTGTTTGTGATGCAGACATGCGTATACAAAATGTGGTTGCAGGCTTCCCGGGAAGTACTCATGATTCCCATATCCTGCGTCAGTCATCCACCCATCGTTATTTTGAGTCTGGACAAGCTCCACCTTAGTGGCCACTGGGTGAGTACCCATAAAGGATCCCCTAACATATACATCATGTTCCACTGTAATGCTATTCCGTTGTTGCGGGAAAAATGCGCATGCGGCAACAGACAAAATAGAGTCCCTCAATAGCGCGCACGACATCTGCGCGCAGGAGTTGAGATAAGGACTTAAGGGTGGACTTAGGGGTTTTAGGGTTAGGGGTCTTTGGGCTAAGGCTTCGGGTTCTGAGTGTTAGTGTTAGGCATGGGGTCTCAGTGGTTCGGGTTAGGTATGGGGTCTGAGGGCTTGGGTTAGAGGGTTAGATTCTACAACTTGCGCTCTTTGATCGACGCACATTTTGCCACACAATTTTCAACAGTGCGCTACTGTCACCGGCTTCTGTCAGCGCCGTATTGTCCGCGCTCATTTGCCGTGCGTCCTAAAGAAGGTGTGCCGACTGAGCCATTGCATCGTAGCTTGTTGCTGTGCCTAACCCGATGTGACCTAGTCATAGGAGTAGGAAGTTCCAACCCAGAGATCCCTAAACTAACGTCACATTAATCATTGTGTATATTTACAGATGCTTTAACGAGCAGCACAACATCACATTCATATCTACATCTCCCATTTTTGTTTCCTTCAGGTGATGCAGGATATAGGTGTTTGTTGGTTGTTGACCCCTGTGAACAATCCACACACAGAGGGGGAGGAGAGGTACAATGCGGCCCATGCCAGAACCCGGAATGTAATAGAGCGCACCTTTGGCCTCCTGAAGATGCGCTTCAGATGTTTACATTCCACTGGCGGGTGCTCTACAGTATACACCAGTGAAGGTTTGTCATATCATCATGGCCTGCTGTTGTCTGCACAATATAGCAGTACAGGCTAACTGTCTGGGGAACATTGATGATGCTCCGCTTGAACCGGCGGAGGGTCCAGTACCAGCGCCTGGTGAGGATAACGTTCAGGGGTCACGACTACGTGCCCACGTCATTAGGGAGTACTTCCCATGTAAGTCTGAAACTAATAACAACCAACTATAATGTACCTTGATTATGGTTACTAATACATCTCTTTTCTCCTTCCCCATTGTCATACAGAATATCCAACGGTCCACAGTAGAGGATAGCTTTGTGATCTAACATATGTCTCGTGACGCATTCTTAACACTGGATCAAATACAGCCTGCTCTGATATCCGTTAATGGTAAGTATGCGCACATTCCCATACACATCATATATATTGATATCTGCAAATCTCCAGAAGCTAAGCTAAATGGATGGTCTGATGTATTCCACAATGTCAATGGATATAGGTCTCACAATCATATTTGAAAACATCTTCACAGAACAGTAATGTTCCCATTGTCTGATCATCCCATGGAGGTCAATGCAATTCATAGCAATCTGGATATATGAACATACCAGCATATTGTAAAGCATAATAAATGTACCTCATGGGATGCAAAGAGGGGATCTCTCCTGTTCTTTGTCAGCGAATGCTGGTAAAAGCATTCTCAGTCAGATAACAGGAATAGTCTCAAGGATGTGTTAACTAGGAATCATTGTGCAATATATCATATGGATTGTGTGACTCATATCATCATATTGCCATTACAGAACTGCTGCTGTGTGTCAACACATTGTTTACCCACACAAACATGGGAAACGACCGGTACAGCAACAGAACATCAGCTACGTCAATGTCATCTACATTGTAAGTGAGTATTTGCAGGAAACATGTGCATGTATGCATGAGAGGAAATTACTAATAACTCTATTAATGTAGGCCTAACTTTCTTTTCCCCAAGACATCCCCTATGTATTGCTGAAGCGGTCAGAAAAGTTTATCGGACCATGCAGACGTGTCCTGGGGGAACAGATCTCTTCGTTGAATACTCCACTTGATCAATCCAAGGTAGAGAACCACATGTGGATGTCCGAACATGCATCAATGTGTGATAGTTTTTATCTTCCATTTCTATTACAGGCTGCACTGGTCTCTCTGTCTCTCTCTCTGTCTCTCTGTCTGTCTGTCTCTCTCCTCATCCCACCCACCCCTGTTTACCCTTAATTTATTGAGTCACACAAGTCTTCGACACCTGAACGATTAGCAACTTCTGCTAACTATCCCGATTAACCCTTTACACTATGTTTTCTCTTGCCTTCTTCCTCACATCCCCTGCCTTTTCCTCAGACTCTTCTTTACTTCTTCCCTTTTTGTCTCCAACATTTTCATTTCACCTCTCATGCCCACCTCTCCCCTTTTATTCGCCCATCAGCTAATCTTACTCAAGCTGTGGTTAAACTATGTGTCTCCTGACTATCCAATCTGCAAATTACATTATCTGTCCACATGAGGCAGATACCTTATTACATAATAGTGCATTGCACTTTACATCTGATCCCTTTCCTCTCCGACTAATGCATAATTTTCTACTTGACACAACTTCCTTCCTATGTGTCTCTCACTTACTTATTAACCTTGCTATTCCTTAGCTACTCATCCCCATGTTCATTACCTTTAGCTTGGAAGTGGTGATTTTCTAATCTTTTGGGGGCCTTTGGGAAGAAATCAGTTATCACCAGACTTTCCGCTCAAAACAGGGCCCTCCATTTTCTGGCGTTGGCAATATTACATACTGTATATTTTCGTGTTCTTCTCCCCTGTACAGCGCCATGGAATATGTTTGCACAATACAAATAAATGATAATTAAGCAAACTAAGGGATACAGGAATTGCAGTAAATATCTGCTCATGGATTGAGAGCTGGCTAAAAGACAGGAAGCAAAGGGTTGTTGTAAATGGAACATACTCCGATTGGACTAATGTGGTAAGTGGGGTTCCTCAGGGTTCAGTATTAGGTCCTCTCCTTTTTAACATATTTATTAATGACTTAGAGGTAGGATTGGAGTGTGGGGTCTCCATTTTCGCTGATGACACAAAGTTGTGCAAGGTAATTAAATCAGAAAATGATGTGCTTTCCCTCCAAGGGGATTTACATAAAATTGAGGAATGGGCATCTAAATGGCAAATGAGATTTAATACGAATAAATGTAAGGTTATGCATCTGGGAAGGAAAAATAGCCATTTATAATCTTAATGGAGCAAATCTAGGTTTATCAGATATTGAAAGGGATTTGGGAGTGCTTGTGGACAACCACCTAGGTAACAGTGCTCAAAGCCAAGCAGCAGCTGCAAATGCAAATAAAATATTAGCATGTATTAAGAAAGGTATAGAAGCCAGGGAAGCAAGTATAATTCTGCCACTATACAAATCTCTAGTACGCCCTCATTTGGAATATGGAGTACAATTTTGGGCACCACTTCATAAAAAGGACATTTTAGAGCTGGAAAAGGTACAGAGAAGGGCAACCAAACTAATAAGGGGAATGGAGGGGCTAAGTTATGAAGAAAGACTAACCAAATTAAACGTATTTTCTCTAGAAAAAAGGCATCTAAGAGGAGATATGATTACCTTATATAAATACATCCAGGGTCAGTATAAAGATTTGTCGGGGGAGCTTTTTGTGCCAAGAGGTTTTCAACTGACAAGAGGACAACCCTTGAGGTTAGAAGTAAAAAGATTCCACCTCAAAGAAAGAAAAGGGTTCTTCACAGTAAGGGTGGTTAATCTGTGGAATTCTCTACCAGAGGAGGTGGTGACAGCGGATTCGATAGATGACATTAAAAGGGGACTAGATTTATTTCTAATTAAAAAGGGTATTCAGGGTTATCATGGATAATTAGAGAGACAGTAATGATCCAAATTTTTAACATTTCCCCTTTAGACAATTGGCGAAGTATCGCTTGTTTTTTTTTTTTTTCTATTTGCCTTCTTCTGGACTAATTAATAATAATAAAAAAAAAAAAAAAAAAACATTCAATAATTGATTAATAATTAATTAACAACTAATGAATTAATAGTTAATCCGCATATTGCAGATCAAAGGAGATCTTAATAGGTTGAACTTGATGGACTGAAAGTCTTTTTTCAACCTTAAATACTATGTAACTATGTAACTATGTAACTATGTAATAATTAGACTAATCATAATATTCCCACATCAGGACAAATTAGTCTGGGCCATCATTATCATCTGACAGATGGTTAGCTTGTACGAGATCCCAATGCATAACATGTGTGCCGACATACCTGCATCTGTTGGTGGCTGCTCATATGGCATATGTAAGGTTTCCACTAATATATTATTTGTGTTTTTGTATTCCAGATCACGGTCAGAACAAGGCATGATGATAAACATCATGACATTCCATGGCCATGTCAATGTCCTCATGTATGTGCATGTGTCCGTTTCATTGCTTTGTTGGATCCAGTGTGATATCTGATTATCTTGACTGAATAGCCGATATGTGTCACGAGACAATTTCACTATACAATGCAGATGTGATGTGACATCTGTCAGCTGTTCCTGGTATATCCACAGCATGAGTATGTTCATATAGTCTACCTCGATTTATATGTACCTATTGGTTTAGACAATCTATCCTCTCCGCTACTTGGACTGTTGTGAAGCCTGCAGCACAAACCCTTCCAGATCTTTTCTTCAGTGCTGATGTGACCCTCCCTGTGCATATGGGGAAGAGTAAATCCAGGCTTGGGACTTAACAGTTAATGAGGTTACGTTAATCTTCAGTTATGCATATGCAACAACAGTGAGTATAGATGCTCAATCAGAGAACAAACTACCCTTGATATTGCCTGGTTTGTTGTGAGTTCTCTGGAATAAGTAACATCTGACTGATATAACCATATCTGGTCAGGTCCCCATCTTTTTGACCAAGGTTATCTATGTAGGGGCTGCTTATTGTTGCGTGAGAACTGACGTTATGGGCTCATAGCATTCACTGATTGAGCACTTATACTTCTGATCTTGCATCAGAGTGTCCGTTTAACACACAAGCATACATTTTGCTCTCCCCATATGTATATTACCTTATTCTGGATTATTCTGGTCTTTCCTTATTGACTGTTATATATATATATATATATATATATATATATATATATATATAGTAACAATAATGAGATCAATTATATTGCCTAATGCTGGGTGATACACTGTAAATCCCATGATCATCTATATCAATGTTATTTCCCTTGCCTGCATTCTGCTCTCATATCCCTATTTCCCTGTGTTCCTTGGATTTTGTATCCTACCCCCCTCCACCATGATCCTTTGCATACCTGTGATGATTAGTCAGCCTGTGGCTTTGTGGCAAGCTTGCTTTGTTAATTTCTGTAAATAGTAAATATGATTTATCTGAGATGTTGTTTGTGTCTGCCTCTTCAATGTTGAGACCATAGCATTTCTGTAACATCAATGAAAGGACCTTCATACTCCACATCTGTGCTCTGCGCCATCAGTTAGGGGTGTCAATAGAATTCTCACAGTGTGTTTGCATTACTGATTTCAATCATGAGGGAAGGTTGGTATTAACAATCTATATGACACAAAGCCAGACAAATGAGACAAATGTCTGTAAGTGGCTCACATCCTAATAGTGAACATACAGTATCTAACAGAAGTGAGTATACCCGTCACATTGTTGTTAATATTTTAGTATATCTTTTCATGTGACAACACTAAAGAAATGACACTCTGCTACAATGTAAAGTAAGTTTGCTGATCCATCAATAACTCAATACACAGCCATTAATGTCTAAACCATTGGCAACAAAAGTGAGTACACCCATAATTTGAGATGTTCAAATTGGCACTAAATGTCAATTATGTGTGGCCACCATTATTTGCCAGAACTGCCTTAACCCTCATGGCCAGGGAGTTAACCAGAGCTTCCCAGGTTGCCACTGGAGTCCTCTTCCACTCCTAATGATACATCAGAGCTGGTTGATGCTAGAGACCTTGCACTCCCCCACCTTCAGTTTGAGGATGCCCCACAGATGCTCAATATGGTTTAGGTCTGGCGACAAGCTTGGCCAGTCCATCACCTTTACCTTCTTTAGCAAGGCAGTGTCGTCTTGGCGGTGTGTTTAGGGTCGTTATGTTATGTTGCCCTGCAGCCCAGTCTCCCAAGGGAGGGGGGATCATGTTCTGCTTCAGTATGTCACAGTACATGTTGGCATTCATGGTTCCCTCAATGAACTGTAGCTCCCCAGTGCCGGCAGCAGTCATGCAGGCCCCGACCATGACACTCCCACCACCAAAAGTAGACATCTATACTGAGCAAAAGTAGTTGAAATAATCCCTGAATTACAGATAAATGGATAAGTCACAACGAACACAAAAACATTGATATGAGATGAAACCCTCATATTGAACATAAACAGTGATGCAGAGAGAGGGGAGGCAGCATCTGACATCATTAGGTAAATGCATATAGAGGGAATCCACACAACATATTATATAAAACATATATAGACATGCATATATGTTTGGTCTGGGCCTGCATGCATGCTGCCAGCACTGAGTAGCTACAGTTCTTTGAGGGAACCCATGAATGCCAACATGTACTGTGACATACTGAAGCAGAGCATGATCCCTCCCTTCGGAAACTGGGTCGCATGCCAGTATTACAACATGATAACGACCCCGAACACACCTCCAAGCCGACCACTGCCTGGCTAAAGAAGCTGAAGGTAAAAAGTTGATGGACTGGCCAAGTAGGTCACCAGACCTAAACCCTATCGAGCATCTGTGGGGGCATCCTCAAATGGAAGGTGGGGAGTGCAAGGTCTCTAACATCCACCAGCTCCATGATATCATCATGAAGGAGTGGAAGAGGACTCCAGTGGCAACCTGTAAAGCTCTGGTGAACTCAATCCCCATGAGGGTTAAGTCAGTGCATGAAATATTTACACTTTCACTTAGGGGTGTACTCACTTTTGATATTTACCCTGAATGAATATCTCCATGTGTCAGAAACACGAATATCATGCATCGCCGTTACTGGAATCAAACTCAGGAATATTACCTCCACCCTCAGCTGCACTAGTGGCTGTTACCCCAACCCTACATTAACACAGGGCTGGTATATTGAAGGAAGATGTATGTACTAATACAATAAAGTTGTTTTGAAGCATTCATCTGGTGTTTAACAGTCATGGTACAGTACAAACGAAAACATAATATTTATTATGTGTGCAAATTATATAACAAAAAAAATGAAAATGTGAGGCAACCACTCCGTGTGTCGATTTGAACCTAAAGAGATAAGAACAAGACATAAATTAAAACAATATATGCAATGACTGCAACACCACAACGTCAATAGATCTTGGACATCAATTGCTTCTATATGCAACATGAACATGTTCTCACATATTTACGCTTTCGCTTGTGTTGGTCATGACCCTCCTGGCCTTTGCCAACCTTTGTCCTTGGCCGGCCACGACGTCTTGGGTGGGTTGGCGGCTCTTCTGCCCTGGATGCTGGGGGCAAGGTCTGGGAGGTTGAGGAGGTAGCTTGTTCAAATGGATGGCCTTCTCGGGCCATTTCGGCCCTTCGAGCATATTCCTCCATGACCTGGTGATGCCTCCTCAACTCCTGAAACATCCGCTCATTATGCTGTCCCATCTCCATGACCTGGTGATGCCTCCTCGACTCCTGAAACACCCGATCATTATGCCGTCTCATCTCTATGACCTGGTGATGCCTCCTCAACTCATGAAACACCCCTCTCATTATGCCATCTCATCTCCAGCATGAATTCTTGATTTTGCACCCGCTCATGCTGTAGATGAGCGAGGAAATCATGGCACTGGGCCGCTGACAGCGCTGGACTACCTGGCGCGGACCCAGACCATTGAGTTCTCTGGGTGGAGGCACGGCTGAGCGGAGTGTCCTGCCGGGCCGGAGTGGCCTGCCGGTCCGGAGTGGCCTGCGGGGCCTGTGGGGCAGGAGTGGCCTGCGGGGCCTGTGGCGCCAGAGTGGCCTGCGGGGCCTGTGGGGCCGGAGTGGCCTGTGGGGCCTGTGGGGCCGGAGTGGCCTGCGGCACCTGTTGGGGCCCATGCTCCAGGGCACCATTACCTGTGGCTCCATACTCTGGGCCCAGCTGGAATGGGACCACATTGGCTGTCCCCACATTTGGCAAGCCCACATTGACTGGGACCCAGGCGGCGCCATCATCATCCTGGCTGGAGGGGCCATTGCTGGAGCCTATGGCTGGCATCTTGTGAAGGGCCCAGGTGGACTTTCCGCAATATGTCCTGCTGCAGGTGGTCCTGCTGCAGGTGGTCCTGCACCTTGGCATGGTGCAGGGCCCGATGTTTCAGGTCCCTGAGGAGGCAGGGTACGCCTGGCTGGTACTGAAATGAGACAAGATTTGTATTTGAGTATGGTTGTTCTGAAAATTGATCGATGTTTGTTTCCATATCTCTGAGTTCATAGTGGCTTGGAATTGGCTGTGAATGCTTGACTCAAATAAAAATTGATCTGCATCATTAGTATTGTGGATCCTGGTTGGGATCTTTCCAGTTATGTGACAGCGACTGCTGGCAGCAGCAGTTGGACCAAGGGGCTGATAGATGGCGCTGACGCTGTTATATACATAATTTCCACCTTACACACAAGCCCAAAAGCACTAGTCCTCACCCTAATCCGAAACCCTTACCTTAACACCACCATAACCCACGATATCTGCATGATTATATAATCTCCAGGAAAATGCTGTGACATGTAGAGGCTGCTCACTGCTGCTACCAGCAGTCACGGTCAGATAACAGAAAAGGGCCCATGGCTCATATGACTATATGTAATGCTGGTGCGGTGTGCCAGCTGCAGTTAATTAGGACACATGCTCATCTTAATCTGTTGGCCAGTGTGTGAGATAAACCAATCTGTGACCAATCCTCAGCAATGTGAGTTAACATGTTAATGTAACATGGTCCAGATTAGGCTGGTACACGACACAAACTTGCAAGTCCATCAGAGTCTGTATCCACATGTGCTGCAGTGTGCACATCCATACATGTAGTCTCATGGGGATGTACCAGCTATACCGGACCTATCCTGTTGTATGTGCGCATCTCTGGAAGTGCACCCCCACCAACTCTAGCTACGCCAGCCCAGCAGGCCAGGTAAGTGGTTATGGGTTTCGGGTTCTGGCTACAGTTAGGGGGTATGGGTTAGAGTTAGAAAGTGGTGTTTAGGGGGTTAGGGTTAGAGGGTTAGGGGCTTTGGGTGTACCAACTATTTTTGACGGCTACATGGGGACGCAAGCGCAGCCGCATCCCTAGAGTCGACGGCGGCACTCTTTCAGCACATACTGAAATGCCCACATAAAACAGGATACATCCGCTATACCTAGTTTCAAGATGTACATGGGTTCTAAGCAGTAGGAGTGTTAAGCCAAACAGCTATGAATGGGCCAGATTAACATGGAGTAGAGTGTGACAGGGGAACTCATGACAATAAAAAAACAATTGCAATGGAGTTGTCATGTATGCTTTATATGCACTCTGAACCAACAGCAAACATAACAGTAACATCAATAGATTTGCAAAACGGTATCATAAACAGTTGTGGGAGGAGGTATTGGACATATATTTCATTGCTAACAATTCTGACAAGTATATTTCTTTACACTGGATGTACATGATTGTTTCTGCCTCATATATCTGTAGTCACATCTGTATCTATCCGTGTGGGGTACATGTGCGTACATATGAGGGTGTTAAGGTGTACATGGTACTCACATTGCAGGCTTTGTGACCAACCCGAGTCCACCAGGCCAAGGAGGCCCACGACTGCCGCTGGCTGGATCATATCTCGCACTGTGGCCTCCCAACCGGGGTAGGTAAATGCTTCTGGAGGCCCACCACCGATTCCACGGGCCGCATTGGCCTTGTTCGCCATTTTCTTTTTGAAATAAATGCAGCAGTCCTGGTACCGGTGCTGGACAGACTGCCAGGTCCGGTTTGCATACCCCAGTGAAGCTACTTCAGCCGCGATTGCCCTCCAGGCATCTGTCCTCTGCCTGGGCCTCAACTCGCTTCCACCGGTTAAGATGGAGTGGTGGGCTTGAACTCCTCTTATGATAGTCTCGATCTCCTCCTGATTAAAGTTTGCTGCCCTTTTTCTGGCAGCAGCAGGAGCATCAGCTTGCTGGCCAGCCTGTGGCTGGGGGCCCTGCTCTCCCTGGCCTCTCCCTTCACTGCCTTCTCTCTCTCCCTCCATCTCTCCTCCTCTCCTCACTCTCTGTCTCTCAATCACTCTCTCTCTCACACTTTCTATTTCTCTCTCTCTCGCACTCTAACACACACTCTCTTGCACTCTAACACGCACTCTCACACACTAACTATCTCTCTCTCTCTTTCTCTTTCTATCAATCAATCAATCACTCTCTCTCTCTCTCTCTCTCTCTCTCTTTCTCTTTCTCTTGCTCTCTCTCAAAACCCTCCAACTCCAAGACCTGTGTGTCCACTTGCACAGCATACAACACAGTCACAGATTCACAAATATCCCGCACTTTTAAACTATTTGCTGCCTTGATTGTCGTCTTCTTATTGGTTAATTGATTTCAGGTGGCGCCAGGAAAACCAGGATTACGGGCTTGAGACTTCTGGCCGTAACTCAAGACCGTAGCTTCTTGGTGAAGCACGTACGGGTTTGGCGGATGATTGCCCTCCAAGCCCGTAGCTCGTTATTCAAACCCGTGCGGGCATGCATGATAGATAAAACACGAAGACTGAACATGAAGTTAAATATCTTTATTTGCGGATTTGAGAGTAGGGGAATGTTGAGCTATTAATTCTAAAACCAAACATCACTTTCACTTTTAATAAAAGTACAGGATGGCTTTTCTATGCTACAACTTGTAAGTAAGCCCTTTACGACCCGTGGGTCTATTTTACCCATTTACGGACTTGACGGAGGCTAATCCCGCAGCCTTTGCGGGTCTGAGGTGCTCCAAGCCCTTGGGACTTTGTCCACGGACATTTTACATGAATTAAAATAAAAATGATTTTCAGATTTGAGTGTAGGGGAATGTTGTGCTATTATTATTATTATTATCGTTTATTTGTAACGCGCCAACATATTCCGTAGCGCTATACATAAGTTAAGTTACAGGCAATGACAAGTTAAAGATTCATACATTGCAAAGAGTGTATGGCCCTGTCTTTGAGCTTGGAATCCAGTGTCCATAGCGCTTTCCCTAAAGCACTGTGCAGGATTGAAACTCGCAGACTTACAATCTAAAGGTTAAAGTTTGTATCTGGTACAGTAGGGAGAGAGTAGTGCTGAGCAGTGCTGAGCATGTTAGGGAGGAAGGTTATAGGCTTCTTTAAAGAGGTGCGTTTTTATTGATGTTTTGAAGGATTTAAGGCAGGAGGATAGTCTGGTGAAGCGAGGCAAGGAGTTCCAGAGAATAGGGGCAGCGCGAGAAAAGTCCTGGAAGCGGGAGTGAGAGGAGGTGACAAGAGTGGTAGAAAGAAGAAGGTCGTTAGCAGAACGAAGAGGGCGTGTGGGGGAGTATTTGGAGATGAGAGCAGAGATGTATGGGGGTGCGCTGTTGTTGAGGGCTTTATAAGTTAGGGTCAAGATTTTAAACTTTATTCTGGAGGCTAAGGGAAGCCAGTGGAGTGATTGACAAAGAGGAGCTGCCGACACTGAACGATGTGTACTGAAGATGAGTCTGGCGGAGGCATTTATCATGTGCTATGAATGCTAACACCTCCCATCACTTTATCGTCTCATCAAAGTGCAGGATGGCTTTATTATGTGCTTAATTGGTGCTAGCGGGGCCTTTTTGGTTCAAGTAATCTGCAGCTCGGTTTTAGATAATTACGGCCATGACGAGAAGGTTTACATAGCATTTGAATAGCAACCATGGCTTTCTTGCGGCCAAAACTCTTGCGGCCGCAAGGGATAACAGGGCGCCGGCCGCAAGCCTGCCGGAGCCCTCTGTGCAAGGGAATAGAATAGGCAAATA
Organism: Discoglossus pictus; assembly: GCA_027410445.1. Classification (NCBI taxonomy): domain Eukaryota; kingdom Metazoa; phylum Chordata; class Amphibia; order Anura; family Alytidae; genus Discoglossus; species Discoglossus pictus. Next base: position 116,200,525 of record CM050163.1, read on the forward strand.
GCCTGCGTCCGGTCCTTGCGGCCACGCATCTCCTACGGCCGTTAATAGAATGAGGCCCAATGTAAATATTGTCTGTTATGTTAAACATTAATCCAGGGAGTAATATTATCGCCAGTTCATGGGGTCAGGAAGGAATTAATTTAATTGGGTACGTTTCAAGGAGGGTTTTTACTGTTTGCCTTCCTCTGGATTAAATGTATATTTAAGTTAACAATTCTTGAGTTAAAAAAACATTACCTCAAGTTTACAATACTCATTAATTTAAAGTTCAACTGTTTTTACATTCAAATGTTGATACTTTTAATACAAAATTATGTTAAAATCTTATGTTACTGTTTATAATATTCCAAGTTGAAAAATTGTTTTTTCAAGTTCCTTAGTTACACAGATAAGAAAGTTCAAGTTTCAAAAAATATACTTTCAAGTTTCTTACTTAGATATATTACAAAGTTCATGTTAAAAGGTCAACCACGTTTTAAGTCACAGCAATAAACAAAGGTCAACCATTGAAAAATACAAAGCAATAAACAATTCAGTCATAATTAATGGAAGTACAGTTTAGGGATGATTAGCCTCACAAAACACTTGCCTGGCATTATTTTTACAAATTATGTTAAAATGTTAATTAACTATGTTACTGTTTCTAATGTTACAAGTTTGAAAACAATATTTTCAAGTTCATTACTTAGACAGATAAGAAAGTTCAAATTTAAAAAAATATACTTTCAAGTTCTTTACTTCAACATATTACAAAGTTCATGTTAAGACCTCAACCATTTTTTAAGTCACAATGTAAATATTGTCTGTTATGTTAAACATTAATCCAGGGACTAATCTTATCGCCAGTTCATGGGGTCAGGAAGGAATTAATTTAATTGGGTACGTTTCAAGGTGGGTTTTTACTGTTTGCCTTCCTCTGGATTCAATGTATATTTAAGTTAACAATTCTTGAGTTAAAAAACCATTACCTCAAGTTCACAATACTCAATAATTTAAAGTTCAACTGTTTTTACACTCAAATGTTAATACTTTTAATACAAAATTATGTTAAAATCTTAATTCACTATGTTACTGTTTATAATGTTCCAAGTTGGAAAAATGTTTTTTCAAGTTCCTTAGTTACGCAGATAAGAGAGTTCAAGTTTCAAAAAATATACTTTCAAGTTTCTTACTTACATATATTACAAAGTTCATATTAAGAGGTCAACCACATTTTAAGTCACAGCAATAAACAAAGGTCAACCATTGAAAAATACAAAACAATAAACAATTCAGTCATAATTAATTTAAGTACTGTTTATGGATGATAACCCTCACAAAACACTTGCCTTGCATTATTTTTACAAATTATGTTGAAATGTTAATTAACTATGTTACTGTTTCTAATGTTACAAGTTTGAAAACAATATTTTCAAGTTCATTACTTAGACAGATAAGAAAGTTCAAGTTATAAAATATCTTTACTTCAACATATTAAAAAGTTCATGTTAAGAGCTCAACCACGTTTTAAGTCACAATGTAAATATTGTCTTTTATGTTAAACATTAATCCAGGGAGTAATCTGATCGCCAGGTCATGGGGTCAGGAAGGAATTAATTTTTTTCCCTCTCTGATACAATTCGCTACGTTTCAAGGAGGGTTTTTACTGTTTGTCTTCCTCTGGATTCAATGTATATTTAAGTTAACAATTCTTCAGTTAAAAAACCATTACCTCAAGTTTACAATTCTTATTAATTTAAAGTTCAACTGTTCTTACATTCAAATGTTAATACTTTTAATACAAAATGCTTTAACAGTTACATTTCACCAAGAGAACATTTTACAAAAATAAACATGTTTAATATCACAATACTACTTATTTCATCATAACTAAAATCTTACAAGTGTCAAATACGTATATTAATAACTAAACAACTTATCAAACATACACATCTCATTGCCGTCATTTTTTGACGGGCAAGTCGCTAGTTAGAATATATTGTTCATGATGTTTAAAGTTCTGTGAATCTTCAGTTTTTACAATGCATTGTAATGCTTCATGTTTTTCCTTGTTTAAAGGATATTTTTAAATAAACAATCTGCATGTCTTGGGGGGGTCATATTAAAGTCTGTATCCCTGGGATATGATGGAGAGAACTCTAATACCATTCTATTCTTATTCTGTTCACATCCAGTATTATGTAAAATCCTGAACATGAGAATCCACTTTCTAACCTCAAATGATGCCCTCTTGTCAGTTGAAAACCTCTTGATAAATCGTTTTATTTATCCTGGATGTATTTATATAAGGTAATCATATCCACCTTTTTTTCTAGAGGAAAAAAGTTTAATTTGGTTAGTCTTTTCCCCTTATTGTTGCCCTTCTCTTTATCCAGCTCTAAAATGTCCTTTATATGAAGTGGTGCCTAAAATTGTACTCCATATTCCAAATTAGGGCATACTAGGGATTTGTATAGTTGCAGAGTTATGTTTGCTTCTCTTGCTTCTATTCCCTTCTTAATACATGCTAATATTTTATTTGCCTTTGCATCTGCTGCTTGGCATTGAGCACTTTAACCTAGGTGGTTGTCCATAATTACTCCCAAATCCCTTTCAATATCTGATAGTCCTAGATTTGTTCCATTAAGATTATACATTGCATTGCTATTTTTCATTCCCAGATGCATAACATTACATTTATTCGTATTAAATCTTAGCTGCCATTTAGTTGACCATTTCTCTAATTTATGCTAATCCATTTTGAGGGAAAGTGCATCACTTTCTGATTTAATTACCTTGCACAACTTAGTGTTGTCAGCAAAAATCCTACTTCAAGGTAATTAATAAATATGTTAAAAAAGAGAGGACCTAATACTGAATTCTAAGGAACCACACTTACCACATTAGTCCAATCTGAGTAAGTTCCATCTACAATAACCCTTTGCTTCCTGTCTTTGAGGCAGCTCTCAATCCATGAGTTCCAGAGTTCCAGAGTGTAAGTCCAAATGTGCAATGTTATACCATAACTAATGACTAGAAGAACCTGGGTGTATCGTGTGTGAATACATACACCTACTGTATATTTCTAAAAATGGTTAAAGCAAGGAGTCAAACCATGTAACATAAGAAATATAACTCACTTAGACTGTATAAACAGATACCAGTTCAACTACCCTCATATGGCAAATTAATTTGCTAATCCTTGAGTAGTTGCGAATAGCTAAATCTCTAGAAAAGTTTAAAATATTAGTATAATTGGGCTGTCAGTGACTTATGTACACAAAGGTTTAATTTGTTTAATTTCTTAGTGAAAAGTGAACATATTTAAAAAAGTATTTCAACATGTTTTTAGGAGATTATTACTTCGATATGGCCCAAATTGTACTGAATTAAGTGGCCCTTCGAACTACAAACCCATATACAGGAATATCAGTGTTCTATGACTCACATTAAGTCAGAGTTCTTGTCAAGTGAAATTGCAGCAGCAAGAAACAGGCTGACAGCTCTTTCACACCATAGAAAGGCTATGGAAAACAATATTAGTAAAAGCAAAGTTTCATTAAATCAACATACCACTAAACAATTTAAAGTAAGGTTTTCTTGTGGTAAGTTACCACAGTATAATATTATCCTATTGCTGGACAATATGAGAACCTATTCAATTGCAAGCCCACAGATTACGTTATACAGGCCGTATGTCTGCGGGCTTGAAATATGCTACAATTACAGAGCGATTCAATTGAAGAAGCCCACAATTTACGGGCCAAATGACGAAACCGTAAACCATGCAATTGTATGTAGTATTTCAGATCGTAATCATGACCAATTAAGTAAGCCAATAGTAAATGAGACCGGCATCATTACGTCAGTAAAACATGGAGGTTACACATCAATCAATTAGCGTTTAGAGTTCCCATATGCGACTAGACTCGGCAATGTACAAACTATAAAAAATGAATGGCAACACTGTTTAAGTCCATGTGTGTGGCCTGATATGTATTAACTTCTTGATTACCAAGATTGATTTGACACTGAAATGAAACATAAAAAAAATATATTTTCTATTGCAGAATGGCGAGATTGAGACTGTTGTGCAATTAATTCTAATGTCCTTCATTGCTTTCCCTATCTTTAAAAGTATTTTTTTATTTGCATTTACAGTGCTACAAACAGGTGTTTAACCCCCTTGCAAGTCCTATCCAGTACCCATATTTTCTTCTACATTGCCATTTACGGGTGTGAAAACATTTGCAGGCTTGAGGAATTGTAGCAATTGATTAGCGATTTGCAATTTTAGCAATTGTAACTTTTGCGGGATTGAAAGATCAAAGGCGGAGATGGGTTGTAAATTACGATTTTGACAACTGCATGGATTTTCAGCCTGTAACCCAATAGATTGCTTGCGGCTTGCTAAAAGATGCCAATTGAATAGCAAATTAGTTTACAGGCTACATTATAGGCCAGTAACCAACAATTGCTCAATTGAATAGATGCCCAAGTGGCATATTAGTAATAATCAGAAAGAAAAAAGTAAGAGCCACTTACAACAGGTTTTAAAAAAACCCTAGTGTTATTCAGAAGTATTGGCTCCTATTTGTATAATGAACTGGTAAACAGAAGAGGAAGATGTATGTGCAGACAAGTAAACAATGATTCCCATTTGCCATTTCCAGAAATTAAGTTATGTTCTAAATATTTGAACTTTTTAATCTTTCCACCCAAATGTTCTAAATAAAGATTTTGGTTCCCAGACAGTAATTACAGACTCACATGTAGGGATTATCAAAAGGGTGAAGTATTTCAGGAGTGTTCTTAAGAACTTATTTGTATTAATGACATGTAATGTTATCAGGTCAGTATAGGTTACAGTCTATTAGAAAATTACTACCGACTCATATGTTTGAGATATCCTAGTGTTATAGAAAAAATATATGTCCAATTTTTTGGTAGATATTAAGCTTATCAGGCGATCTTTTAATACGTCCTTCGATAAACTATCTTTATTATGGATTTCAATCCTAGATAACGATTTCAAACCCAAAAATCACAACTTTTATTAAAGGCAATGCATATAAAAGCTGTTTTTTTGTGTGTTAATAGTACTTATGCTGTTTAGGCTATTATTCCATATGTCTAAATATAAAGCCAACAATGTGGTTCAGACCCAAATGAACAAGGGGTCATAGCTGTATTAATGTTACCATGGAATATCACTTGCTTAATAAATTGCTTAGCTCTAAAATATAATTAATTCCATTTTTAAATAAACAAATATATTATACTGTATATACTGCAATATTTATTTTACATAATAAGTGAGACAGATTTATCAACAAAGCAGAAGTAGTTTCTACAAAACTTTAAATTTGCACTAATAAATAGCTAGAGAAAACAAGAAATCCCTTGTCTCTGCAGTGGGGTTATATTTAAGGTTTAGTAACCAACATATGAGTGTTTTGGTAGTAAAGGTAAATTCTTCTCCTCAAAACTCCACATATTTGACCTCATTCTTAAATAAAACATCATCCAAATGAGATATATAGTTGAATTAATTGGTGAACCTCCCTACCTGTAATTTCTAAACTCTCCATTGTCTATGAGACCTGCAGCTAACACTGTAAGACTTCAGCGTTCATAATTTGCCCTGCAGTTCATGACGCCTAAGCTGTGCACTGCTACCTATGTAATTGTAATACACGTTTTGCAATTTGCTTCTATGGAAAAACAATATACCTACAATCTAGTTCAGTCTTCTCTGTGTGTCTTAACTCTATGCCAAAATGCCTGCATTGACACCAGAAAAACTTAAGACACCTAAAAATTGAGCAACAGGTCTATATCATCCTGGACAAGCTCTGGCAATGTTGGTGAAAAAGACATTACACAAAATCACCAAAATGCATCCAATGCCTTACATTCAGGATCCAGGCACAACATACCTTCTAGTAGAATGTTTTTGCTCTTTCCAGAGAGGGGTTTTCCAACTTCACTAAAGAATACACTACTTAGACATCTACATAAAAAAAGTCTTCATTTGACCTAGCTTTAATAGCTAGCTACAGGCATATATCAAATCTTCCATTTCTAGGGAAAGTTATTGAGAAATTTGATGCAATCCAACTAGACCTGACTGTCATCCAATACATTTCATGACTCATTAAGATCAGGATTTAAAAAAAAAAAAAAAAAAATAACAAATCATAATGAAAACAAATTCACTATCACTATTATATAATAAAATAAAGCTTACACAAAACTCTTTACTAAACTCTTTACTAAAGAAAAACCCTCAGGAAATATGTACAAAATGTAATTGCTATAGTAAATATTCACTTACAGGAATTTACACAGTTACATAGTTACATAGTAATTGAGGTTGAAAAAAAGACTTTTAGTTCATCAAGTTCAACCATTTTAAATCTCATCTGATCTTTGCAATATGCATATTAATTGTTAATTGATTTAGTGGAAGGCAAACAGAACAACACCCATTGAAACATTGTCTCAAAGGGGGGGGTCCATCCTGATCCCAGATACTGGCAATCAGATTCCTCCCTGGATCATTACTCCTACTTCTCTAGTTATCCAACCCTGAATACACTTCTTATCCAAAAATATATCCAACCCCTTTTTTAAAGCTATCTATTAATTCTGCTGTCACACCTTCCTTTGGCAGAGAATACCACAGTTTAACCACCGTTATGGCGAAAACACCTTTTTTTCATTAAGGTGGAATAAAAGAAAATAGTTCTTATCCAAATGAAGTGTGTTGTTACTCAAAAGGTTTGAAACCACTGATCTACAGTGCAGTATCCATTTTTTCAATAAAGAACAAGTGGCTACAAAGGAGATAAAGATTATTTTCCTGTATTTTATGTTCTACCACTATGGTAAAAGTTGCAGTCGTTTTTTGTATTAATGGAGCAAACTGCAAACAAATTGTAGAAAAGTTTTTTTACATTCAATGAAAATTCATTTAGCATGTTAAAATCATCCAAATTATAATGGGGGTTTTTTCTGATTCAGTGAGAATCTCATGGTACAGTAACTTTATCAGCAAATTATGGGGTATCATGAAGAAAACTGTGCCACAAACATCATAACACATGACCGATGATTTACTGAGAAGAAAGCATTTGAGCTTCACTACTTTGTGAGGTAGCTTTTAGGGTAGGTTTAATATATCTAAAAAGTGTAGTTTTCTTTTGTAAATTAGCTTCTTTAATTTTAGATGCTTTTGAAAAACTACTATTGAAAAATATATTTAACATCATATTTTGATGTCAAGAGCAAAGAAAGCGTAGGTCATGCATAGGAGAGATTAGTTGTATGCATTTAATAATTAAGGACATTGTACTTACATTTCTAACTGTTTTCTAAAAAGCCATATATTCTTGTCTTTAATTTATTAAAGTAAAATATATTTTTCTCTTCAATGTTTGCTAAATAAGGTGTCTGATATCAACAGCCCTCCAAACACTAAGGCGGTTAACGGTTAATATCTAATTCTTGCTTCAGCCATTCACACTTCAGCTGATGTTCATGTGTCAAATCTGTCTGCACCAGCAGGTCTTAGAACACTTCATAAATATAGCTCTTCATAAATATGTATAGCTCATTAATCCTTGTTACAAAAGTTGCAGATGCAAATAATGCATTTAAATACTGGTATCTGGCTGATTTGGGAACAGTTAAAAAAACATTTCTAGACAGACTTGTATTTATCGTGAGTATTAAAAAGAGTGCACCTTTACATGCATGATATGAAAAAGATTTAGCAATACCACCCCCATTTCACTTTCTAATGTGCAGTGCTATTTAGCTACTTTTTAATAGCTTAGCTGACCTACATTTTGCTAATATTGTTGTCCAAGATCATTGTGCACATCTATAATAGATTTTTCACTCTTGTGTGGTTAATTAATCTTATTTTATTTGACATACTTTGTTTAGTGAGGAAAATACTTTTTTTTCCCTTTGGCTTAGCTTACAAAGAGAAGCTATGGAACATAATTGTGCTTTGAAGTATTTCCAAGTTAATTATACGGACAACACCACCAGTCAAGTAAACACTATTTCTCTTTCATCTTTTTCTGTCAGCTCTCTTATTAGGTTCCCTACAACATTTTGTATTTCTGTTTCCAGCACATCCATTTAAAAAGATTTAAAATAATACTTGGACATAGCTGTTGCCTCCCTGCTAAGCGCTAGTCCATGTACAAATAGAGAAGTTTGTATATTATTGGCCATAGTGTTAAATATACTGACATACTGTTTACTAAGTGGAGTTTAATTATGGTTTCTGAATCAATTACAAATCATACTCTCTAATAATACTGCTATTTTGAATAACTGGCAAATTGAAATATAATTAACTTTTTTTTTTGCTTGTAAATAAATCTATAAAGCACTGGATAGCTCTTTTGTATTGTAAAATATAATTGTATTTCTTATTCATCTGTTTTATGTTAGCTATTATTAATTCACCTCTACTTGTATAGTGATATAATTGTCTGTTTGACTTAGCAACAAATCAGCTAATTTAATTTGCCTATAGTATTCCAAATATTTTGAAATGGACATTATTTGTATGCACTTATAGGTGACTGGTGTTTTTATCATGTTGTAGAATCACAACAGTGTCTTACATGTATTTGCAGATATAGGTGAAATGTTTCTTATATTGGATAAAGAAACATTACCAACAAGGTACTGCATATTTAGAAACATAGGGCCCTAAGCTAATTCCGGCAAAAGTAATTACAAGTGCCATAGAAGCACAGAAAAACCTACCTAGCTTTGTTAATCTCTCCTCCCATAAACATTGTGATAGAACTGCTATGTGACTGTGGCAAGCCAGAACTGACATTTATGGCACTTCTTTACATAGATTTGTGGCCAAATAAAACATTTCAAGTTACTACAGGAGACTTTTCCCCCAAAACTCTATGGGCCTCATTCTATTAGCGGCCGCAGCCGTTGCGGGGCCGCAAGGACCGGCCGCAAGCTATTCGGCTATTCTATTCCCTTACGGCCGGGGGCTCCGGCAGGCTTGCGGCCGGTGCCTTGCTATCTCTTTGATCTAAAACGGCCGCAAGAGTTTCGGCCGTAAGAAATTCCTATTTGCAATTCAATTGCTCCGGGAACCCTCTCTGCAAGGCTAAAAGCGAGCCGCAGCTTACTTGCAGGAAAGAGGTCTCGCTAGCACCAATTAAGCACATAAAATAGCTCAAATAAAGCCATCCTGCACTTTGAGAAGACTATAAAGGGATTTTAGGTGTTAGAAAAAATAGCACATAATTATCCTATACTCAAATCCGTAAAATATTTTATTTTTACTATCCGTAAAATATCCATGTAAAAAGTCCAGAGTGCTTGGAGCACCTCAGACACACCCACGCCGCAGCCGGAAAATAAACAGTTAATTCAAACTCGGGTTTGGGCTGATGTGCAAGCTTGAGAGGGGGTTCCTTTTAATCCTCATGTCCCCCAATATGATCCCTAGCATTTACAGAGCTGTACTGTGCAGGCTTGAATTTATTTTTGAGTTTTTAGATTTCACAGCTTACGGCCGGTTTCAAGATATGCGGCCGGCCGTAAAAGGAGATCCTTGCGGGGCCGTATAATAGAATCGCGAGTTAACTGAACCCTCGCAAGGAATCGCAGCCTTACGGGCGATTTACGGCCGCTAATAGAATGAGGCCCTATGTTAATAAGAATTTACGGATCACTTGCAAATCAAGGAAGTCCACTAAATGCTAAAATCTATGTACCAAAGAACGCTCACAAGTGGTTTTAAAACCATTGATGAGTCCTGCTGCAGCAGTTAAAGTGTCACTATACATTTTTTGACACTTAACAGTCCAATATCAACATATAAGTAATTTAAAAAAATGATTTATTATTATTATACTGGTTTTATTATACAACATTCAGGGTAACACATGACCCAGCACTTAAGGGGTTAATACACGTCACAAAACCATATTGCTTAGGAACAAATGCTTGAGTATAAATATATAATACTAGGATATTGCCCGTAAAAAATTACGTGAATAAAATAAAAAATCTGTCAATGCTGTTTGCGACACAATGTGAGGATTTTAGCCCTCTGAGCACATTTGGCGCTCATTGCGAGCCTCTCTCCTCCGTATAGTTTAGGGGCCTCGCAATTAATGTTACTGCCTTGGGTTAAGTGTTCCTGCCTGGGTGTAAGTGTTACCACCTTGGTGTAAGTGTTACCGCCTTATGTTAAGTGTTACTGCCTTGGGTTAAATGTTACTAGCTTGCGTTAAGTGTTACTGCCTTCGGGCTGTTTTTTACTGCCTTTAGCCTCGTTTTCATCCTGTTAAGTTTTTTTGGCCGCCATTTTTTTTCTCGCTTAGGCAATTTTCGATCGTGATAAAACAGCAAATATGCGTCAAATTCACATGCAACCTCACTCACAGGCTCCCTGGCTCTCCCCCTGTGTGTGAGTGTGTAATTTAATTTGAGGCATAATTGTTTTTTTTTTGGTGGACTTTCCAGTTGCGTGGTGCGGGCGTTTTACGTGCTTCAGTCCTAAGTTCTACAGGTCTCATTGCAGCCTAAGTCCCGTGGGCCTTGCAGTCAAACTTAGAAAAAGGAAAAATATGTCTCAAATTAACTTGCAACCTCGCTCACAGGCTCCCTGGCTCCCCCCCCCCCCCCCCCCCCCGTGCTGTGTATGAGTGTGTAAGTGAATTTGAGTCATATTTGTGTGTTTTTGCATGTTTTTCCAGTTCGGTGGTTTGGCCATTAAAGTCGTATTTTTGTGAGCCTCGCAGTCCATCTACGTGCTTTAGGTCCTAAGTACTACGCCCCGTAATTTTTGCAAGTCCCGCATGTCTCGGGATGAGTGCCAGCTCATTGCAGCGTTAGTCCTGCGTGCCTCAACTGCTTGTCTCACTTCGAGAGGCTCGCAGTGCACTGAGAGCCTTCGGCGCTCATTGCAGCCTAAGTCCAGCATGCCTCAATGCTCGCTTTGCAAGGCTCGGAATTCCATCAACAGTATAGAGTAAAAATTACCATCAGTGAAGAAGGATAATTCTACAGCCTCACTGATGCCTTAAATAGCTATATGTTGCCAACTAATTGCACCTTCTGCTACATAAAGTATACATAAACATGTAATGAAAGACAACACCTATTGTTACAAAAAGCATTCTATTAATTACCAGAGGCAAACTAACATATACATTTGTGAAACAATAAAATTACAAAAAAATGTCTCATAAGAAATGTCATACAGGAAATGCAATTAGAAACTGGTAAAATTACTATTTTCATTCTGGCCTAATGGAGCCATCAGCCGATGAATCCATCTGACCTTGCATGTCAAACACATCTTTATTCTGTTACCACCCAGTGTCCAGGGGGGTATTCAAATAATAATCATAGATTCAGGAAAAGGTAAGGTATGTTTTAATAAAAGTGTTACGCAACTGGTTTGTCACTTTCTCCATTTTCCAGACCACTCATAATTGAAGATATGTGTCCCGCCATTTTTTCATGGAATGTTCTTTCAGTTTTAACAATATAATAAAGTACACAAAGGCAAATTAGAATGTATACTCTTTCATTTAGCCCACCGTCATGCTCAGAAGGGCCCACCACTGGACTTTTGTGGTAATAATAGTTATCATATCTCTGTATTATACAGGACAGTGTGTGTGGCCTTTACAGGCAGGAATTATTTGGTAAATGTATTGATGTAAAGGTGGTACTCAGTCATGTTGGCTATTGAAATGCTATTTTTTTCCCAGTGAGTGTAATGGAGTGTATTACTGGTGTCGCTGGGGTGAAGGGAGTCTAGTTACAGGGGGTACCTGTTTTGAGGTTCAAAAATTGGCCAGCAGAGTAGTGGGGGGTATCTAGACACCTTTTCTGTAAACAAGTGTTGACAATATTACCCTTCCTCTGGTGAAGGCTTCCTGTCAAATGAATGGCATCGCCTAACATTAGTGTGTTAATTGCTTCTTTTCCTTGATAAACCGTCATCAAAAGACCCCCTGTCAGTTACACAGAGCGGGAGGAAATTTCTAATATGGGCCTAAGGGCTGACCACCTCCATAGGAGGAGGTTTGTTGGTTAGACATGATGGGGCTGAGTGTGCTTATATACTGAATCACATCAATAAATGCTTGCCAGTTTAACATACATTTTTTGAGGCATGTGTTTCATTGAAATTATTATTACGGACTCTGTCTGCAACTCTGCTCCTAACCACTGGGGGTAGTATTGCTTTACTGTGTTCCTGTATCATGAGTACTAGTCGCTGGGCACTGAGAGTTAACCCCCAAATCCACAACCTAGAGGAATTCCTGTAAGCTAAAAGCATGAGAATTTGAGTGCACGTGGCCCCTCATCTCTGGGTCATGACACTCACATACTAATAATAAGTATTAAAAGTAGGTTTCCGCAAAATGAAGGAATGTGTTCTATATTTAATGCCTAAAATCTTGCAAATAGTTCCTAATTGTTTTGTTGTTTTTTTTTTGCAGCTCATAAAGACAGTGTACTTTTAAGCAAAATGTGTGCAGTGTCTTATAGTAACTAATCAGTGTCAACATTCTTCAATATGCTACTTGAGACCAGTCACTGGCTGGCTAATTTGAAACACTGCACTTCACAGTGTATTCATGAGATGCATGTGCATAACATGTACAATCGGTATGACTTTAGGCATAAAAACAGCCTATAGGCACTCTTCATAAAGTAAGGTAAATAAAAGTAAACAGATACATAGATATGTTATATTCCAGGCGAAATCCAGAAGTTCTCCACGTTCCTTTAACAAATAAATTACACAATCATTATTCAAAGGGGTATATGCTAGCTTCAATAAAGTACAAAGTAATATATTATAAGTGGATATCACTATCACATATATAGTTGTTGGTTTGGGAAATGTTGGTCACGTTTGCAATGTTGGTCACGCAATATTAAATAATTGTGGCCCTCACAAAGTAAGGCCCGCAGTTGCTGGGCTGCAATAAGCACTGAAGGCGCTTATTGCAGGCCTCGCGAGGCCATAGGACTTAGGATGCAATGAGGGCCGCAGGACTTAGTTGAGGGACTGCACTAAATTACTAATTTAACGGCTGAACTACCAAACTCGAAAGACCACCAAAAAACGCCAAATAATAAAAAAAAATCCTTACATACTCACACACAGCACAAGGGGAGAGCCAGGGAGCCAGTGTGTGAGGTTGCAAGTTAATTTGAGGTATTTGGTGTTTTTTGGCAATTGAAAATCAGCTAAGCGAGATAAAAAAATGGAGGCCTAAAAAACGTAACTGGATGAAAACGAGCCTGAAACCAGTAAAAGCGATCCCAAAGCCAGTAACACTTAGCCAGAGCCAGTAACGACGAATCTGAAGCCAGTAAGACTCAGCCGAACCATGCAAGCAACGTCACTCATCGCAAGAGAGACAAAAGGGAAGGAGAGGGTGGAAAGAGACACAGGCCTGAGCAACAGAGGAAAAGAGACACAGTCACTTAGTGGTAAGTTAACTGCATATATATTTGACATGTCACTTTGTCTTACATACCAAAATGAGAATTTTTATTTTGATTCTGATTCAAGTTTTGATAATACTCCACTAATTTTATACCATAAAATGGTAAAATCTTTACTACAAGGTGTTGCTCTGAGATATTCAGAACACATTCTGGCTAACCGGAATTACAGCATATTCTAATGCTTTTCATGTTTCACTATAGTAACCTTGCAAAATGAAAGGCTCAGACCTCAATCGTAAGGTTAAATTAGGGCTTTTAATGCTGGGATAGCAATGGTGCAGCACTGTAGTACACGTAACAAAGAAAATAAACTTGAAAGCAACAGAATTAGTATCACTGCAAACAAACTTTTTGTATTAATAGTAACTTTTTATAGGCAACAGGTAAACTGAATAAATATATGTTAAATACAGCAAATACCAACTTACCAATATTTTCTTTGAAGCCAAGAGTATTAAACCACTTGCAAGTAATAGTTTAGGAAACACTTTTGTATGTGAAAATTTGTAGACACCTGTGCTCTCTTAACCATAAATTTGTGAAGAAAAATGAATTTAACTTAATTAATAACATCAAATATTATTATACTAGCGTATTGCCCGTCAAAAAATGACGGCAATCAGATGTGTATGTTTTAAAAGTTGTTTAGTTATTAATATACATATGGAATTGTAAGGTAGGTAATGTTGTTTTCTGTGTGCTACTGAAATATAGAAATCAAATTAATAAATGAACTTCCGTATTTTTATGCATTGTGTTGAAGAGCTGGCAATCTGTGTTGATGTTGCAGCAGCATTAGTGGTGTGGAGCTGCTGTGTAAGCGTGATGAACGTGTGCAGTGTAATAGTGTGCGTGCGCGAGCCGAAACCGTTAACGTAGCTGTGTACTTCCGCATTATCCTAAAATGGCGGATAATGTGTGGTATGCATCTTAGCGGATTATCTGTACGTGTTTTATGTGGTTATAGTGCTGTAGCCTGGTTTTCGTTTTGTTCGTCCGGCATTTTTTCTGCGGCGCTCATTGCTCATCGCTAAGCCCGCTAAAGTACTACGGTTTAACAGTAAATATTGTAAAACGGTCAAATGACGGTCAATAAAAATTAAATTTAGTGAAATTTGTTTGCCACACAACATGACGCTACATTTATGTCGTAATTTTTGTCATCTCGTATTTTTTTTCAAAGTGCTACGGTTTAACGGCTTGCCTCGCTACGCGAGGCTAGCCTGCAATGAGTGCCTGCGCCGCTCATTGCCAAAGTGCTACGATTTAACATAACGGCTTGCCTCGCTACACGAGGCTCGCCTGCAATGATCGCCTGCGGCGCTCATTGCCAAAGTGCTACGATTTAACAGCTCGCCTCGCTGAGCGAGGCTCGCCTGCGATGAGCGCCTGCGGCGCTCTTTGCCAAAGTGCTACGATTTAACGGCACGCCTCGCTGCGCGAGGCTCGCCGGGCGATGAGCGCCTGCAGCGCTCATCGCTAAGACGTACGCACTACGCAACCCAGCGTGACGACTAATCGTAGTTAGACAATTATAATATGTGATCGGGCATGCCCTATTTAGAATTTGGCAGGTGTATGGTAAAACTGTCTCAACTGAATTAAAAGTTCCTTTATGCTTAGTATTTATTTTATGCTTCAGGAAACATTCAGAAAACCAATCCAGTTTAAATATTCCATAATAATATTAAACATTGTTTCTGTGTGGCTTTCTCCTGCTAGGATTTGATATGTTACTTATTTATTTGCTCGGAAAGGCAGAGTATAATTTGGGTACATGTCAGCTATAATTGTACTTGTCAAAAGAAACAGACAATGCAATATCTAAATTTGTCAACAAAAATTAAATCTTTCTGCAGATGAGATAATTCATGGGGGGGAACAGTGTTCCCTTCTTTTCAGTGTTATGGGATTTAGTAGAGCATAACTGAAAAATAAATAGAGGTAAAAAATTATGCTATTTAAGCAAAGCGAGAGAACAGCATGGAATGACAATTATGTACAAAGCTTTTAAGCCCACAGAATGTCTCCTGCTGATTGAAATGTATCTGCTACCTTAACAAAGAAAAGCATTGTATTAAATATCGAAATTAAAAATATTTATCTAGGTAAATTGTGTAAACACCTAGGTAGTTAGATTTCTTAGTGAAACAAAATAGGGGCACTGCCATTTCTTTAATTACTATGGTTATAGATCCATTTAAGCTTTCAATCAAACCCTAAATCCCCCAAAGATAAAATGCAACAAGCCATAAACAAAAATACGCGTTTGAAGATCACCATTAAATAACCACATTTACATGGCTATATTATGCACTTGGTACTGTTCTACCGTATAAATGAAGGCAGCATCTAATTTTCAAATGTATTTTGGGGTAAGTGCTGTATCTCACATTGTGTGGTCATCATTTATTGTTTATTCTGTTAGAGAAAACAATACATGTTTTTACATTTAAAGTTATGAGCTGATATTAAAAACATAAATGCTATTTGAAAAAAGAACAATCATTTAGAATTTTTCAACAGTTTATCAAGAAAACAAAATTGTGAACCAAAGAGATTTTTAAGTGGGAATTGTTGTATATTCCCTTTAAATGGTACTCGTTTTGACAATGAATTGAAGTTTGATGTATTATAAAGTGTCAAAAGTCACGTAAAGGTCTTGAGTGTGTGCTCTTTTAGCTACTCTAAAAAGCAGTGGGCAAAGAACTAAGGCACATAGCATAATTATATATTTCCAAATTATATGTTTTCTAATCACTGAAGGAAGGTACCATTGTACTTTGGAAACCTTTAATGTTTTCGTCACTAATGGAAATGTTCTACTTAACTGACTGGTGAATTGTTCATACTGTATACTGTAGTATGTCAATGCAGATATTTATGCTTAGCTATTTCAGTATTGTGAGGTACAGGATTTTAAATTGAATGCTTCACATACCGTATTGGCCCGAATATAAGCCGCACCCGCATATAAGCCACACCTGTAAAATTCAAGGGGAAAAAATTAAAAAAAGATCGTTCTCGACTAAAAGCCCCTCCCTTAAAACTGGAGAGAAAAAGACTCTCTCCAAGTGATCAGCCATTGCAAGAAAAAGGCTTTCTAATTTGTACTGTAACTGTACTGTATAAGTAACTTATTTTGCAGGTTACAGGCCTTACAGGATGTTAGAATCACTAAAACCGGAAATCACTATTCAACTGCTACAATACCACAGTCTCAAGCACGCAAACCAGCAGTAAATTTACGTTCGCAGATATATGCCGCTCACTTAACTCGCAAGCTCGCAGATCGGCAGTCATTTTTTTACGGTCACGGATATAAGCCGCAACCGTAAATCGCAAACTCAAAAATCGGGGAAAAATGGTGCGGCTTATACGGTATAAAATGGTCATTTTTGTTAATTTTTTTATCATATATTACATTTTTTTTTATCATATAATGCACAATAGCTCCCACCAATTAAAGTGATATGGAAAGTTTCTGGATTTCACTAGGACTATAATATACCTTTCTACTTTATTTTTTGAAGAAGAGCTTAAAAGCTTAGTTTCTTTTCTAAATAAATCATCCAACTTTTACATGTTTCGGTCTGCCTCTGCAACCCATACAGCTCATGAATACACAGAATGTTAACTGCACTGTTTGAAATTAGCCTTTCACTGACCACTCTCAAGTATCATGCTGCAGAATGTTGTCACTGACTGGTTACTATGAGTCATTGCGACCACTGTCAGGACTATTATAATCATACAAGATTTTATATATTTCTCTTAATATAATAATTTAATTTGACACGATTTATATATATATAAATATATATATGTATTTATATATGTAAATTCTCAGAATTAGAACAGTGATTCATACTGTCTAATATTATCTCATGAGTTTCATATAGTCCTGTTTACCCAGGCGGTCTTGGATCAGAATGAACATTGTTTGGTAAACAAAGATCTTTGAGTATATGTCATTTCAGTTTGGCTTGGATCAGTCTTGACTTTATTGAACTCAAATTTCAGATATTTATCTAAAAATACACTCAAGTATCTTAAAATCTTTTTGAGTACAATTGTGTCATCATAGCCATTGTATTCAGCAATTTGACTGGGAAGAAAATTATTGTGTTTCCCAATGTAGCTAGTCTGACCTCTTTATCGAATTAGAAGCGAAACTCTTAGATAGGAATTTACTATTTAACACTTTCCCTATTCAAGCTGAAAGAGATGGCAGGAGGAGACAAGAGTGAGGGCTAAGAGAACACGCACTATTGAGGACAGACCTTCAGAAACACATTAAGGAGACATACAATGTTTGGGAAAAACCATACAACCCACTTTTTCCTCTGAAACCCAGTCATGATACCAAAAAAACAGAGTCCTCTTATAATTTTCTTATTATTAGAGTTTATTTAGATAAAACGTGAGTCAGCAGCAAAAACATCCAAAAATGGCTGCTGCTGTTCACTGACTGCCATAAATATATCTAAATGCAGCTTTTATAATTGTTTACATAAAGACAATGGGACAATCCATCCCCACCCCTCAGAAACATGGTATAACCCACCAACAACCAATGAAAGTTTATTTACATTATGATATCCAATGAGATATAACACATGTGCAGGTAATGCACTGAAAGCACGTCTTGGTATGTCACGCTAGATGCACAAAAAATACGTATTTCTTATCTTCAGCGCAAAGGGCAAAAGTTGACCTTGTATAGGACTAAAATAAATATTTGTTTATGCTAAAAAGTTGTTTACTGTCTGTAAAACTATTTTTTATTATGAGAAGAAGGACTTGTTTCTACTTATAGAAGAAAAAAACAATGATTTAATAATTGAAAGCAGAAATAACTGTTTACATACCTCGCGGCCAGTACTGAGTACTGTTTGAGGGCTAAAGTTCACAAGTGTTACAAAAGTGATGAATGCTATATATATATACACTAAATAATTTTTTTATCATATATTACATTTTTTTATCATTGTTTGTATTATATCCACAACACTCCCCCCTATGACAATGAAAATGTCATCAAAAGGAAAAAATACAAATATAATAGGGTGCAATCTTAATATTAATTTCACAGATATAGCTAAACAATAAAAAAAAGATAAACTTAGTGGGAAGTAGAGGTAAGATCTTTAAAGATAAACATTTAGTTAGATGAACTTCTTACAATTTGGAGATATTTGATTTTATCTCACACACTCCTTTGCACCTATTACCTTAATACATTCCTAACAAGAACATTGCAAAAGAAAACATAATTATACATAGAAACAATAAAATACATAAGAAAAAAACACAAGTTTAATAACATTCCAATATGCTCCTTGGAATAATATAAAAAGTATTTCAATAATGGAATCCATAGCACAAAGTTCACAGTACAGATATTAATGTTTGTTTGATGAAATCCATATAACAAGGAAAGAGTCCAATGGGGTGGATGAAAACATCCACATATGCTGTTATTTGTTACCAAGAGATAGTTCATATAGCGGTGCCATTGATATAAAAGTCCAGATATGTAAAATAAAATACAATGGTTAATGCAGATAAAATGGCCTTACTTAATTAATCAACCAATTACCAATAACTAGGCCATAGAACCAATTTTTCTTTATACGCCTTGTCTTATGAGGCATTTAGATGATAAATGTAATTTAATAACCAATAATGGTTGTACTGATATTTCTAATAACCCAGAGTGTATGCATGAAAACTTCTTCTTTCCCTAATTACTATTCCTTATCAAATGTAGGAGTTATTAGATCCTAGCAAGTGGATATAATAATGTGCAGAAATGTTAGAAGCGAAAGAACAGTAAAAAGGAAGACAAGTATAGTACAGAGTAGAATAAATAGGAAAATGACAATACAGTGAAAACATATGCTCAAACAAACTTCATACAGGCCTAGTCTTATACATTACACTTAGTCAGGCCCCTCTTTGGATGGTGAGATAATCTGCTCAAAGGTCAGATTTTCAGGCAGAAGACAAGGGGTATATGGCTTTCTGACCGTTCTTTACATCTTTTTTCTTTTGCAGCAGATATATGTCAATGAGCAAGAGTTTGACCTTTGTCTGTATAAAATGCATTTATGTTTGTGTCTTACTTATATATCTTATCTTTGCAGTATTATCACGTAACCAAAGTTTTATTAATATTGATGAAACATTGGAAACTCTAAGATGAAGGATTCATCACTTCCACATGCAAGATGTCAGTAACATCATATCCTGACAGCAGTAAGATGGCATTCATATCCATGACCAATCAGAGGCCTTACTTAGACTGGTGTTCACCAAGATGCAACATTTTATCTGATTATTAAAAATGTTATAAATATGACAGCTGATTTTAATAAAGGAAGGGGCACGAGAGAAAGCTTTATACCAGAACTCCGTGTTGGTGTATTATTTCTCTAAGGTGTGCACACTATCTGTAAATTGGTAATTTGGCCAGGGACAGATATCTCCGTGAACTATTTTGGTTTTCTCCAAAACAAATTGGCGCCCAACTGTGGGGCTTGAGGTTTAACTGAACCTGCAGCGGGACGCAAGGGATCCGGATGGAGCCTACAGGAGCAGGCAGAGCCTGATCACCTCCGGTACACGGTAAGGACACAGTGAGCACCTTGACCACGTAAAACCTGTTCCTGGGACTCAGCCCATCATCCAGGCCCCCTGTTGGGGAGGTGTCAAAAAGTACAGGTAAATAACTTGCCTCAAGTCCATTACGAACCCGGTACCAGTGATATCTGTCACTTGTGTATGACTGTTGAAAGTGTGGGTCGAGTGATTGTGATTTCTTAGATATTGTGGTCCAGGACATACATGTGTGCGTACGGCAGGCTCCAGGGACGGATTGGGTAGTGTCCTAATAACACTATAGCCCTGAAGTTGCCGTATGTACAGACGTACATATGCATACCTTTCTTTAGGAGGGTCTATGCTTGTTGGATAGCCGAGTATCTCTTGGGGGTCATTATGTTCGTGCCTTGGTTGCGTGATGACCCCGGGAGATATCTATCACACACTAAGGTGTAAGGGCATGTATGTGGGATGCAGACTTCAGGGATGGATGTATTGTGTCCGAATAGTACAATAACTCTCTGAAGGCGTCAATTTTAGCACACGACGGTGTGAGACTCTGGACTGCAATATTTTAAGAGTCAGAATTTTTCTGCAGAAATTGTTTAAATATTACTGTGGTCTGTTATTGCTGGTTGTGATGCATATTTTAATGAGAAATGTAGCTTAGAATTTCTCTCCCTGTACTTGTGAATTTCTCTGCAGCTGTGTGTGACTCAAGCTCAGAGAACAGGCTGCGAAAATAATTTACTCCCCCTCCCATCCCGGTTGAATTCTTTTAAGGACGTATCTTAGTTAAGAGAATTCTTTCTATGCCAATGCTTAAGGTCGTATGAGTTTGTATAGTAAGTGAAATAACTGTCATGTCATGTTTCTGTTCATGTTTTCATGATGTTGTTAGATTTTGCTTACAGTACGTGAAATAATGTTTGTTTAAAAGTAGGAGTGTCCCGGGTAGGAAATTGACACCCATCTTAAAGGCAAACAGCATCTACTATACCACTACTGCTGGAGTCAGTGCCCTGTATCCACTACTTCCTGGCAATATTAATCCTTATTAACAGGAAGTAAAAATTCGAACATAGGATTGCTAAGCTCCCAAGGTGTCTACCACCTATAATGAAATCATTTGCTCAATACAAAATTGGGAAAATAATATAACAAGTCCTTATTATAAATATATCACAACGGCGAAGTTAAAAGCTGGTTAAAAAATCCAGGATTAAACACACAAATTAAAAGAGGACAGGATAATATGGGACAAATGAGAACCTTTCACTTCTCAGTGAAATTAATTTTATTATAATGTAATAACCCTTTAATAAGGGGGTAATCTTTATCCCACTTAGCAGTGTTGTGCCTTGTTTGTATGTGGGTACAATTACTCCATTGCACGTGTGCCCCAAACCTTATTAAAGTCCTAAAATGAATCTCAATTGCTTTTACTTGTTGGTAAGCAATAAAAAATTGAGTCTTATTGCTAATGCAGATATTTCATGATGAACCCCCCTCTCAGGTATAAAGAGAGTCACAATAGAATTCCAAGTAGGGGTTAAGTAAAGATTATTAGTGTTCTCTGCCAGCTATCACAAGCTGGTAAGCTAATAGAGTTGATGGACTATAAAATATAGGAGACTATGAGCTGAAGTATCAATGACAGAATGTGTCTAAGGTAACAAATCCTGCAGATCAACAGTCGCCAGTCACATGCATAAATATTGGGTTAGGACAGGTAAGGGCACACAGACACTCTCATACACTGCTAGTACGCGATCACTGCGCGCTCCAACAAACGGACGCACGCAGCGTCGCACGCCTGACGCGTTTCAACGTCACTGGACGTCTTCCTCAAAGGCAAACACGGGTTGCTAAGGCGCCCGTCTATTTAACTGGTTAGCGTAACCATGGAGACCAAGTGTAATACCACGTGGGGTCAGAGAAGGGAAAACAAAACTGCTTATACTGAGAAGCTTATGTAAAGGGGAAATAACCCACAGGTCCTGTACTGAATGGCTCAAAATGAATCCAAAAGTGAGGAGAGAGTATAATATAACATAATATGGGATAATATAGGCAAGCTATACATACAAAGTACTAATGGATAAATTATATTAAAAAAAGTAAATCATAACCATTATAAAGGAGGTAATATTGATAAGAAGAGGAAAGAGAGGATCATCTTGTAACAGAGAAAGAGGAACTAGAGAGGGATATTGCCAATCATCATCAACAATATGCTATAAGCTAATAAACAATAACAAACAGTAAGAGAAAGAAGGTACGCTACTAAGAGAAGAAAGCGAGATACTCTTGACAAAAATAAATAAATAAACATCCTACTAAAGTGATGTGAGGAGTGAGTCTGAAATAAAATACTATATATGTGTATGTGTAAGATAGCAGGGTGGTCCTGCAAACAAGTAATAAGTGGCTATAATTGAAATGCTGTGAAGGGTAAGGATACTAAACAGGATCATAAAACCTATAACCCAAAGACTCCAGCTAAGGGAGACTACTCTATCAAAAAAGGGTAGAGTGGAAAAGCAATGTGAAAGTGCTAAAAGGGGGATGAGATTGCTATCCTAATGGAAGCGTGTGAGAAATAAGAATAAGAATCTAAAGAGTGCACTTGTAAAATAAGTGAGATTAATCATCTCTAAAAAAAAGTAGTCTACTCCAAGTTGCGGCCTACTAAAAAGAAAAGTAGGCTAAAGAATGAAAGGTTTCCTCTAGGTTATAAACAGGATTATAGCTAGATGAAGGAACCCCTCTAAATGAAGGGAGTGAAAGTGAAAGCTTCATTCAGTCCTTGTGGTGATAATGCTTTAAGTCTGTAGATCCAGTGTGCTTCACACTGGAGCAATTTTCTATCCAAGTCTCCTTTTCTAGGGCCCAGATGTACCCTTTCAAGTATGGTAAATGTAAGGACATCACTATTGCCTCTATGATAGCACCTCACATGGCGTGCCAAAAGTGTGTCAAGATTATTTTTGATCGAATAGACGTGTTCCCCTATTCTTCTGCGTACTTGGCGCCTCGTTTTGCCTACATAGATCTTAGAACAAAGGCAAGTCGCCACATAAATAACGCTTGTGGAACAGCAATTGGTAAACTCTTTAAGTTTGAATTCCTCACCACTTACTGGATGTTGAAAAGACTTAGATGGTTTAATGTATTTACAAAATTTGCATTTGCCACACCTGAAGCAGCCAGATAATGGTCTCAGCCATGTGGTTTTAGGTCCTTGCTTTTTAAAGTAACCGTGGACCAACATGTCCTTTAAGTTTTTTCCCCTCCGATAGGTGACCGATGGTTTAGGTGGTAGGCAGTCCTCTAGATCCTCATCATTTTTTAACAAGTGCCAATTTTTGGATAGGATGCTAAGAATACTATCTGAGTCATATCCAAAGGTCAAGATACATCTAGGTTGGTTCTCTTGCAAATTCTTTCTTTCTTTCATCCTTTGGGTATGTAGCCCATTAAGGAGTTCAGTTCTATTACAATCCAAGGCATATTTAAATGCCTTTTTCAGGCATTTATTGGGGTAACCCCTTTCTTGGAATCTTTTTCTGAGTTTGTCCGCCTCTAACTTAAATTCATTATCCGTACTGCAGTTCCTTCTGAGCCTAAGGTACTGGCCTCTAGGGATCCCTCTTTTTAATGGTAAGAAATGCTGACTGTCCCATCTTAGCAGAGTATTTGTTGCCGTATCTTTCCTAAATGTGGTGGTAGATACTTTGCCATATTCATCTTTATTGATGAGTAAGTCTAAAAAGGTAACTTGGGTAGAGTTAATATCGTATGTAAATTTTAAACCAATTACATTTGTATTGAGAACTTTCATCAGCTCCTCAAATTCTATTCTGGTGCCTGTCCAGACAACCAGAATATCATCTATATAGCGACGCCACAAGATGGCATGTTGCATAAGTGACATATGAATGTCGTCAAATACAATTTTCTCCTCCCACCAACCTAACAGTAAGTTCGCATAACCTGGGGCACAAGAGGTGCCCATGGCTGTACCTTTACGTTGGTGGTACCATTTATCATCAAAGATAAAATAATTATGTTTAAGAACATATTCCAAAAGTTGAAGTAAAAAGAAGTTAAATTTAACTTCATTAGAACTTTTTGTGCTTAAAAAGTATTTGACTGCTTCCATGCCAAAATCATGGGGAATACTGCTATATAGGGCTTCGACGTCAATTGACGCCAACCAGGAATGTTCTGGGATATGCAGGTCCTCTAGCTGTTTTAGGATATCATTTGTGTCCATAACATAAGATGGTAAACTTTGCACTAAATCTCTAAGATAAAAATCCACAAAGATGCTTGCATTGGATGAGAGATTGTTCGAACCAGATATTATAGGTCTACCTGGAATAGGGGAAATCTTCTTATGCACCTTAGGAAGGGCATAAAAGGTGGAAATGGTGGGACATTTGGGAAGAAGGAATGTGTAAGTCTGCTCATCAATGATTTTATCCAATTTGGCATTATCCAAGATGTTTTTCAATGCTATTCTATAATCCTTAGTGGGATTGTTTGATAGCACTTCATAGGTGACAGTGTCATTCAGAATTTTTTTACACATTTTTATATAGTCGTCATTTCCCATTAACACTATATTCCCGCCTTTGTCTGCAGGCTTAATTTGTATGTCCTGACATTTTTTAAGCTCATCAAGTGCCTTGTATTCATTGTTTGTAAGGTTATATTCCTTGTGAAGTTTAGAGTAGTCAAGTTCTTCAATTTCTCTAGTAACTTGCTGTAGGAATACCCAAATATTTGCAAAGTCCTTAAGAAATGGAGTAAAAGAACTTTTGTTTTTCCATTTCTTTTGGTGCATAGTAGAATGTAGTGAATCAGGGTAATTTTCGTTCAATAATGACAAAAAGGTCTGAAAGGTTTCAATATCATCCTTGCTCACACCTAGACTCATATACTCCCTTTCTTGTTTATTCTTATAAAACTTATGTAAAGCAAGTTTCCTAGCAAAAAGGTTCACATCTTTGATATGAGTGAATTTGTCAGTTCTAGAGGTAGGGACAAAAGTTAAGCCTTTTTTGAGAATTGACTCGTGATCACTGTTGAGGTTAAAATCAGAGAGATTCACAATTTGCAGGCTTTGATCATTAGCTAAGTTGTTCCTCTGCTTGTCTGATCTTCCTTATTTTTCCTGTTTCTCATGATCCTTTCTGAGCCTCTCCTTACATGTTGGCCTCTTTCTAAAAAACCTTCATTATTGTAAGCAGTAGGTGTCCTAGCATTTGTGAATGATCTCATCTCATATGGTTCTCAACTATAAGTTGTATTAGGGAATCTGGGCCTAGTAGTATGTCCTGTACTATCTTCCAGATCTGAATTTTCAAAATCAGAGGAGCTAATATCTGAGCCTCTTTGTTTGTTAGTAGAGAACCGTTTAAAGATCTTCCCATTTTTAAAATCAGTTTGGTCTCTCCAGAATTTTTTCTGTTTTCGTTCCCTGATCTCTTTTTTGAATCTATCCATATTGTCATTAAGTTTTTTACAGTATACATCATACTCTGTTAATTCAGAGAGTTTATTAAATTCTTGTTGACAAAGTTGGATCTTTGGTTTAAAAATCTCAAGATTTTGCTGTTCAGTTTCTATAATAAGAGATATCAAATCAAATGAACATTTGAGGAGTATTTCTTTCCATTTATTCAAAAAAGTTTCATTACTTAGATTTATCGCAGGGGTAACATTGACCCTAAGACCCCTGGGAACAATTTTATTTTTCAAGTAATTCTGGAGACTACTTATCTCCCAAACTGATTTTACTTGTTTTTTCATAGTTGTTAATAATTCACTAAATGTATTTCTTATATCTTTATTGTCATTTGACAAAGATTCTGATTTTAATGAGAAGCTTTCTTCAGCCTCTTTCAAAAGTGACTCAATATCCATATTGGGAATAGTAGTATTCGTCATTTTAAAGCAATCCCACCCTTCTCACAATCCACGTGTAACTTAATGAATAATAAATAAATAATGCTTCCAAGAAAAGTGGATTAAACCACAAACTATAGAACTAAAAATTCGAACATAGGATTGCTAAGCTCCCAAGGTGTCTACCACCTATAATGAAATCATTTGCTCAATACAAAATTGGGAAAATAATATAACAAGTCCTTATTATAAATATATCACAACGGCGAAGTTAAAAGCTGGTTAAAAAATCCAGGATTAAACACACAAATTAAAAGAGGACAGGATAATATGGGACAAATGAGAACCTTTCACTTCTCAGTGAAATTAATTTTATTATAATGTAATAACCCTTTAATAAGGGGGTAATCTTTATCCCACTTAGCAGTGTTATGCGAACTTACTGTTAGGTTGGTGGGAGGAGAAAATTGTATTTGACGACATTCATATGTCACTTATG
The DNA here is from genome assembly GCA_027410445.1 of Discoglossus pictus. NCBI lineage: Eukaryota > Metazoa > Chordata > Amphibia > Anura > Alytidae > Discoglossus > Discoglossus pictus. The sequence goes on from CM050163.1 coordinate 116,227,067, forward strand.
CAACATGCCATCTTGTGGCCTCGCTATATAGATGATATTCTGGTTGTCTGGACAGGCACCAGAATTGAATTTGAGGAGCTGATGAAAGTTCTCAATACAAATGTAATTGGTTTAAAATTTACATACGATATTAACTCTACCCAAGTTACCTTTTTAGACTTACTCATCAATAAAGATGAATATGGCAAAGTATCTACCACCACATTTAGGAAAGATACGGCAACAAATACTCTGCTAAGATGGGAAAGTCAGCATTTCTTACCATTAAAAAGAGGGATCCCTAGAGGCCAGTACCTTAGGCTCAGAAGGAACTGCAGTACGGATAATGAATTTAAGTTAGAGGCGGACAAACTCAGAAAAAGATTCCAAGAAAGGGGTTACCCCAATAAATGCCTGAAAAAGGCATTTAAATATGCCTTGGATTGTAATAGAACTGAACTCCTTAATGGGCTACATACCTAAAGGATGAAAGAAAGAAAGAATTTGCAAGAGAACCAACCTAGATGTATCTTGACCTTTGGATATGACTCAGATAGTATTCTTAGCATCCTATCCAAAAATTGGCACTTGTTAAAAAATGATGAGGATCTAGAGGACTGCCTACCACCTAAACCATCGGTCACCTATCGGAGGGGAAAAAACTTAAAGGACATGTTGGTCCACGGTTACTTTAAAAAGCAAGGACCTAAAACCACATGGCTGAGACCATTATCTGGCTGCTTCAGGTGTGGCAAATGCAAATTTTGTAAATACATTAAACCATCTAAGTCTTTTCAACATCCAGTAAGTGGTGAGGAATTCAAACTTAAAGAGTTTACCAATTGCTGTTCCACAAGCGTTATTTATGTGGCGACTTGCCTTTGTTCTAAGATCTATGTAGGCAAAACGAGGCGCCAAGTACGCAGAAGAATAGGGGAACACGTCTATTCGATCAAAAATAATCTTGACACACCTTTGGCACGCCATGTGAGGTGCTATCATAGAGGCAATAGTGATGTCCTTACATTTACCATACTTGAAAGGGTACATCTGGGCCCTAGAAAAGGAGACTTGGATAGAAAATTGCTCCAGTGTGAAGCACACTGGATCTACAGACTTAAAGCATTATCACCACAAGGACTGAATGAAGGTTTCACTTTCACTCCCTTCATTTAGAGGGGTTCCTTCATCTAGCTATAATCCTGTTTATAACCTAGAGGAAACCTTTCATTCTTTAGCCTACTTTTCTTTTTAGTAGGCCGCAACTTGGAGTAGACTACTTTTTTTAGAGATGATTAATCTCACTTATTTTACAAGTGCACTCTTTAGATTCTTATTCTTATTTCTCACACGCTTCCATTAGGATAGCAATCTCATCCCCCTTTTAGCACTTTCACGTTGCTTTTCCACTCTACCCTTTTTTTGATAGAGTAGTCTCCCTTAGCTGGAGTCTTTGGGTTATAGGTTTTATGATTCTGTTTAGTATCCTTACCCTTCACAGCATTTCCATTATAGCCACTTATTACTTGTTTGCAGGACCACCCTGCTATCTTACACATACACATATATAGTATTTTATTTCAGACTCACTCCTCACATCACTTTAGTAGGATGTTTATTTAGTATCTCTCTTTCTTCTCTTAGTAGCGCACCTTCTTTCTCTTACTGTTTGTTATTGTTTATTAGCTTATAGCATATTGTTGATGATGATTGGCAATATCCCTCTCTAGTTCCTCTTTCTCTGTTACAAGATGATCCTCTCTTTCCTCTTCTTATCAATATTACCTCCTTTATAATGGTTATGATTTACTTTTTTTAATATAATTTATCCATTAGTACTTTGTATGTATAGCTTGCCTATATTATACCATATTATGTTATATTATACTCTCTCCTCACTTTTGGATTCATTTTGAGCCATTCAGTACAGGACCTGTGGGTTATTTCCCCTTTACATAAGCTTCTCAGTATAAGCAGTTTTGTTTTCCCTTCTCTGACCCCACGTGGTATTACACTTGGTCTCCATGGTTACGCTAACCAGTTAAATAGACGGGCGCCTTAGCAACCCGTGTTTGCCTTTGAGGAAGACGTCCAGTGACGTCGAAACGCGTCAGGCATGCGACGCTGCGTGCGTCCGTTTGTTGGAGCGCGCAGTGATCGCGTACTAGCAGTGTATGAGAGTGTCTGTGTGCCCTTACCTGTCCTAACCCAATATTTATGCATGTGACTGGCGACTGTTGATCTGCAGGATTTGTTACAGTAGACACATTCTGTCATTGATACTTCAGCTCATAGTCTCCTATATTTTATAGTCCATCAACTCTATTAGCTTACCAGCTTGTGATAGCTGGCAGAGAATACTAATAATCTTTACTTAACCCCTACTTGGAATTCTATTGTGACTCTCTATATACCTGAGAGGGGGGTTCATCATGAAATATCTGCATTAGCAATAAGACTCAATTTTTTATTGCTTACCAACAAGTAAAAGCAATTGAGATTCATTTTAGGACTTTAATAAGGTTTGGGGCACACGTGCAATGGAGTAATTGTACCCACATACAAACAAGGCACAACACTGCTAAGTGGGATAAAGATTACCCCCTTATTAAAGGGTTATTACATTATAATAAAATTAATTTCACTGAGAAGTGAAAGGTTCTCATTTGTCCCATATTATCCTGTCCTCTTTTAATTTGTGTGTTTAATCCTGGATTTTTTAACCAGCTTTTAACTTCGCCGTTGTGATATAATTATAATAAAGACTTGTTATATTATTTTCCCAATTTTGTATTGAGCAAATTATTAACAGGAAGATATAAGAGACATTCAATGTTTCATTAAGCTTTACTATAAAAGAAAAAGTAATCGCAACGTTGCTTTAGGATATTTTTCTTTTAGAAAGTTACTCTGAGACAATGTCTGTATCATATACTGCTATGTTGTGATATTGCCGGCTAAGATGTATGTTTAATAATTAAATGTGGTGTTATTCTCTTCTGTAATCTTGTGTCTATCTAAATCACTTGTCATTATACACTGCATTCTCTGCTATCCCTTTGCCAGTAGTGCGTGGTTACACACTACAACCTAGTGGTCCCTCGGAGGGCGGTAAGTATTATCTGAGTTTAGGGAAGAAGTGTGAAGTGATTCTCATTTCATTGCATTCGAGCATTTCAGACAAAAAGGTCTGCTTGTTCCTCTTTCCTCTCACCTCTCTACCTCATCTTGTCTGCCTTCCAAAACTAGCTTGTACTATACTTAGGACAGGAGAATGGGACAGGAACAGACTAAATTGAATATTGAGGGCATGTTGGCTCGGGATGTGGTAAAGAAAAGAGGGGGAGAGGCCATGGTAAATAAATCTAAAAGGATGTTCAAAGTGTGTGGATTCACAAATATTGTGGGAGGACATCTGAGGGCAGAAGAGTGGCGGAAAGTGTTGAGAAATAATAGAGGACAGTTACAAGATTGTGGTACAGGGTAGCTAAAGCGATTGAGATAGAGGGGTGGACAGAGAAAGAGGTTGAAGTACCTGGACAGAAAATTTATACATACTATGCACCATGTGAGACTGTCAGTCCCCTACTTCCAGCCATTGTCCCCTCTGTAATTCAAGCATCCTGTAACCCCAACACCACACACACTCCCTCTGCAGAACAAAGACATTCCACCCAGCCACAGCCCCAAAATGGCGCTCACACACAATCTAAGGAGGGGTCCTGTCACCCTCTGAACCCTCCCATTAAGATGATAGCGACGCCCACTCAGGAAGGTCCACCTGTCATACCGAACGCCCCCTTGGTGAATACGCCCCTTTATCCTGTATTGACTGCTAACGGAACTATGTATACTCCATACTCGATGTTCCCAGTCGTGCCACTCCCAGATAACACGTCACCATGGGCCGCCCCACAGACAAGGACACCGGAGACAGACGCTACCACTCCTCCCCTTTATGAGAGACAGTCAAACATGGATGTTAGCTCGGACTCCTTATTACTCTTTACTCCCGTAGGCCGTCATAAAAATGACAATGTAAAAGAGGAGGATGAGATAAAAGTAGGAGAGAGTGCGAAGGAGTGGAGGAGTAAGATCCTGGGCTCAGGGATGAGCCAACGTAGAGGGCTTAACAGAAACAATAGAACGATTCTAATGTATGTTGCATTCACACCGACACAAGCCACCTCCCTCATAAACACACTACCTGACCCTGAAAAGCAGCCCATGCCTTTCTACAGAAAGATATCACAAATACAGAAGACATATGCTGCAGCCTGGAGAGACTTGGTTAGTTTGTGTGAAATCAGAGCAGGAGATTCATACTGGCCCATAATGCAAAAGACAATAGACCCATATGATCTGCCACGTGAGACAACTGACTATGACTCAGGTGAAATATTCTGTGAACTATTAAGAGACTGGGCGAAGTATAAATTGGCAGACCAGGCTGTTAATCTGCAGGATATTAAACAGGACAGAGACGAATCAATAGAAAAGTTTCACTCACGGCTCACGCAGGTGTTCACAGACCTCGGCTTCAGCCCACACAATAAGACACACACACAGATGTTAAGCACAGCTTTTGTACTAGGATTAAAGGAATCTATAAAGAAAGGTCTGTTAACTTCCAGACCAGAATATAGAGTGTTACCATTAGATATGCTGTTACTTGTTGCAAAAGGGCTGAAGTCTGTAGAAACTGCACGCCCTACATCATCAACGTACAAAAAGACTGCCGCTCTTATGGTAACCTCTGAGGAGCCGGCATATAAAGGGGAGAAGAGGGAAACACGGCGGTGTTTCAATTGTAACAAGTTTGGACACATCAGCAAGAATTGTATGATGCCTAAAAAATCGAGGACAAAGCAGCATGGGGATGTCACTAAAGAGGAGCAGGGAGGCCAAAGCACAGCATAGGACAGTGGTGAGCCTGTGTCACTATCTCCTGCTATGGCAGTATCTTCAGGGGATAGCGGATTAGGACCTCAAGCTATTGTAACATTACCAATAGAAGGGACACATATGCAGCCAGAAGTGTCCTAAGACAACAAGATCTGCCGACTCATCTTACCTGTCTGACATTGAGGTTGCTTGTGTAGGAGTTGACGGTATCCCCTCATCCAACCAGTTAACACAGCCACTACAAATAGGCCCATTCCCAGACCTGCTTGCTAGATTTGCAGTGTCCTCCACATGCCCAATGAACTTGTTAGGTGCAGATGTGCTTTCCCGCTTGCAAGCATCCATCTTGTTTACCCCGGATTGGACTATACAAGTGTCCTCGCCTTTAACAATTACTGACACGTCAGCACTCTGTTCACTACCAATATTACTCCACTTAGATGCGAAAAGTAACAATAGACAAGGCCCGGCCGACATCTTGGATAAGATTCCGGCAACCCTCTGGTCACGTGGTCCGGAAGATATTGGGCATTTAAAGGTGCCTCCAGTCAGAGTAAAGTTGAAGCCTGGAGCTGAATTACCACAAAGATCCCAATACCCTCTGAAACCAGCGCAGATTGATGCAATTACACAGCAGATAGAGAGCCTGTTAAAACAGGGGGTGTTGATCCGGTGTACATCACCATGTAACACGCCCCTCTTCCCAGTGAAAAAGAAATCCAAGAAAGGAGAGCCAGTAAAATACTGTATAGTACAAGATTTGCGAGCAGTCAATGAAGCAACCATATTGGACACTCCCATAGTACCTAACCGACACACTCTCCTCTCTGGAATACCTCCAACAGCAGCATACTTTACTATAGTGGATCTGGCAAATGCCTTCTTTAGCATTCCTCTAGATCCTTCATGTCAGTACCTCTTTGCATTTACACATGATCATAATCAATTTACATGGACTGTCATGCCCCAAGGAGCACAGAATTCTCCTAGTCAGTTTGCTAAGACCATGGGTCTAATCCTTGATTCTTGGCAACAGGAAAACCCTGATGTTGTACTTCTGCAATATGGTGATGACCTCTTACTCTGTGCTGAAGACCTTCCTACAGCTACACGGACATCAGAGAGTTTACTGAGATATTTGGCAGAACAAGGGTGCAAAGCATCCAGAGAAAAGTTACAGTGGTGTCAAAAGACTGTCATATTCCTGGGACATTGTCTTTCTAAAGGAGTGCGTCATCTCACACGCAGCCGTGTTAGGGCAATAGAAGAAATGTCTGTACCAGAAGGACACAGACCTCTCCACGCTTTCCTAGGTCTCATATCCTATTGCAGAGCGTGGATCCCAGAAGCCACTCTCCTGATGCAGCCCTTGTATGATGTCCTGAGGATTGAACCCTTTCAGATGACTCAGATAGCCCTAAATAACTTCTACGCTCTGAAACAGGCTATCTCCTCAGCCCCTGCATTAGGGCTACCCAACTATGACTTACCGTTTAAACTGTTTATATCAGAAAGGGAAGGACATGCAATGGGAGTCTTGACACAGTCCCATGGAAACAGACAACGCCCCATTGGCTACTTCTCATGTCATCTGGATGCTGTAGCAAGAGGAGGCCCTTCTTGCCTTAGGGCAGTATTTGCAGCTCATGCCTTACTGGATAAGACAAGTGACATAGTCCTTGGGTATCCCTTGACAGTTCTTGCTCCACATGACATTGCTGTTATCATAAATCAGACGCAGCCAGAACACCTGACAGCAGCCAGACACCTCCGTCTCCAATGTTCACTGCTCCTGCCAGATAATGTCACCTTACAGAGGTGTTATGTACTTAATCCAGCTACTCTCTTGCCATTTCCTGAGGGGGGAGATGAGGAAGAAGGACATTTCTGGTATAGTTTGAACTTGGATCAGGAGTCAAACATAAGCTCGGATGTAAAAAGTCATATACTAGGACGCCTAGTCAAAAAGACAGAAACAGATGAAACACAAGACTCTCTACATTGTACGCTGTGGAACAAACAAACACCAGGACGGGATCTTCAATATGAAGCGAAGTTTATTAAATTGAAGCAAGTCACGTTAAAACTGATGACATTGTATAATGATTCAATAGGGGATAGCGCACTCACGGTAGAGCTTCCCTTTGAAGCAGAATTGCTCTATAAACATTGGGATACAGCTGTCCCACACATAGCATTGACAAAGTCTGCGCAGAGTACATGGAGCTCATTGGGGACTGCACTGAAATGGTGGGAGTCGCAGATGAAGATGAACTAGAAGCAGAAGGGATAACAAAACAAACCCTCAACTGGCATGTGAATAGCTTTCCCAAAGTACAGGCTGAAGACCCATATGCTGTTCCAGGATCAGTAAACCCACCTCATGACTGTCTTCAGCAAATGGAAATGCAGACCTCACACCTTGCGAATGTAAAAGAACTTGCCCTGACAGACCCAGACATCACTCTGTATGTGGATGGATCAAGGTATGCTGATGAGAATGGAAAATATCACACAGGATATGCTGTGACTACGGAAAAAGATGTGATGCGAGCCTTCTCACTACCTCCCTCCATGTCAGCACAAGAAGCAGAGTTGATTGCATTGACTAAAGCCTGTAAGATTGCAGCAGGACGGCGAGTTAACATCTATACAGACTCAAGATATGCTCTAGGAGTGACTCAAGACTTTGGAATAATTTGGAAAGCCAGAGGATTTATGACAGCTGCAGGTACTCCAGTGAAGCATGATAAAGCCATACGTGAACTGATGGATGCGTTAGCACTCCCAGAAGAAGTGGCCATACTGAAGGTGAAGGCACATGGGAAGCTAAACTCAAATGAAGCACAAGGAAATCATCTAGCAGATCAGATGGCTTAAAAGGCAGCAATGATATCACAGGAAATAGACAAGAAAGAGGAGAAGAAAGACATAAATATCTACACAATGCAGACTTTACCTACAGATTTGAAACTACTCAAAGAATTGCAGAAGACTGCAGACCCAGAAGAAGTAAACAAGTGGAAAGCAAAGGGAGCAATCCTTAAAGATGGATTGTATGTTGATAATCTGAGATTGTGTTTACCAAAGAATCTCTATCCAGCAACAGTACAGTGGGCCCACGGACGGGCACACTTGTCAAAGACCCTTATGAACGCTCTAATAGACAAGTACTATATGGCCCCAGGCATAACTACACTTACGAGCAACTATTGCAAGTCCTGTAGCATCTGTGCTAAATGTAATACAGGCCGAACTGAGAAACCCCCACAGAAGCATTTAGCAAAATCTCTGTATCCATTCCAGAGGATACAAATTGACCACATTCAAATGCCAAAAAGTGGCCGGTTTTAATATGCATTGGTCATTATAGATATGTTCTCAGGATGGCTAGAAGCGTACCCAGTCACAAATATGACTGCAAAGACCACAGTGAAGCGGTTACTAACAGAGGTCATCTGCAGATATGGGGTCCCTGAAGTTATTGCAAATGACCAGGGACCAGCTTTCACTGCAATCTTAGCTAAAGAAATATGGACAGCTCTAGGAGTGACACTATCTTTTCATAAACCCTACCATCCCCAGAGTAGTGGGAGGGTGGAATGTATGAATGGGACTTTGAAGTCTAGAATGCTAAAAATATCACAAGAAACTGGTATGCCGTGGCCTGAGAGCCTTCCTATAGCTTTGTTCAGTGTCAGGTATACCCCTAGGGGAAAACATGCTTTATCTCCTCATGAGATCTTATTTGGGTCTGCTCCTAGATTAGGATGTTATTTCCCTCAGCAATTGCAGTTGAAATCTGATGTACTTGTTGACTATGTGATAGCCTTGTCCACAGCACTGACTAAAATCCATGCACAAGTGTTCTCTTCTATTCCATATCCGGAGGTAGATACTGGCACACACCAACTACTTCCTGGAGATTGGGTTCTGGTCAAGAGGTTTGTGAGGAAACCCCACTGGAACCCAGATACGAAGGTCCTTTCCAAGTCCTACTGATCACAACCACTTCGGTTAAGTTGGAAGGGAAACCTACTTGGGTCCACACGTCACATTGCAAAAAGGTTGCTCCTCTGATGAACAGGAACTAACACAATGAGTATAACTCAGTGTTTTATCTTGTTTCTTACAGTATATTTGAACAGTGCACAACATGTAACTATTACAAAATGTGAAGATGGAGTCACATTTTGGTATAATTCACTTTCTACACATGTTGCTACATACACCTATGACTTCTGTGATATTGTTAGATGTCCTAATGTCCATGAACAGTGTGACTTGTATAAATCTTCCCCTAATAAGGATATATATATATGTGTTGATGGAAAGATTTATGGGAATGCTTGTGGGAAAGACTGTCCTACATGGGATATGGTAGGATGGACTACTGGAACACCCTGGGAGTATATTTATATACTACTAAAGACTGGTAGATGTTTAAATAGTGGCAAGACTAGTTCTAGCATGCAGCTAACTCTGACTATACAAAATCCTAGCTCCATAGATGCTGACACATATTTGATGGGAGCATGGAGTAAGGGGGAGACTACAAAGTTCTCAGGTAAATTTAAGTTAGCAGACTTATACAATTATCCTAACTTACCACTTGTATTACAGATATTACAACCAGGTCCCAAGATTATTGGAACAATGACTGCTAATGGTGATCCAACATATGAAGATACTTTAGCTACTGAAACAGGGTATTCAGATATCAATGTATGGTTAGAATGGATGAAATATAATGTCCAAGAAAATAACAAAACTGATTGTTATGTTTGTGGTCATGCTAGGCCCCATTTGGGTACTGTTCCACTCACTATACCTTTATTAGAAGAAAAATGTTTCCTGAGCCTGTTTAAAAACACACTCAGTGATGTAAGTAGATGTAAAAAATGGAAAAAGACATATCCTATGATAACTAATAACCCGCATCCAGGTGAGGGTATAACTATATATCCAGGAAATTATGTATGTTATTGTAGGAATGTTTCTTATGGAACTAACTTACAGAGGTTACCAAGTGGTTTTTGTCAGACATACAGAGATGGATCATCCACATTATTGATTAATCACACACAATTCTAGGGAGATATATATTGGATATGTGGGGACATGAAGCTGAGAGTCAGAATGTCAGGAGTATGGCGGGGAGAGTGTACCTAAGCTAAGGTTATTATGCCACTCCATATTGTCCCAACTTATTATGGTGATCCATCTAGCATTCTTCAAACACAATCTAGAAAGAAGAGAGATACATCATTATCATCTGAACCTAGAGAAAGTTTTGACCCACATGTATATATTGATACCATAAGAGTCCCAAGGGGGGTGCCAAATGAATTTAAAGCTCGCAATCAAGTAGCAGCAGGTATTGAGTCACTCATACCAATGATTGGAGTAAATAAGAATGTTGCTTGGATTAATTATATTTACTATAATCAGCAACGGTTTGTAAATTATACCAAGGATGCCTTAAAAGGTATTGCAGAACAGTTAGAAGCTACATCACACATGACCTTCCAGAATCGTATGACATTAGATATGATTCTTGCAGAGAAAGGAGGAGTATGTAAAATGCTTCCTTCCACTAGTGCATGTTGTACATATATTCCTGATAATACAGGACCAAACGGTAAGATCACCTTGGCCATAAAGGAACTAGCTGAACTTGGCCAAGAACTAAAAGAAAATTCTGGTACTATAGATAACTGGGATTCATGGCTTAGTTGGATGAATGGTTGGCAAAAGGTTTTGTTACAAGCTGGGATGGCTATCCTTGTTGTCATAATTCTACTTGCCTTCCTCCTATGCTGTATTATTCCCTGTATGCGTACTTATTTGCAGAATGCAATGGAAAAAGCTTCCCCCTGGTGGTGCCCCCAGAACCTAGACACAGATCTTTATGGACAGAATGATATATGTAAGACGTCTCACAGTCTAATGCAGACAGTAACTGGCTCTACGGAGAGTGTTTTGTAAAGGTATTATACCTAAGCATTATGGTCCTTGTTCTAGACCAGATACACTATTAGTTAATAGAGGCTTATTAGGTTTTCCCATGCCGCATAGGACATAGGGTAGGTGTGACGTCAGGTCATGGCAAGCCCGATCGAACGAAGATATGTACCTATGTCTTACTTACACGCAATGCTCACAACATCCGGAAATAGAAACCACAAAGAGTAGTGTTCCGGAGGGACCATAGTCAAGAACGTAGATACTAATAGATTTTGATATCCAATAATGAGTAAGGATATAAAAACTATTAATTAAGACATAAGAACGTAGGGGTAACATAAATATTGCATGACATTTTAGGGGGGACTGTTATGGACTGAAATCTGTATAAAATGCATTTATGTTTGTGTCCTACTTATATATCTTATCTTTGCAGTATTATCACATAACCAAAGTTTTATTAATATTGCTGAAACATTGGGAACTCTAAGATGAAGGATTCATCACTTCCACATGCAAGATGTCGGTAACATCATATACTGACAGCAGTAAGATGGCATTCATATCCGTAACCAAATAAGGATGTGAGCCCCACCACCTTCCGGAACCAATCAGAGGTTTCACTTAAACTGGCCATAATGACATCAGATCCGAAACCTAATAAGGATATGTGCCCTGCCGCCTTCCGGAAACAATCAGAGGCCTTACTTAGACTGGTGTTCACCAAGATGCAACATTTTATCTGATTATAAAAAAATTTATAAATATGACAGCTGATTTTAATAAAGGAAGGGGAGCGAGAGAAAGCTTTATACCGGAACTCCGTGTTGGTGTATTATTTCTCTAAGGTGTGCACACTATCTGTAAATTGGTAATTTGGCCAGGGACAGATATCTCCGAGAACTATTTTGGTTTTCTCCAAAACACCTCTTTTTTTGGGTGGAGACAAGATTTCTGTCTGGGCTTTGTCTTTAGTCAGCAAACTCTGTATCGGTTTCCTCATCTGTTGTCATCGGAATAGGCATTTGGTAGAGACTTTCTCTCATCATATACCAAGGCACCCTTGTGTTTAATTTTTATTTAAAAATCCAAACATACAAGATCTATCATACAAGAAAACTCCATACATCTTTTAACTAGACATCCTGACATCATGTACACCTACCTTAAAATTCCCCTAACTGTAACATAAATTTAACATATGCATTACTCTAAAATAATTATGGGGTGGTTTAAACTAAAATCAATTACCGTATATACTCGAGTATAAGCCGAGATTTTCAGCCCTTTTAAGGCTAAAAGGGCCCCCTCGACTTATACATAAGTCAATATCCCCCCCCCCGTGTCTCTCTAACCCCCCCCCCGTGTCTCTCTACCCCCCCCGTGTCTCTCTAATCCCCGGTGTCTCTTTCCCTCCCCCTCCTCATCCTTAACCCCCCTCCTCAATCTATATGGGGGGGTTGAGGATGAGGAGGGAGGTTGAAGATGAGGAGGGAGGTTGAGGTTAAGGCGGGGGGTTGAGGATGAGGAGGGGGGTTGAGGTTGAGGAGGGGGGTTGAGGTTGAGGAGGGGGTTGAGTATGAGGAGCGGGATTGAGGTTGAGGAGGGGGGAGAGGAGGGGGGGAAGAGGGGGGAGTTGAGGATAAGGGGGTTGAGGATGAGGGGATTGAGGAAGGAGGTTGAGAATGAGGAGGGTGATAAGGAAGGGGGGAAGAGACACAGGGAATGGAGAGGGGGGAAGAGACACAGGGAATGGAGAGGGGAGAAGAGACACGGGAGAGAGAGACAGACACAGAGGGCACACGAGGGACACAGGGGGCAGCACATTTCCCACCCTCGACTTATACTAGAGTCACTCATTTTATCCAGTATTTTGTGGTAAAATAGGTGTCTCGGCTTATATTCGGGTCGGCTTATACGTATATACGGTAAGTGATCTAAATCATGCAAAGATAATAACCATATGAAATACTTGTAAAATACATAATGAACCATTACTTTCTGTTTCCTGTTAAAGCAGCAATAAATATGATTAGGACAGTTTCAATACTACTAATTATTGATAAGACCTTACTTGATTTATCTTGCAACAGGTTGTATATTTAAAAGGAAATTGCTAATTTTATTACTGTCAATATACATTTACTAATAAAGCTCTAAAATATTTTCATAACTCATAATGTAATACACATCTTATCATGTTCCTTTCTTAGAGGCCTAAAAATACCTTGGAAAGATGTTCCCAATTCTCTAGTCATTTGCACCAAGGGCATCGTGAGCTGGAGATGGACCAGGCAAAATAGATGTCTCAATATTATAGTATTTATCCAATATGGAACATTGGGGAGCGCCATACGACAGAGGCAGAGGTGAAGAAGAGGTGCCAGAGAAGGAGACGCTAAATGTACGATCTTTAAGATAGGATGTGAATCATGAAAGTGCTGTGTCCTTGATGCCAAACGATTGGAGAGTTTCTATTGGAAGAGGGTGGTCAACTGTATCGAAGACAGCAGAGAGATCCAGGAGAATTAGAATAGAGAAGTGACCGTTTGATTTCTCTATAAGCAATGTTATTACACTGTCCTTTAGATATAATGGACAATGATATAATTTGGACACTGGTACTCTATGTGACCCCCAATATTTAGTATACACCACCCAGGAGATCAACAGCAGATCTTCCATTCAAGCATCACAAATTAACATGACAATCAAAACATACATGACATCCTCACACATAGACAGATCTTTAATCTAGCTCACACACTTCCAAACACTGGAAATTCAAACAGTCCAGGTAACGAACAAAACAGAGGGACAAGCCCTCATTTTTCTCTCAATTTCTCACACAGCATTCACACACGGTACTGACACTCAGTACTCACACTCACATTCACATACATGTGCCCAATTCATTAGTGTTTTTTTGCCATCAGCCACTTGTCACTTCAGAGTCTTGCGAATCTAGAAAGCAAATCTACACTCTATCTTTTCATCTAACAGCATCACTCTCAAAAACCTCTCTAGACAAAACACTGTTTGAAGGTAAGGTAAACCTTTCACTTTTGTAGGTAAGTACACCTTTCACTTTTTCTAGGTAAAGCAAACCTCTCCACTTTTGTAGGTAAGTAAAGCTTTTCACTTTTGTAGGTAAGTACACCTGTATTTCACCTTTCGAGGGAGGCACACCTACTGTATATTCTCCTTTATTTACCCTATCGCCTTTCTAGGAAGGCTCACCTTTTTCATCTTTATTATCTATATCGCCTTTCTATGGAGGCACACCTTTTTATTTCACCTTTTAGTAGGAAGCATCACCTCTGTTTATCTACAGTGCCTTGCAAAAGTATTCTATCCCCTTGACTTTTTACCTATTTTGTTACTTTACAGCCTTAAGTTCAATGTTTTGTTAATCTGAATTTTATGTGATGGATCAGCACACAATAGGCTAAGTTGGTGAAGATAAATTAAAAATATATATATATATATATGGCATTTTTTTTTAAATAAAAAAAAAGATTTTCTAGTGGCATGTGCATATATATTCACCCCCTTTGTTATGAAGCCTAAAAAACTCTAATGCAACAAATTACCTTCAGAAGTCACATAATTAGTGAAATGATGTCCACCTGTGTGCAATCTAAGTGTCACATGATCTGTCATTACATATACACACCTTATTTAAAGGCCCCAGAGGATGCAACACCTAAGCAAGAGGCACCACTAACCAAACACTGCCATGAAGACCAAGGAACTCTCCAAACAAGTAAGGGACAATGTTGTTGAGAAGTACAAGTCAGGGTTAGCTTATAAAAAAATATCCAAATGTTTGATGATCCCCAGGAACACCATCAAATCTATCATAACAAAATGGAAAGAACATGGCACAACAGCAAACCTGCCAAGATAGAGACGCCCACCAAAACTCACGGACCGGGCAAGGAGGGCATTAATCAGAGAGGTAGCACAGAGACCTAAGGTAACCCTGGAGGAGCTGCAGAGTTCCACAGCAGAGATTGGAGTATCTGTTCATAGGGCGACAATAAGCCGTACGCTTCATAGAGTTGGGCTTTATGGCAGAGTGGTCAGAAGAAAGCCATTACTTTCAGCAAAAAAACAAAATGGCACGTTTTGAGTTTGCAGAAAAGCATGTGGGAAACTCCCAAAATGTATGGAGGAAGGTGCTCTGGTCTGATGAGACTAAAATTGAACTTTTCGGCCATCAAAGAAAACAATATGTCTGGCGCAAACCCAACAATCACATCACCAAAAGAACACCATCCCCACAGTGAAATATGGTGGTGGCAGCATCATGCTGTGGGGATGTTTTTCAGCAGACAGGACTGGGAAACGGGTTAGAGTTGAGGGAAAGATGGATGGTGCTAAATACAGGGATATTCTTGAGCAAAACCTGTACCACTCTGTGCGTGATTTGAGGCTAGGACAGAGGTTAACCGTCCAGCAGGACAATGACCCCAAACACACTGCTAAAGCAACACTTGAGTGGTTTAAGGGGAAACATGTAAATGTGTTGGAAGGACCTAGTCAAAACCAAGACCACAATCCAATAGAAAATCTGTGGTCAGACTTAAAGATTGCGGTTCACAAGTGCAAACCTTCCAACTTGACGGAGCTGGAGCAGTTTTGCAAGGAGGAATGGGCAAAAAGTGCCAGTGGTAAGATGTGGCAAGCTCATAGAGACTTATCCAAAGCCACTTGGACCTGTGATTGCTGCAAAAGGTGGCTCTACAAAGTATTGACTTTAGGGGGGTGAATAGTTTTGCACATTGACTTCTTCTGTTATTTTGTCCTATTTGTGGTTTGCTTCACAATAAATTAAAATAAAATCTACAAAGTTGTGGGATGTTCTGTAAATTAAATTATGCCAATCCACAAACAATCCATGTTAATTCCAGGTTGTGAGGCAACAAAACACGAAAAATGGCAAGGGGGGTGAATACTTTTGCAAGGCACTGTGTTTACCTATAACTAATTCTAAACATAATGTACCAAAATAATCAACCCCCCCCAAAAAAAAAAAAAATATATAGATATATATGACATAAAACCAATTTCTCAAATTACATATGATACTTTATGGAGATAAATACACAGGGCCTCATTCTATTATCGGCCGTAAATCGGCCGTAAGGCTGCGATTCCTTGCGGGGGTTCAGTTAACTCGCGATTCAATTATACGGCCCCGCAAGGATCTCCCCTTACGGCCGGCCGCATATCTTGAAACCGGCCGTAAGCTCTGAAATATAAAAACGCAAAAATAAATTCAAGCCTGCACTGTACAGCTCTGTAAATGCTAGGGATCATATTGGGGGACATGAGGATTAATAGTAACCCCCTCTCAAGCTTGCACATCAGCCCAAACCCGAGTTCAAATTAACTGTTTATTTTCCGGCTGCGGCGTGGGCGTGTCTGAGGTGCTTCAAGCACTCTGGACTTTTTACATGTATATTTTACGTATATTAAAAAAATATTATTTTACGGATTTGAGTATAGGGTAATTATGTGCTATTTTTGCTAACACCGAATATCACTTTATAGTCTTCTCAAAGTGCAGGATGGCTTTATTTGAGCTATTTCATGTGCTTAATTGGTGCTAGCGGGACCTGTTTGCTGCAAGTAAGCTGCGGCTCATTTTTAGCCTTGAAGACAGGGTTCCCGGAGCAATAGAATAGCAACCAGGCTTTTCTTACGGCCGATTTCCTTGCGGCCGTTTTAGATCAAAGGCTTTCCTCCGGCGCGATCGGCCGCAAGAGATAGCAAGGCGCCGGCCGCAAGCCTGCCGGAGTCCCCGGCCGGAGGGGAATAGAATAGCCGGAAAGCTTGCGGCCGGTCCTTGCGGCCTCGCAGCGGCTGCCGCCGATAATAGAATGAGGCCCACAATATTTAATCAAGTATAATTTCAGTGAAATAACTGTTTAACCTACTCATTAAATCCTTTATCTCATAAATTTTTCAATAAAAATTGATCATTACAGCTGCAATAGGATACTGGTGCAAACTGTGCAAAACACCCGGAGACCACAACAGAGTAGGTCACTCTATTACTAGCAGTAAATAACAACACAATACGTCTTATTAGGTGGGCAGGTATACAATTACTCTTTGCACGGGGTACCTGAACTACATGAATAACTCATTATAATACATTATTTTATCTTCACAGGACAGCTCTTTACTTCATGCTCTGTACCTTTAAGGATACTAAGGGGGTGGGAACCTTCTGGGGAAGGGAGGGGCTTTGACAGCATTTGGAAAAGGAAATGCTAAACTGATAAAAACATCATTAAATCATAAAACCTTTTCTAAATTATTTCTAAAATCATGAATAAACAACAAAACAAACCATTTCTTACTTTTAGTCCCCAGAATATAAAATTAAAGAGACTATGTTCTCAGCATAAATCTGTTATGGCCATTTAAAAAAAAGGAGAAATGGGCAATCTAAAATTTAAACACAAATATGTAATTATTAACAATTGGATAATCTTAGAAGTTGTACAACTACTTTTTACCAGCTACATAGCACACAAAAATAACATATTAACTGAAAATAAAAAAAAAACATTCCAGGAATTATTTTTATTTAAGGAATTTCTCTTTAGTTCTGTTTCTACTCACAAATATTACCAACTAACACCCTCTCATCTCTGAGACCTCTCCTCTAACATTATTTACTTGCTAAAACCACCTTAAAAAAATATTAATCTATGATACAGCACAACCTTAACAAATTCCTTAAGGCGATGGCAAGAGCGGAATGAATTACAATTTCTCTTTTCTGTGAGTGTAACATATTACCTGACATGAAATAATGTTTTCTTATTAATTCATTGCAATTCATTCAAAAACAAACTATTATGATTCCATTTTAGGTCAATTCACATGCACATTTTGCAGGAAACAATTTTGTCCATAGACAACACCCAGAGCTGCACAAAAACTCTTATGAAAAATAAAACTAACAAACATAATATGCTTCCTGCTTAACGGAAGTCTAATTTTAACAAAGATACAGTTTAATGAGCTTTTTCTTTTTAGCTAGAAACACACGCACTAATCACTAATTCTGGTCATATTACTTACCACTTGCAATTTTATGTCTTCATGTCTTCCAGAGTTAACACAACCTCGGAAAGCAAGGGGGGGCAGCGCAGTTATTTCTCGATCTAAAATATTGTGGCAGCTAAAACTGCAGAGTTCAGAGCAACGTGCACCAATTTACTTGACTCTCTTAAATGCACTATTTTACTTAAGATCACTAATTAGCATTCTAGGTTATCAATAAAAAACAACAATCATTGCAGGTTTCTCTGGAGTAGAAGTCTGGGTGAGGTAATTTTGTGCGACTGTGGCCCGTTCACTCCTTCAAGCTCCAGGCGTCCATGGAAAGTAAGCATGACAGCAATCCTACACACAGATTTTCATAAAAGCGGCTCTGCTCACCTGTACTTTCTACTTTTGGCCATGATTAACTGTCAAGCAGTTCCCCCACGAGTCCTGCAGCTCTGGGTGTTGTCTACGGACAATTAAGTGCACCCCTGGCTGGGCTCGTCAAATGTTTGGGAAAAACCATACTCACAACCCACTTTTTCCTCCGAAACCCAGTCATGATTCCAAAAAAACAGAGTGTCTTCTGATAATTTTCTGATTATTAGAGTTTATATTGACAAAACATGAGTCAGCAGCAAAAACATCCAAAAATGGCTGCCACTGTTCACGGACTGCCATAAATATGTCCAAACACAGCTTTTATAATTGTTTACATAAAGACAATAGGACAATCCATCCCCACCCACCAGAAACATGGTATATCCCACCGACAGCCAATGAAAGCTTATTTACATTATTATATCAAATAAGATATAACACATGCACATGTCATGCACTTCAAGCATGTCTTGGTACATCACGCTAGATGGGCAAAAAATACTTATTTCTTATCTTCTGCGCAAAGTGCAAGGGTTGACCTTGTATATGACTAAAATACATATTTGTTTATGCTAAAAAGTTTTTTACTATCTGTAAAACCATTTTTTCTTATGAGAAGGACTTGCTTATACTTATAGAAGAAAAAACAATGATTTAATAATTGAAAGCAGAATTAACTGTTTGCATACCTTATGGCCTGTAATGGACAGAGTACTGTTTCAGGGATAAAGTTCACAAGTGTTGCCATAGTGATGAATGCTATATTTATACACTAAATAATGTAAGGATATTTGTATTATTTCCACAACAACTCATAACCCACTCCTAGCACATTCTATTTGGACATTCCCCAAACCACAAAGATATTCCTAATGTAATCTACTAGAGATACTAAGAAACTATAGGCATTGTTTTAAAAACAATAAATAAAAATAAAATAAAAAACCTAAACGTCCACCTCTTGTTGTGTCACACTAATTTGTATTTTTTTATTATAAAACTAATCAAATTATTGATATGGACTATATGTTGCATCAATATGTAGATATTTGTAATATATACGTGTAATACATAGATCACTGATGTTTCCCAAGTTTTAATGTTCAAT
The DNA here is from genome assembly GCA_027410445.1 of Discoglossus pictus. Taxonomy (NCBI): domain Eukaryota; kingdom Metazoa; phylum Chordata; class Amphibia; order Anura; family Alytidae; genus Discoglossus; species Discoglossus pictus. The sequence continues at coordinate 116,246,475 of CM050163.1, forward strand.
ATATAAAACCACTTATAATAAATAACATAATATATGAAGCCAATACATTTAGATAAAGATATAAAGCTTTGTGAGTCTTAATTTGCAATCTGTGTATCTCCCAACTCGGAGTGATGATTCCTGTGCCCATCCACCTCTGGTGACGTTACAAGCAGCAGGAATCATCACTCACCAAACTCACTCACTACCTAACCCACAGTGCCTTGCAAAAGTATTCACCCCCCTTGGCATTTTTCATGTTTTGTTGCCTCACAACCTGGAATTAATATGGAATTTTAATGTTTTTTTTTTTTTTATTGTTACGCAAACAACAAATAGGACAAAATAACAGAAAAAGTAAATGTGCATAACTATTCACCCCCTAAAGTCAATTCTATGTAGAGCCCCCTTCTGAGGCAATCACAGCTCCAAGTCACTTTGAAAAAGTCTCTATGAGCTTGCCACATTTTATCACTGGGATTTTTGCCCATTCCTCCTTGCAAAACTGCTCCAGCTCCTTCAAGTTGGAATGTTTGCACTTGTGAACCGCAATCTTTAAGTCTGACCACAGATTTTCTATTGGATTGAGGTCTGGGTTTTGACTAGGTCCTTCCAACACATTTATATGTTTCCCCTTAAACCACTCAAGTGTTGCTTTAGCAGTGTGTTTGGGGTCATTGTCCTGCTGGAAGGTGAACCTCTGTCCTAGCCACAAATCAAGCACAGAGTGGTGCAGGTTTTGCTCAAGAATATCCCTGTATTTAGCACCATCCATCTTTCCCTCAACTCTAACCAGTTTCCCAGCCCCGGCTGCTGAAAAACATCCCCACAGCATGATGCTGCCACCACCATGTTTCACTGTGGGGATGGTGTTCTTTGGGTTGTGTGATGTTTTGGGTTTGTGCCAGACATAGCGTTTTCTTTGATGGCTGAAAAGTAAAATTTTAGTCTCATCAGACCAGAGGACCTTCCTCCATTCCTTTTTCGGAGTCTCCCACATGCCTTTTTGCAAGTATGAAAGTAATGGCTTTCTTCTGGCCACTCTGCCATAAAGCCCAACTCTATGGAGTGTATGGCTCATTGTCGCCCTATGTACAGATACTCCAGTCTCTGCTGTGGAACTCTGCAGCAACTCCAGGGTTATCTTAAGTCTCTGTGCTGCCTCTCTGATTAATGCCCTTCTTGCCCGGTTTGTGAGTTATGGTCGGTGGCCGTCTCTTGCTGCTGTGCTATGTTCTTTCCATTTGGTTATGATAGATTTGATATCATAACAAAGGGGGGGCATACATACACACATGCCAATTTTCTGTTTTCTATTTCTAAAAAATAGTTTATGTATATATTTCTCTCATTTCACTTCACCAACGTAGACTATTGTGTTCTGATCCATCACATAAAATTCTGATTAACTAAACATTAAACTTAAGGCTGTAATGTAACAAAACAGGTAAAAAGTCAAGGGGGTGAACATTTTTGCAAGGCTTTGTATATACAGTGGATATAAAAAGTCTACACACCCCTGTTAAAATGTCAGGTTTCTGTGCTGTAAAAAAATGAGGCAAAGATAAATCATTTCAGAACTTTTTCCACCTTTAATGTGACCTATACACTGTACAACTAAATTGAAAAACAAACTGAATACCTTTTAGGTGGAGGGAAGAAAAAGAAAAAAGAAAAATAATGTGTTTGCATAAGTCTGACCACCCTCCTAACTGGGGATGTAGCTGTGTTCAGAATTAAGCAATCATATTCCAGATCATGTTTAATAGGAGTCAGCATACACCGGCCATCATTTAAAGTGCCTCTTATTAACCCCAAATAAAGTTCAGCTGCTCTAGTTGGTCTTTCCTGAAATTTTCTTAGTCGCATCCCACAGCAAAAGCCATGGTCCACAGAGAGCTTCCAAAGCATCAGAGGGATCTCATTGTTAAAAGGTATCAGTCAGGAGAAGGGTACAAAAGAATTTCCAAGGCATTAGATATACCATGGAACACAGTGAAGACAGTCATCATCAAGTGGAGAAACTATGGCACAACAGTGACATTACCAAGAACTGGAGCTCCCTCCAAAATTGATGAAAAGACGAGAAGAAAACTGGTCTGGGAGGCTACCAAGAGGCCTACAGCAACATTAAAGGAACTGCAGGAATATCTGGCAAGTACTGGCTGTGTGGTACATGTGACAATCTCCCGTATTCTTCATATGTCTGGGCTATGGGGTAGAGTGACAAGACGAAAGCCTTTTCTTACGAAGAAAAACATCCAAGCCAGGCTACATTTTGCAAAAACACATCTGAAGTCTCCCAAAAGCATGTGGGAAAAGGTGTTATGGTCTGATGAAACCAAGGTTGAACTTTTTGGCCATAATTCCAAAAGATATGTTTGGCGCAAAAACAACACTGAACATCACTATAGATGTCGTGAATAGTTCGCCGGCGGACTGTTCCCGGCAAACATAGCATGTTCGCGTTCGCGGCGAACTGCGAACATATGCGAAGTTCACCCGTCCCCTATACTTTATCATTGAGCAAACTTTGAGCCTGCATGTCACAGTCAGCAGACACATTCCAGCCAATCAGCAGCATACACTCCCTTCCAGAGCCTTCTACCTCATGGACAGCAGCCATTTTGGAATCATAACTAACTTACAGTCTTACTGAGAGGAGGCTGAGTGTAGGTGATACTGCATCAATAGGGAAAACCATAGCTAGGCTACTGTACACAGTGTGCAATACAGTCCTGAAGGACTCTTTTGATCTCTGCTGCAAGGACACCCCTGTGTCTCTTCCCGCCCTTATCATCATCCTCCCCTCACCTTAGCACCCAACCCTAACACCCCTCACACTTATCCATAACACCCATCAACCTAACACCTAACCCTAACACCCCTCACACTTATCCCTAAGACCTAACACCCCTCACACTTATTCCTAACATGCCTCACCCTAACACCCCTTACACTTATCCTTAACACCCCTCACCCTAACCCTAACACCCCTCACACTTATCCCTAACACCCCTCACCCTAACACCTAACCCTAACACCAATCACACTTATCCCTAACACCCCTCACCCTAACCCTAACACCCCTCACACTTATCCATAACACCCCTCACACTTATCCATAACACCCCTCACACTTATCCCTAACACCCCTCACCCTAACCCTAACACCCCTCACACTTATCCATAACACCCCTCACACTTATCCATAACACCCCTCACACTTATCCCTAACACCCATCAACCTAACCTTAACATTCTCACACTTATCCCTAAGACCTAACACCCCTCACACTTATTCCTAACATGCTTCACCCTAAAATCCCTTAAACTTATCCCTAACACCCCTCACCCTAACACCCCTCACCCTAACACCTAACCCCCTCACCCTTATCCCTAACACCCCTCACACTTATCCCTGTGTCTCTTCCCCTCCCTAATCATCAAGGGCTGGGGGAGGATGATGAGGGAGAGGGGCAAGAGACACAGGGGAGGATGATGAGGGACGGGGGAAGAGACACAGGGGAGGATGATGATGGAGGGGGGGGGAGACACAGGGGAGGATGATGAGGGAGGGGGTAAAGAGATGCAGGGGAGGATGATGATGATGGAGGGGGATGTTAGGTTATTTATGCCCTTTATGGATTAAAACCAGACTCTGCATTAACTATGTAATTTTCCATGGGAGTTTTGACATGGATCCCCCTCCGGCATGCCACTGTGAGGAATTGACTCTGCTGGGTTTTGAACCCTGGTCCCCAGGCTGCTATACCTCTTCCCTACCACTGTGCCAGCCTACCTTTTGTGAATTTCATTGAGATCTGATAAGCTTGACTCTGCTAGCAATAGTATCAGTACCTAAGTCTCTTCAGCTGTGTCTGGTCAGGTGTCTGGTCCTTGGCCTATATAAGGCACTTCCTGTCAAATGTACCTTGCCAGATTAGTGTGTGGTTCCTGATCACTTCAATAAAGCTTGTTCCTGTTTCACCTACAAATTGCTGAACTGGATTATTGCTGACCTTGGCTGCTGGTCTCCACAACCTTGTGATTCCATATCATTACAGCCACAGTCCAGGTGTTAGTCCCCTTAAAACAACTTTTCCATCACTATTGTGGCCAGAAAGAGTCCCTGTGGGTTTTAAAATCCGCCTGCCCACTGAAGTCTATGGCGGTTCTCCGGGTTCGCGAACATTTGCGGCGGTTCGCGTTTGCGGTTCCCGAACCGAAAATTTTATGTTTGCGACATCACTACACATCACCAAAAGAACACCATTCCCACAGTGAAGCATGGTGGTGGCAGCATCATGCTTTGGGGCTGTTTTTCTTCAGCTGGAACTGGGGCCTTAGTTAAGATAGAGGGAATTATGAACAGTTCCAAATAACAGTCAATATTGGCACAAAATCTTCAGGCTTCTGCAAGAAAGCTGAACATGAAGAGGAACATGACAGCATGAAAACAACCCAAAGCATACATCCAAATCAACAAAGGAATGGCTTCACCAGAAGAAGATTAATGTTTTGGAATGGCCCAGCTAGAGCCCAGACCTGAATCCGATTGAAAATCTGTTTAATAAAATAAACATATAAACATCTAAATATACATTTAACTTACCTCCCCGCGATGCCCCCGGCATCCTCCCCTTCAGCCCCAGCTGGGCCCCGGAACATCTGCACTCTAAAAAAAAAAAAAAAAAAAAAAACTTGCACAACTCCCCGACGCTAATGAGCCTCCCGGAGTCTTTTCAGGGAAGAAATTGGCAATGGCGGCTTGTGATTGGCTGAAAAAGCTGTCTATCAATTTCAGCCAATCCGAAATCGTCATTGTGTGAGCCAATCAGGATGGATACACCCCAATATCCCACCCTGATTGGTTCCAATAAAGATTGACAAGTGCTTTAGCCAATCACAAGGCTCAGATGCCTTCAGCCAATCACTATGGGATACACCCCCACGGAGTGATTGGTAGAAGACATCTGCGCATCCTGATTGGCTCATACATTGACGACTTTTGATTGACTGACAGCTTTTTCAGCCAATCACAAGCCGCCATTGGCAATTTCCTCCCGGAAAAGACTCCGGGAGGCTCATTAGCGTCGGGGAGGTCTGCGAGTGCAGATCTCTGTTAGTTTTTTTTAGAGCGCGGATGGTTCCGGGGCCCAGCCGGTGCTGAAGAGGAGGAGGCCGGGGACATCGCTGGGAGGTAAGTTAAATGTATATTTAGATGTTTATATGTTTATTTTATTTCTTGTTTGTATATTGTATTAATGTATTAATGTATTGTGTTTCTTTAATAGGGCCGCGCCGGAAGAGCTAAACAATGACGGGACATGCTGGAAAGGTGAGTAGAATATTTAGAATGTATATAATGTTTATTTATTTCATGTTAATGTTTTGTACTAATTATTTTGTTTTGTTTTACCACTAGGTTAGTGATCTGAAGCAACATCTTAAAGGTAAGTGGTCTTAATTATTTTATTTTAGCTTAGAATTAGGGTCTGTGTAGTTAGGACTGTAATTATTTTAGCTTAGAATTAGGGTCTGTGTATGTAGTTAGGACTGTAATTATTTTATTTTTGCTTAGAATAAGGGTCTGTGTATGTAGTTAGGATTTATTGTATATTAGATAGATTGTATGTTAGATAGATAGGGGGTATTTGATTTGTATTATATGTATTATATTATATGTAATGTATGTAATGTAATGTAATATATGTAGTGATGTCGCGAACATCACATTTTCGGTTTGTGAACCGCGGACGCGAATTCCATCAAATGTTCGCGAACGGACGAACATCGGCGAACCGCCATAGACTTCAATGGGCAGGCGAATTTCAAAACCCACAGGGACTCTTTCTGGCCACAATAGTGATGGGAAAATTGTTTCAACGGGACTAACACCTGTACTGTGGCATGCCGGAGGGGGATCCATGGAAAAACTCCCACGGAAAATTACATAGTTGATGCAAAGTTTGGTTTTAAGCCATAAAGGGCATAAATCACCTAAGATTCCTAAATTTTTTGGAATAACCTGCTTTAAAACATCAGGTATGATGTTGTATCGATCAGGTAGTGTAAGGGTTACACCCGCTTAACAGTAACAGACCAATCTCCCCGTTTAATGCACTGCAAACAACCGGAAACAGTCCCTTTGCACAACCGCAAACTCCCCATTTGCACAAGGTTGGATACCAAGCTAGCCATGTCCCGTTTCTTGTCCTCACTGATGTCATTGAATGTCTCTTCCTCCACCCAGCCACCAAGGGTCCCTGAAAGGTGACAACAAGCCCCCTGGGACGCCTGCTGTGTTTGGTCTTCCACCTCCTCAAAGCCACCTTCCTCCTCTGACTCCTCTTCTTCAGACTCCCAGAGTCTGGGGGCTTCCACTGCCCAGCATGGAATATTATACACAGGTCAGAGTCTGGGGGCTTCCACTGCACAGCATGGAATATTATACACAGGTCAGAGTCTGGGGGCTTCTACTGCCCAGCATGGAATATTATACACAGGTCAGAGTCTGGGGGCTTCCACTGCACAGTATGGAATATTATACACAGGTCAGAGTCTGGGGGCTTCCACTGCCCAGCATGGAATATTATACACAGGTCAGAGTCTGGGGGCTTCCACTGCACAGCATGCAAGATTATACACGTTGCCTCTGTCTGCGTTATTATAAGGTGTGTACTGTTAAGTAGTACTATTCCTATTGGTTTAATCCCTGTTACGTCCACTATTAGGGGACGTGTATATGGCATGGATTTTTGGAACAGGGAGATGGAAAAAGATGCTTGGTCGGACCTCCTACTTCGAATTTGGGGCACTGCACGTGCAATCTAAGGTGCCACCAGATAGGAGAGGTGTATTAAGTTGTACTCATTCCTATCAGTTTAATACCTGTTATGTTACTGTGACAGATTCACTGTCACTCTCAGGATCCGTGCCTAGTTTTTCAATAAAATGGAGGACGCAGGAGCTCTTTTAATATTTAACCACACTTTACTGGTTGTTTTGACAGCATAACATAAAACTGAAGACAGAAACAAAACTCTAGCTTCTCATTGAAGCCCTGCATAACTGAACTGTAGTTTCCCTTACTGTCTTATGTAGGCGTGCAAACATACAGTCCATACATCGGTAGCAGAGGTGTCTTTTCCTCTCACCTCTCTTAGGCTCTGTATCTCCGGCCTCTCTTTCCAAAGCAGATCCCTCCTTCGGTCATCACCTTGAGGGACTTTCTGTTCCTCTTATCTGCGTACTTTCTCTTCAAAGCTTCTGGCTTTGGTCCATTAGCTTTCAGTGCGGCCTCTGACTTGCAGCCCTGCACACTTCAACACTCCAGCTCTGTCAAACAGCTTTCCACCTGGAGACAGCCGTAGGTCTTGATTGCAGCCACAGCAAAGCTTTTTAAGGATCTTCTTAACCATTTCACTCCTGGGGAGAAGTCTTGAAGGGCTCTCTACTGCCCTCTGGTGACACACCATCACATATCCCCCACCCCAGCTCGACACCATGGGGTTGAGCGTCCAACGCCGTGAGGCCGTACCTGTGATCCAACACATCCTCTGCACCATCTGTGTTCTCTCCGCACTCTTCTCGTCATGGTGACACCAGTGAAGCTTTACTTTACTCAGAGTTACTGCGCTTCCAGCTGCACCATCCGTTGGCGCTCTCTTCTTTGTACTTCTAGGAGCATCTACATCATGTGTCTCTACTGTCATCTTAAACTCCTTCATAGGACTTTTCCCATTTCGCAGCTTACCTTCTTCATCACTGCTTTCAAATTCCTTTGCCTTTCCTGGGAACCGTGTTTCCTTTCTGGGTGAAGAGACGATTCCTTTTCCTGCTCTTCCTGTCACTCTATATTTCCTGCTTTCTTTGGCGTTCCGCCTGCTGTCAATTAAACTTTGAGGGTAGGACACCGGCCCGCACATCTCTCCGAGTGTCCTGCCCCAGGGACCCTTGAAAAATACTTCTTGTACTTTGGTATGAGAATATGTTTCTCCATACAGTCGCTTCCCTGGGGGTACATCACAGGTTTCTGTGACCTTGTGTTCCAGCTGATGTATCTTTTCTTTTAGAGCCGTCATCTTATTCTCGCAGCTCTGACTTATCCTCTTTATATCTTTAATGTAGGGACTGACGTTCACCAGTTTACTCTCCAGCTTGCATACTCCCTGCCAGTTTTTGGCTAGACGCTGTGTTTTCGTCTGTTCAAAGTCACCCCGACAGTATTTATTCCTCATCTGCAGACCGGGAGCCTGGGACTGGAGCTGCCTCACTTCGGCCTCTTTATGCTTGGAGTTCATTTGCTCCTTTAATCCTCCTATTAAACGTTCTCTCTTTTCCAGGAGATTATCCGCAGCTTTCTTATCCCTTTCCACTTCACTATGGAACAACAACTTCCTGGGCTGTTTTTCTTACCTCTGTTTCTGGCTCTCTCGGTACCAGGTGCTCCTATTGGCTGGCTGACAACTCTCACCAAAACTCATCAGCCTCATCCAGTCATCTTGCTTCTTTTCTGGTACAGCATCCTTAAGAGGCTCCACAAGCATGTCCGCTCTCATGGCTGCTTCTTGAGCCTGGGTCCGCACCTCCTCTTTCTTGCGGTTCACAGCAGGCCTACTCGTTACCACTGTGCTTTCAGTCCTGTAAGATCTGGAACTCTCTACCTCTGCCAGGAAGGATCTCTCAGATGTTGGGTTTTGCTGGAATATCTCCAGCTGTTCACCAACTCCAGGCTGACACTCAGCAAATAGGCCAGTACACTTCTTAGTGGCCTCTTGAATCCTAGATTCCTGGAAAACACTTTTATTTCCGGCATCCTCAGCCTTCATCTGTATTATATCTTATTTTAGTGGCTTCTCCACTTGCTTTGCCTCCAAGGCTTCCAGCCTTTCATCGTCTTTGGCTTCCTTCAGCCGCAGTTTCTCCTCATTAGCTTGTTGCAAATCCAGTTGACTTTGCTTGTACTGGATCTTTTGCTGCAACAGTGGAACCTCCTCTGACTCTTCTATCAGGTCCTCCCCGAATATCCTTGGCTGCTCAGCCGTGTTTGCTTCACCATTCTGTCTTTCTTGTACAAGCTCCTTCGCTATACTTCGCATATGAGCTTTCTGCAAGTATCGCTCTGCATTAAATGTAGCATCTTGTGCACACAGTTCCTGAAGATCGGGGTTAGTCTCTTCTGAACCAACTCCACTCTGCTTCAACTGTGCCTCAATACCAGGGAGTGTGCTCACCCTCTGCTTTTCTTGAGTATGGAACAGGAGCTCCTTTTTTATTACAGCTGCTTCCCTCTGGGATATACGGTCAGTGAGGAGGTCTCGCTTCACCAGGTCGCCACTGTGCAGCCGCTTCTGCATAATTCTCTCATTCGTCTTGTACTTGGGGGGACTCTTCCACTGCTCCCAATTAGACATCAGTGTCTTCTTCCTATAGGACACTCTGTTGTCCTCAAACGCAGGCTTCCTTCTCCATTCAGGAATATAACCTGGCATCATCCTGATCCCCTTGATTTCAGTAGCAACTTGCCTGTCTTCTACTTCTGGCTTTTTGAAACCCACTGGGATAGAGTTCAACTGTACTCCTTGCTTTACTTGTTTCCCGTCTTGCTTCTCTTTATCCATAGCACTTTGTTCTATGGCAAACTGAGACAGAACGCTCTCGGGACACTTAATAGTTTTAGAAGGACACATCTCCATGCCCTGCTTCATATGTTCTCTCAGAGACAGTGGTTTGTCTTTCTCCATCTCAATCTCCAGACTCTTTTCTTCCTTATCTTTTACTTTGGAAAGATTTCCAGTTTCTTTATCATTTTTATGACATTCTTCCTTTCTAAGAACACTGGCTATATTCTTCCACTTGGTCTCTCCTTTCTCTAGGTCAGAGATCTTTGTCAGGCACTTTCTTTCTCTAGTACTCTCCAGCTCAGGAGTATTCACCAAGGACAGGTGGCTGTGTCTGTCCAGGTCTCTTATGGAGGCCTTCTCATCGCTCTTGTCCACAAGATTTCCGCATCTGTTTGGGTTCCCTTCTTCCTCAATGAATTTATCAGCATCATCGGTCTCTTTTGCTCTCTCAGCAATCTCACTTGTGCTCTCTGCTGTTCTCTCAGCCGTCACAGTGGCGCTCTCTGCTGTTCTCTCAGCCGTCACAGTGGCGCTCTCTGCGGCGCTCTCAGCCGTCACAGTGGCGCTCTCTGCGGCGCTCTCAGCCGTCACAGTGGCGATCTCTGCGGCGCTCTCAGCCGTCACAGTGGCGATCTCTGCGGCGCTCTCAGCCGTCACAGTGGCGATCTCTGCCGCGCTCTCAGCCGTCACAGTGGCGCTCTCTGCGACGCTCTCAGCCGTCTCACTTGCAGCGGCTCCTGCCGTCTCACTTGCAGCGGCTCCTGCCGTCTCACTTGCAGCGGCTCCTGCCGTCTCACTTGCAGCGGCTCCTGCCGTCTCACTTGCAGCGGCTCCTGCCGTCTCACTTGCAGCGGCTCCTGCCGTCTCACTTGCAGCGGCTCCTGCCGTCTCACTTGCAGCGGCTCCTGCCGTCTCTCTCGCCTGCTCTGCAGTCTCTCTCGCCTGCTCTGCAGTCTCTCTCGCCTGCTCTGCAGTCTCTCTCGTCTGCTCTGCAGTCTCTCTCGTCTGCTCTGCAGTCTCTCTCGTCTGCTCTGCAGTCTCTCTCTTCTGCTCTGCAGTCTCTCTCTTTTTTGACGCTCTCTTGGTGGCTTGTTGCACTCTCTCTGCTATCCACCAGGTCTCTAACTCCTGATTTCTTTCTTCATCAGGTTTGATTTGCCTTCCCTTAACAGGGAAACTGCATTTTAAACTTGGGCAGACAAGCATGTCCGTTGGATAGCAATAAGCCGGTCTGTCAAAAAAATCCCAGGAGTGCAGTCTCTGTACTGTTTTCACTCCCAGTCTGAAAAGGATCTCTTCCTTCAGGAGACAATAATTTGTAGCCTTTTCTTCAGGCAGATCACAATATGCTCTCTGAGCTTCTCCACACAGATAGGGACCCAGGACTGTGGCCCAGTGCTGTTTAGGCCAACCTTCCATAGTGGCAATCTTCTTAAAGTTCAGGAGATAGGTGTCAACGTCATCCTGAGCTGTCATCCTCTTTAGGAAGCGATTAGGATTCATGCTTCCACTTGCTTCTGTAACCACAGTATTATTTGCAGACTTCAGTTTCTGCAGCTGCACTTTCTGTGCCTCCAAAAACTCTCTCATTTGGACTCTGTCCATTTTTACTTGTATCTGCCATTTCTCTGTAGCCTCACGCATGCAGATTATGTCCTCTTCTACTTGTCTCTGCCATTTCTCAGTGGCCTCTCTCAGACATGCAGCAGCATCTCTTAGTTGAGCATTATTTGCAGCAAGGGCTCTGTCCTCTGCAATTTCTTTCAGCTATTTCTGCTGGCTTTCTTGCTGACAAGCTCCGCCCACTTTCTGGCATGTAGTGGCATCTGCCAGGGCTTTCAATAGTTCCTCCATTATTGTACTGTACTGTGGGATGTCTTCTTAAACACAGACAATTTTCTATCCCACCAATGCCACCATAAATGTGACAGATTCACTGTCACTCTCAGGATCCGTGCCTGGTTTTTCAATAAAATGGAGGACGCAGGAGCTCTTTAAATATTTAACCACACTTTACTGGTTGTTTTGACAGCATAACATAAAACTGAAGGCAGAAACAAAACTCTAGCTTCTCATTGAAGCCCTGCATAACTGAACTGTAGTTTCCCTTACTGTCTTATGTAGGCGTGCAAACATACAGTCCATACATCGGTAGCAGAGGTGTCTTTTCCTCTCACCTCTCTTAGGCTCTGTATCTCCGGCCTCTCTTTCCAAAGCAGATCCCTCCTTCGGTCATCACCTTGAGGGACTTTCTGTTCCTCTTATCTGCGTACTTTCTCTTCAAAACTTCTGGCTTTGGTCCATTAGCTTTCAGTGCGGCCTCTGACTTCAGCCCTGCACACTTCAACACTGCAGCTCTGTCAAACAGCTTTCCACCTGGAGACAGCCGTAGGTCTTGATTGCAGCCACAGCAAAGCTTTTTAAGGATCTTCTTAACCATTTCACTCCTGGGGAGAAATCTTGAAGGGCTCTCTACTGCCCTCTGGTGACACACCATCACAGTTACCTATCAGGGGATGTGTATATGGCATGGATTTTTGGAACAGGGAGATGGAAAATATGCTTGGTTGGACCTCCTACTTCGAATTTGGGGCACTGCACGTGCAATCTAAGGTGCCACCAGATAGGAGAGGTGTATTAAGTTGTAATACTCATTCCTATCAGTTTAATACCTGTTACGTTACCTATCAGGGGACGTGTATATGGCATGGATTTTTGGAACAGGGAGATGGAAAAAGATGCTTGGTTGGACCTCCTACGTCGAATTTGGGGCACTGCACGTGCAATCTAAGGTGCCACCAGATAGGAGAGGTGTATTAAGTTGTAATACTCATTCCTATCAGTTTAATACCTGTTACGTTACCTATCAGGGGACGTGTATATGGCATGGATTTTTGGAACAGGGAGTGGGAAAAAGATGCTTGGTTGGACCTCCTACTTCGAAATTGATAGACTAGACAGACTGGGAGACTGGTTAGTTAAGGGCCAGATGCTCACCTATAAGGAACTGAGGGACAAGCATGAGCTACCGCTGTCAGAACATTACAATTAATGTAGGCTGAGGCATTTCACACACTCCCTGACCCAGAAACAGGGGACACCGGTCTTAAATTGGTTCTCCAAAATATGTAAAGATAAACCTCTATCAAGGGGGATCATTGGGTCGCTTTACAAATATAAAACATTTGTTACTGGTTGAAGCGACACTGGGGGAAGGACCGGAGTGCGGGAGCCCTGGAGACCCTTCAGAAGCAACCGGCGGCAAAATCATCCCAGGAAAGGAGATGTCGCTTACTGAAGCCTGCCCTAGGGTAACCCAAGGGTGATTGCCCAGGTTAGATATTGTAAATAATAAGCTAATACTGCTGGAGGGATAATAGCTAATAGGACTTTGGTGTTTCCTGCAGATATACCCTTTACTATTGTCTGTTTTACCATGTTTTAGGTATCTCTTAAATTGCAATCACAGTAAAAAATAAGAAAAATGATTAACCTAAAAAGTAAAAATAAGAAGGAATAGCCAGCTAACTTTCACAAAATGTCTTTATTGTAAATATGTATTTTTGCACAACTGTTATGCAAGACTGTTCAAAAATGCTTTATTTTTCATTACATGCTGTACGCCTTCTAAAATAAAATAATTTAAATGCAAAAAATAGGTATTGTTGCAGCGACCATAAAAATGGATGTTAGTTTGCCAGGCAGAAAGTGCCCTAAAACATTGCGTCTTGAACACTAGCTGGTGGCGGGTAAGTCACGCAAGTCATCCGGCATTCAGGGATAAAATACAGCAGCGTGTGGACCATTATAAACTCAAGGCAGCTCATCTATCAGGCCTTTTTTAATCGAATGTATCGCCCACTGTCAGTCCCTTCGGGATGCATCCCTCATTCATCTTAATAAAGGTGAGGTAATCTAGACTTTTTTGACGTAGGTGACTTTTCTTATCAGTGACAAAACCTCCTGCTGCACTGAAGGTCGTTTCTGACAGGACACTTGAAGCGGGGCAGGACAGAAGTTCTATAGCAAATTGGGATAGCTCAGGCCACAGGGCAAGCGTGCACACCCAGTAGTCAAGGGGTTCATCTCTCCTCATAGTGTCGATATCTGTAGTTATGGCGAGGTAGTCTGTTACCTAACGGTCGAGTCGTTCTCTGAGGTTGGACCCCGAAGGGCTGTGGCGATGCATAGGACTTAAAAAGCTCCACATGTCCTCCATCAACAACACGTCTGTAAAGCGTCCTCTCCTTGCCGGCGTTGTCGTGGGAGGAGGAGGATTATGTTCACCTCTTCTGCTGATAGATTGCCTTCGTGCTGTGACATCACCCTTAAATGCTGTGTAAAGCATACTTTTTAATTTATTTTGGTAGTGCTGCATCCTTTCTGACTTGTGGTAATTCGGTAACATTTCAGGCACTTTCTGCTTATTCCGGGGGTCTAGTAGCGTGGACACCCAGTACAGGTCGTTCTCCTTCATCATTTTTATACGATGGTCCCTCAACAGGCACGACAGCATGAAAGACCCCATTTGCACAAGGTTGGATGCCGAGCTAGTCATGTCCCGTTCCTCGTCCTCAGTAATCTCACTGAAGGTATGTTCTTCCCCCCAGCCACGTACAACACCACTGGTACTAGATAGGTGACAATGAGCACCCTGGGATGCCTGTTGTGGTTGGTCTTCCTCCTCCTCCTCAAAGCCACATTCCTCCTCTGACTCCTCTTCTTCACAATCCTCTTCCAGCGTTGCCGCAGGTCCAGCAAGCGATGCTGATAAGGCTGTTTCTGTCGGTGATGGTGACCACAACTCTTCCTCTTCTTCTTCAAGCTCATCTATGGCCTGATCCAGCACTCTTCGCAGGGAACGCTCCAGGAAGAAAACAAATGGTATGATGTCGCTGATGGTGCCCTGGGTGCGACTGACCAGGTTTGTCACCTCATCAAAAGGACGCATAAGCCTACAGGCATTGCGCATGAGCGTCCAGTAACGTGGCAAAAAAATCCCCAGCTCCGCAGAGGCTGTCCTAGCACACCAGTCATACAAATACTCGTTAATGGCCTTTTGTTGGAGCAGGTGGTCGAACATTAGGAGTGTTGAATTCCAACGTGTCGGGCTGTCTAAAATCAAGCGCCTCGTTGGCATGTTGTTTCGCCGCTGGATATCTGTAAAGTGCGCCATGGCCGTGTAGGAACGTTTGAAATGGGCACACACCTTCCTGGCCTGCTTCAGGTCGTCCTGTAAGCCTGGGTGCTTATGCACAAAGCGTTGTACAATCAGATTACACACATGTGCCATGCACGGCACATGTGTGAACTTGCCCAAATTCAATGCCGCCAACAAATTTCTTCCGTTGTCACAAACCACTTTGCCGATCTCCAGTTGGTGCGGAGTCAGCCACTGATCCACCTGTGCGTTTAGGGCGGACAGGAGTGCTGGTCCGGTGTGACTCTCTGCTATCAGGGAAGTCAACCCCAAGACGGCGTGACACTGCCGTATCCGGGATGTGGAATAGTACCTGTGGAGCTGGGGGGGTGCCGTTGATGTGGAGCAAGACATAGCAGCAGCAGAAGAGGACTCAGCCGAGGAGGTTATGGAAGAGGATGGAGTAGGAGGAGTAGAGGAGGTGGCAGCAGGCCTGCCTGCAAGTCATGGCGGTGTCACCAACTCCTCTGCAGAGCCACGTATTCCATGCTTGGCAGCTGTCACTAGGTTTACCCAATGCGCAGTGTAGGTGATATACCTGCCCTGACCATGCTTTGCAGACCAGGTATCCGTGGTCAGATGGACCCTTGCCCCAACACTGTGTGCCAGAGATGCCATTACTTCCTTTTGCACAATCGAGTACCCGTTGGGGATTGCCTTTTGTGCAAAGAAATTTTGGCCGGGTACCTTCTACTGCGGTGTCCCAATAGCTACAAATTTTTTTAACGCCTCAGAGTCCACCAGCTTGTATGGTAAAAGCTGGCGGGCTAAGAGTTCAGACAAGCCAGCTGTCAGTTGCCGGGCAAGGGGGTGACTTTGTGACATTGGCTTCTTACGCTCAAACATGTCCTTGACAGACACCTGACTGTGGGTAGATGAGCAGGGACTGCTCAGGGCGAGACACGGAGTGGCAGATGGTTGAGAAGGGGCAAGCAGGGCAGCAGTGGTTGACGTGGCTGAAGATTCTGGACCAGGAGGAGGATGGCGGCTTTGACTTTGTGTGCTGCTTGTACTGATGTGTTGATCCCATAGGCGTTTGTGATGTGACATCATGTGCCTTCACAAAGAAGTTGTACCTAGGTGGGTGTTGGACTTCCCACAACTCAGTTTCTTTTCGCACAGGTTGCAAATGGCATCACTGTTGTCACAGGCAGACACACAAAAAATTTGCCACACTGCTGAGCTCTGCAATGACGGCATTCTGGTGGTAGCAAAAGCATGCGTTGACTGGCGTGCTGTCTGGCTGACCCCGGGTGCAGATGCATGCTGTCTGACTGTGCCACTAGCTACTGTGACCGTTTGGCCCTTAGATGATATGACAAGCAAGTGGAGTATGGAGTTCTTGACTGGAGTGAAGGAGTTAAAACTTCTGAAGAACTTCTAATTAGTGCAACTTCCCTTTAGAAGCCTGAAAAGCAGACATGGAAAGGGGGTGTGGCTGGCTAGGCTTTGGGAAGGCTGTGTGCTGCCGTCAGAGTGAAGCTGAAAGGTGATCCGGTGTGGAGATTACAGTGGAAGCTTTGGAGCAAGCCTGTAAGAGATCACCTGATTTACTGTGTCTGGGAGTACTGGGATAACAGCAAGAAGTGTGTTTGCAGTCGCAGGACGTTGTGAGCTGGAAAAGTGAATACAGCCTCAGGACGCAAAGTAAGTGAAGGGAATAGTGAGAATCCCCAGGCAGAGTTGCCTTAAAGGCCTAAGCGTGTGTGAAGCTGACAGAGGCCTCTGAGTGAAGGTACCAAGACTTATTATGCCCCAGGGAAGAGGCTGAGTTTTGACCAGTGAAGTGAATGCAAGTTACTGTAGTGATATCCAAGGGTCCCTGGGGTGAAGCATATGGGAGAGACGGGCGGGCTCTATGCTTCATCCGCGACTATGTAATGAGTACTGTGGAAGAGACTTCCAATGTACTAGAGGATACTTGTATCCTGGCCACAAGGTGGCAATATAACTTAAGAAGAGATTACTTGTATCCTGGCCACAAGGTGGCAATATAGCTTAAGAAGAGATTATTCGTATCCTGGCCACAAGGTGGCAATATAGCTTAAGAAGAGATTATTCGTATTCCTGGCCACAAGGTGGCAATATAACTAAAGAGGAGATTATGTGTATCCTGGCCACAAGATGACAATATAACTAAAGAGGAGATGATGTGTATCCTGGCCACAAGGTGGCAATATAACTGAAAGAAGAGGTTCTTTGTATCCAGGCCACAAGGTGGCAATACAACCTTTATAAGAGACTGACTGTATCTTGGCCACTAGGACTAGGTGGCGCTATTGTGCGAAAGCTACTCCTTCCGGAAGACACAGGGTTGTAGTGTTTTTCCCCTGCTGCATATAAGCTGCACAGGAGTAGTCATGGTGTTCCTGCGTTACAGACAGCACGTTTACGTAGATGTTTATTTCCTTTATTTTAAGCAGAGTTACTTCTTCAGTTTGTTACTTGTTCTTGTAAATAAATCAGTTTGCTGCATTTCAAGCAAGTATCAGTCTCTTCTTCAAGTAACCACCGATTTACTCGACCATCCTTGTCACACTGGTGTTAGAAGTGGGATTGAAAATTGTCTGTATCTAAGAAGACAACCCACCGCGCAACATGGAGGACATGTTAAAAGACTTGAAGCAGGCTGTAGCTGATCAGCAGGAGAGCAACAGATTATGGGCTATCCAGGTAGCTCAGAGACAAGCTAACCTGGAGAAATGTATGGAAGACGCAGCCCGGGTTAGAGCCGATGTACTTCTCCTAATGTTAACCGATGATGATGATGTGTTCATCTATCTCACCATTTTTGAGAGGACAGCCATCAGGGAGGCGTGGCACAAGAGGTACTGGGTCAGTCTCCTGGCCCCGTACTTGACAGGAGAAGTTAAGAAAGCTTACCTGTGCATGGATGAAGAAAAGGCAAAGAACTATGATGACCTGAAAGCGGAAATCCTTGGCCGCGTCGGAATTTACCGGGGTGTCCAGGTACAGAGATCGCACCCCTGGGATTTTTTTTTTAACAGACAGGCTTATCACTGCCCGAGCTTAAAGTACAGTGTCCCTGTTAAGGGAAGGCAAGCCAAACCAGACCTTGGTGGAGAGCCAGAGAGAGTGCCCGCAGAGTCGGAGAGAGAGCCCACAGAGTCGGAGAGAGAGCCCGCAGAGACAGAGAGAGAGCCCGCAGAGACGGAGAGAGAGCCCGCAGAGACGGAGAGAGAGCCCGCAGAGACAGTTGATCCAGCCAAAGAGGCGGCCGATCCAGCCAAAAAGGCGGCCGATCCAGCCAAAGAGGCGGCCGATCCAGCCAAAGAGACGGCCGATCCAGCCAAAGAGACGGCCAATCCAGCCAAAGAGACTGCAGAACGAGCACGTGAGAAAACAGACGGCCCCAAAGAGATTGCTGAGAGCCCCAAAGAGGTTGCTGAGAGCCCCAAAGAGGTCGCTGAGAGCTCCAAAGAGGTCGCTGAGAGCCCCAAAGAGGTCGCTGAGAGCCCCAAAGTGGTCGAGGAGAGCCCCAAAGAGGTCGCTGTAGGCCCCAAAGAGGTTGCTGAGAGAACAAAAGAGCCTGCTGGTGCAGATAGAATGGCCTTAGAGGAGGAGAAACAGCATTTTTTAAGGCTCCAAAGACAAGCCCAAGTTAAAATGAAGCCAGAGTATATCCCTGAATGGGGGAGGAAGCCTGCATTTGAGGACTATCGAGTGTCCTACAGGAATGAGAAAGTGATGCCTATTTGGGAGCAGAGGAAATGTCCCCCAAAGCCTAAGCTGAACGAATCAGTGGTGTGAGAGCAGCCG
This sequence comes from Discoglossus pictus, assembly GCA_027410445.1. Lineage (NCBI taxonomy): Eukaryota > Metazoa > Chordata > Amphibia > Anura > Alytidae > Discoglossus > Discoglossus pictus. Next base: position 116,265,063 of record CM050163.1, read on the forward strand.
CACAGTGATAAAAAGGAGAACATTTCTCCATTTCGACAGAAGCCCCAGCGAATACGACTGTTGACATTAGACAGTGAGGATAGGGACAAAGAGGCTTCTAAGGGAGATCAGCTAGAAAGTGTTGCTATGCCAGTGTCCGATGTGAACACCTTAGAAAAGGCTGTTCCTGAAGCAAAACAGGAGGAACGCAACAAGACCTCTAAGAAACAGATAAGCAGCAGCCAAGAGGAGATGGAGAATAGTACATCAAAGAGGAGAATGGGAAAAGAGGAAAAGAAAATGGGAGCCATCCAAAAACTGAAAAAGGATAAAAAAACAAAGGAGCAGGTTGAGAAGGAGAGGACTCCTCTGAATGACAGTGGCTGCTTGCTAGTTGATGGAGATCTCTTTGAGACGGGTGTGGGGGAAGAAAGTGATAATGCAGAAGAGGAGGAATCCTTGGATGCCCTTTGAAACAAAGTGAAAAGGAAGTTAAGTAAACATTCTCATGATTCAGAAGTTGCTGAAGGAGAACATCATGAGTTTGAACAGAAGGGAGAGAAAAGAAAGGAGAGAAAAGCAGCCAAGCAGAGCAAAGAGGCTATGAAACAGCTCCACAGTGAGACTCAGAGACTTATCAGGGAGTCATCTGTGTCTTTGCCAAACCATCTGCCTGAACCCAAATCAATTTATGATTTCTTCAAGCGTCGGCCAAGGCCATCTTGCGAAGGGAAAGCCATGCAGCTTATTAAATCAACAAAGTATCAGCCATGCAGTTTGGAAAGTAAGATGGACATTAGTGATACAAAAGAAATCAAAACAAGTGACTCTGCTCCAGCAGAAGAATGTAAAGTGGATGCAAATAATTCTATCCCAGCATCACAGGCTTGTACGGGTGAGGTATTAGAAGAAACTAAAGATTGAAGAAGTGAGCCAGCCAAGAATACTGATGAGCCACAAATGGCTTTGCACACAGTGGATACGGAGGACCATGGGGATAAGCCAGAGTCCATTCCGAAGCCTGTAAGTGAAGATGACGATCCTACTTATGAAATCCAGCAGGAAATCCCTGTGCCTCTACTAGATTCTCAGACTGTTGAGGAGACATCTAAATGTCCTGTACCAACACAACATACAGCAAAGCTTTCCAAGCTGGAAAAGTTCCGTGCTCTTGGGGTGGATCTCTCCTTGAAGCCCTGTTTGTGCCCTGATGATGGCCCAGTTAACTTGGATGAACCAAAGCAAAATAAAGTACTAAAAGCTTTGAAGGAGCGTTTTCTGAAGCACTCCCTGCATAAAGCCAAGCCTGTGATTGAGAGGAAAGTTAATATAAATATCGTCCGTAAAGAGACAACGGCAGATGGAAAGGAGGAGCTAAAGGCAGATGTGGTATCTGTCATTGTGTCTGCTGAAACAACTGATGAGATAATTCCAAAAAAGCCAGGTGAAAAGCTGCAACTTCTTAAAGCAAAGCTGCAGGAAGCAATGAAACAGCGTCGTACTGAAGAGCGGCAGAAGCGCCAGGCCATGTTTAATATGGACAATGAAGATGGCTTTGAAGATGAGGATGACGAGGGAAACACTGAGACTGTAGAAGATCTCCTGGGAGTTGAAGATAATGAAGAGATTTGAAATGATGACAGGCTCAAAGAGAGTGTAACGGATATTGTTATATCTGTACCCAGACATGTGACTACAGAGTCCACCATGATGCTATTCAAGGACAGCTCTACGAAGTTGGGGGATTCACTCCTTCCTGATAAAGTGGACGCACATGAAGGATGCAAACAGACCAGTAAGGTAGAGAGAAGATTGATTTGCAGGTGGCCAATCAATCGCAGCCTTCTACCTCAATGCGGACGGCACAGAGGAGGAATGGTTGGCTGGTCGAAGAGTTCTTGAGTGGTGAGTGACCCTACCGGATGTCCGGCCTCTCGGCATGTCGCCCAACACCATGTTGTTGAGCTAAGGGGGAGGGTGTGTGACCGTTTGGCCCTTAGATGATATGACAAGCAAGTGGAGTATGGAGTTCTTGACAGGAGTGACGGAGTTAAAACTTCTGAAGAACTCCTAATTAGTGCAACTTCCCTTTAAAAGCCTGGAAAGCAAGCATGGAAAGGGGGTGTGGCTGGCTAGGCTCTGGGGAGGCTGTGTGCTGCCGTCAGAGTTAAGCTGAAAGGTGATCCGGTGTGGAGATTACAGTGGAAGCTTTGGAGTAAGCCTGTAAGAGATCACCTGATTTACTTTGTCTGGGAGTACTGGGATAACAGCAAGAAGTGTGAGCTGTTTGCAGTCGCAGGACGTTGTGAGCTGGAATAGTGAATACAGCCTCAGGACGCCAAGTAAGTGAAGGGAATAGTGAGAATCCCCAGGCAGAGTTGCCTTAAAGGCCTAAGCGTGTGTGAAGCTGACAGAGGCCTCTGAGTGAAGGTACCAAGACTTATTATGCCCCAGGGAAGAGGCTGAGTTTTGACCAGTGAAGTGAATGCAAGTTACTGTAGTGATATCCAAGGGTCCCTGGGGTGAAGCATATGGGAGAGACGGGCGGGCTCTATGTTTCATCCGCGACTATGTAATGAGTACTATGGAAGAGACTTCCAATGTACTAGAGGATACTTGTATCCTGGCCACAAGGTGGCAATATAGCTTAAGAAGAGATTATTCATATCCTGGCCACAAGGTGGCAATATAGCTTAAGAATGGATTATTCGTATCCTGGCCACAAGATGACAATATAACTAAAGAGGAGATGATGTGTATCCTGGCCACAAGGTGGCAATATAACTGAAAGAAGAGGTTCTTTGTATCCAGGCCACAAGGTGGCAATACAACCTTTATAAGAGACTGACTGTATCTTGGCCACTAGGTGGCGCTATTGTGCGAAAGCTACTCCTTCCGGAAGACACAGGGTTGTAGTGTTTTTCCCCTGCTGCATATAAGCTGCACAGGAGTAGTCAGGGTGTTCCTGCGTTACAGACTGCACGTTTACGTAGATGTTTATTTCCTTTATTTTAAGCAGAGTTACTTCTTCAGTTTGTTACTCATTCTTGTAAATAAATCAGTTTGCTGCATTTCAAGCAAGTATCAGTCTCTTCTTCAAGTAACCACCGATTTACCCGACCATCCTTGTCACACTACTTTCGACGACCTCCAGCTGCTTCCAACTCGTCTCCTCCTCCTCTCTGTCTCCCCATCTGAACTTTCCTCCTGTTCTTCTCTTATAGCGGGCACCCACGTGACATCCACGGACGCATCGTCATCATCAACCGATTCACTTGTATCTGACAACTCAACAAAGGAAGCAGCACTGGGTACAACATCATCATCATGATCATCAGACCGTACGTCCATGTGTGTAATGTTGCCTCACTGGGACATATCCCTGTTATCTACATCCTCTGGCACTAATGTTTGTGCATCACTCATTTCTTCCAACGGATCTGTAAATAACTCTGCTGACGGATCAAGTGAAGAGGCTGTGGTGCTAGTGTTGGTGGTGGCGGCAGGCGGGCGAGTGGTAACTGGAGAGGTGCCCGAAGCTAAGCTGGAGGAGGATGGTGCGTCTAGGTTCCGAGCGGAAGTTGTAGAAGATTGGGTGTCCTGTGTTAGCCAGTCAACCATGTCCTCAAAACTGTTCAAGTTCAGGGTACGTTGCCTCTGAAAACTGGGCATTATTCTAGGGCCAAAGGGAATCACAGCACCACGTACACGACGCCACTGCGGTGTGGCCTGCCTCTGCCTGTCATTTTTTTACAATTAGTGGTACTATGCGTGAAAGCTACTGTGACACCAGATATAAGTGTCACTGCGCACTGACAAAAGTTGGCAGACTAGATGCAATAGGCCTCACACACACGCCTGGAGGCAGGCTACTGATATTCAATCGATTACAGTAAAAAAAGGGTTGTTTTATTTCACTGCACACTACGGTTGCACTAGATATGAGTGTCACTGTGCACTGGCAAAAGTTGGCAGACTAGATGCAATAGACCTCACACACATGCCTTTAGGCAGGCTACTGATATTCAATCGATTACAGTAAAAAAAGAGTTGTTTTATTTCACTGCACGCTACGGTTGCACTAGATATGAGTGTCACTGTGCACTGGCAAAAGTTGGCAGACTAGATGCAATGGGCCTCACACACACGCCTTTAGGCAGGCTACTGATATTCAATAGATTACAGTAAAAAAAAAATTTGTTTTATTTTACTGCACACAACGGTTGCACTAGATATGAGTGTCACTGCGCACTGGCAAAAGTTGGCAGACTAGATGCAATAGGCCTCACACACACGCCAGTAGGCAGGCTACTGATATTCAATTGATTACAGTAAAAAAAGGGTTGTTTTATTTCACTGCACACTACGGTGGCACTAGATATGAGTGTCACTGCGCACTGGCAAAAGTTGGTAAACTAGATGCAATAGGCCTCACACACATGCCTTTAGGCAGGCTACTGATATTCAATCGATTACAGTAAAAAAAGGGTTGTTTTATTTCACTGCACACTATGGTGACACTAGATATGAGTGTCACTGTGCACTGGCAAAAGTTGGCAGACTAGATGCAATAGGCCTCACACACACGCTAAAAGGCTGGCATATGCAATTAGATTACACAGAAAAAAGTAATAAGTTAAAATAAAAAGGGCTTTTTGGGTTGCTGTCCTTGCAGCAGATATCAAAGGAGTCCTTCAGGTGTGTAGTTAAAACTAAATACACAGCCTGGCTATCTATTTCCCTATTAAATCATGGGCAGGTAGAATATATCTCCTCTCTCCACGAATGCAGCTACAGAATGATTCTAAAATGGAGGCTGTCATACAGATGGAAGGCTCTGGAAGGGAGTGTATGCTGCTGATTGGCTGCAATGTGTCTGCTGACTGTAAGGTGCAGGGTCAAAGTTTCCTCAATGATAAAGAATAGGGGGCAGACCGAAAAGTGCATATGTTCGGGACATCGCTAATTATATATAATGTATGTAATGTATGTAATGTATGTAATGTATGTAATGTAATGTATTATATGTAATATATGTAATGTATGTAATGTATTATATGTATGTATGTATTGTATTGTGTATATCTGTCTTTCCTTTTCAGATGTGTATTTTTATTATTTTCTGTAGTGGGGTGGGGTTGGAATGTATTTGTTTTTTTCTGTACTGTAGGTTGTTGTTTTTTCTGTACTGTAGGTTTTTTTTCTGTAAGGTAGGTTTTTTTATTTTTTGTAAGGTAGGTTTTTTTATTTTTTGTAATTAGAGTGGTGGGGAGGTTTATTAGGGGGTAGGTAGTGTAGGTAGGTAGTGTAAGTGTTAATAGATTAGTGTAGAGGGGGGTTAGTTTAGATTAAATGGTTTATTGGTGGTTATAGTGTAGTGTTTGTAGTTAGTGTCATGATGGTCCTTGAGGACCGTCATGGCACTTATGTGGTTAATGTTGGGTTGTAACAGGCCCATAATGGTCATAATATACCCTTATTGTCTGTATTGACCACCATGAGTGACAGGGTTAATTAAGGCCTTATGGGGGTCTGTATTGACCACCATGAGTTATAGGGTTAATTAAGGCCTTATGGGGGTCTGTATTGACCTTCATGAGTGACTGGGTTAATTAAGGCCTTATGGGGGTCTGTATTGACCACCATGAGTTATAGGGTTAATTAAGGCCTTATGGGGGTCTGTATTGACCTTCATGAGTGACGGGGTTAATTAAGGCCTTACGGGGGTCTGTATTGACCACCATGAGTTATAGGGTTAATTAAGCCCTTATGGGGGTCTGTTTTGACCACCATGAGTTATAGGGTTAATTAAAGCCTTATGGGGGTCTGTATTGACCACCATGAGTGACGGGGTTAATTAAGGCCTTATGGGGGTCTGTATTGACCACCATGAGTGACGGGGTTAATTAAGGCCTTATGGGGGTCTGTATTGACCACCATGAGTTATAGGGTTAATTAAGGCCTTATGGGGGTCTGTTTTGACCACCATGAGTTATAGGGTTAATTAAAGCCTTATGGGGGTCTGTATTGACCACCATGAGTGACGGGGTTAATTAAAGCCTTATGGAGGTCTGTATTGACCACCATGAGTGACGGGGTTAATTAAGGCCTTATGGGGGTCTGTATTGACCACCATGAGTTATAGTGTTAATTATAGTTGCCTGGGGTTAATTTTTTTAGTGCGAGTCCTTTCAGGACCTTTACGGTCCTTTAAGGACCCGCGAGGCGGGAAATTTAAAATTGAAATGCAGCAGTGTCATGAACGGTGCAGATTGGGTACCCCCGCTGCAGGAGGTTAATGTGGGGGGGACAGTTGGGGGGTCCCGATGGGGACCCCCAGCATAAAGGGTTGTTAATTTTAGGTGCCGCGGCCGGGGTTGCATAATAGTGTGCCGCGGGCCCTTTAAGGAGCCGCGGCGGGGAATTTAAAAGTATTAAATGCAGCAGGGGCCTGATCGGTGCCGATCGGGGACCCCCGCTGCAAGGAGTTATGTGTGGGGGCTGCTGGGGTCCCTATGGACCCCTGCAGCAAGGTGTTAATGTGAGGACACATCGGGGGTCCCGATGGGGACTCCCACATAGAGGGGGGGTTAATTTTAGGTGCCGGGGGGGTAGTTGGAGTACCCCCCACGGCAGGGCTTATGTGGGGGACTGCCGCGGAGGTCCCGTTTAGGACCCCCGCAGCAATTGATGAGGAGTGGGAGCCTGCGATATCATATCGCAGGCTGTCACTCCTCATGTACATTTACGCAGTGTTTATGCGTACGGCCCTGCTGCGTAGCTCATACGTTGCTCGCAGCAGGGCTAAAGTAATAGCATTGTAAGTTAGAGAAACTTTGCAGTACGTAGGGCTTAAGTAGAAGTTTCTTATTTACGAGGCCGTAATTTAATAGGGCCCTATATGTTTTACCCGAAGGCCGAGAAGTGACTTCAGGGCTATATAGGGTGTCCAGCAGTGAGCTAGTATGTTTATGTAGATTTTTATTTGATGCTAAAGTCAGTCATTTCTTTTGTATTTTTAGTTTTAAAAAAACCTTGGGATCTCTGCTGTTTATATGTATCTCAAAGGAGAAACCAGTCGCTAAATGCCAAATTACCACAGTACATATATTTATTTATTTAAACCGGCAGACAAAGGAGGTGCAGTTGTTATCATAAATACTCAGGACTATATAAATGAAGCCAACAGACAACTGTCAGACAACACCTACTACAAGAAACTGAACCAGGACCCTACAGAAATATATACTCTTCAACTTAAAAAACTCCTCAAAACATTCCCTTAAAATATACATCAGGAATTAGAACAACTAATCCCCGACAATCCTACAACTGGGACTTTCTACTTACTGCCAAAAATCCATAAACCAGGCAACCCAGGGAGACCAATTGTTACAGGTATGGACACACTGACTGAACAGATATCTGGATTTGTTGAAAACATCCTTAAACCATCAGTTAGTAACACCAGTAGCTATATACAAGACACCACTGACTTTCTCAACAAACTCAGATTAAAGACCTACCTGCTAACACACTACTTGTTACCATGGACGTAGAGTCTCTTTACAGTAATATCCCACACAAAGATGGCACTGAGGCATGCTTTAGGTTTCTTTCAACAAACAAGCAAAACAATAAATATGGCCCTGATGTTATTGTTAAACTAATAGAATATATCCTTACCCACAACTATTTTACTTTTAACCAAAATACCTACCTACAGATGATGGGGACTGCCATGGGTACCAAAATGGCTCCACAATATGCAAATCTATTTATGGCCAATCTAGAAGAAACATTCTTATCTGTATCCATTTACAAACCATACAAATACTACCGTTACATAGATGATCTGTTCATCATATGGACAGAAGGAGAAAGCAAACCCAGAGACTTTCATAATTCATTCAACGCCTTCCATTCATCTCTAAAACTTAAAATGGATTTCTCCACAGAACAGGTAAACTTTCTAGACACTACTATATCCATCACCAATGGCACTCTCCGCTCATCTATATATAGGAAACCTACAGACAGATGTAATTACCTACACAGCTCCAGTTTCCATCCCTCCCACACCAAACAAGCCATCATCCATAGTCAAGCTATTAGATACCATCGGATTTGCTCAAACACTGGAGACCGTGATAAAAATTTAAAAACTCTGTCTGAATCTTTCAAACAAAAGGGTTACAAACCCCGTATTATTACCCAAAAAATATCAACTGCCATCAAAATACACCGAAAACAACTATTAATCTACAAAACAAAAGAAACTACTTCACGTATACCTCTAGTGACCACATACCATCCAATTTTCGTGAAAATTCGGAAAATAATTAAAGATTTACAACCATTACTAATTAAAGATACTGAATTAAAAAATATATTCCCAAAACCTCCCATCCTTGCATTTAAACAACCACCAAACCTGAAACAAAAACTTGTCAGCAGAAAATTGGCCAATGAACAACTGAATACAAAAAATGGAACTAAACCTTGTAACAAACGTGCCTGTAAATTATGCCAACACATTTGTAATGATGATACAGCCACACATAACAACAAAACCTATAACATCAAAGGATCATATTCATGTACATCGTCAAATGTGGTTTATATGATACAATGCACTTTATGTGACACAGGCTGTTACATTGGAGAAACTGGCCAAAAAATGCATTTAAGGATGAATTTACACAGGCATTCAATAAGAAAACATAATGAAGACAGTTATTGTAGCCCAGTAGGACACCATTTTAGCCAGAATGATCACTCCATCCAAAACTTAAAAGTCAAAATACTAAGAGGAAAATTTAAACGCATCCAAGAGAGAAAAGCATTTGAAATAAAGATGATCACATTCTTCAACACTAAAAACACAGGACTTAATATAGATTTGGGCTTTCTAACACATTATCAGAATTTCATGTGATTTTTTTTCTTCTTCTACAATAACAGACTTAGCACTCTTAGTGAGGTGTTTGTCCAACAGGAAAGATATCACTGTGGACTACAGTGCTCTGCTTTTTCATGTATATATTGATGTATATGTGTATATAATATGTGTATATATGTTTTGTTTGCTATGTTGTGTTTATTCCCCATATATGTTTTTACCTGATGATGTCAGATGCTGTTTCCACTCTCTCTGCATCTACTGTTATTATTCAAACTGAGGGTTCCATCTCATGTAGTATTGCTTGAGACTTGATAAAGGGAGGCTTAGCCTCTCGAAAGCTCGTCATTATAAATATAACGTTTGTCCAATACAAAAGGTATCAAATTATATTGCAATACTCATTATTAATCTATATTTATATGGATTAATAATTACTAAATTACTAGATTACTGGACATTCACGGCTGCTTCAATCTTCAATATATATATATATATATATATATATATATATATATATATATATATACTGACTCCCAAGGGTGTTCTTTAGGATCCAAATGGCCCACTACACTATCCCTTTTAAATGTAATTTTCACATGTAGAGATGTGCCATGTTATTAAGGCCTCATTGTCACTTTGTTTCTCACACCAAACATTTTTGTTTACTTTTTAAATATTATAAACTGATTAATAGTGTTATTTCTAAAAATGTAATAGTCTAAAACTTCTATATAATTTTACAAGGGGTTAAAAAAGTGCTTGTATCTGTGAGTACTACAAATGATAACTTAGATATAAAACAGGAATGTTAAGTGTTCAGAATAGTCTGACTGAAATCACTCTTGCTGCCATGAATAATCAATTTGAGATTTTAAATCAGAACATTAAAAATTGATTTTGCTCTTTGGAGATGAAAGTTGTATTTTTAGTGATCATCAGAAAATGTTTCTGGAGAGAAATGACATGTTAAATTAATGCTGAAACCAATCTATCAAAATGGCATTTATTAAAGAATATTACTTGCAAACTAGGGACTAAAGGATATCTACAGACAATTTAAAAAACAAAATGTTGTTTCTAAAATACTTATGTCTAACTTAATACTTATTAAAACTAGTAAAAAGTAACTTAAATGTGCAAGTTAAACTGAGGCTGTCACCTTAAACTTCCTAGATTTATAATTATTATTTTAATCTTGTGCTTGAATCTATATTTTCTACCTCACAGGGATCTTTGTTTTTGGAAAAAGTTGAGCTGGACAAATCCAGTTTATCCATAAAGAAACATGAGGATGACCAGAAAAAGTCCATGCGTCAGTTCACTGTTTCTATCACCCTAAAATTATTATTCTTAAAGTGCATGCAAGCCGTAGAGTGTGCATATGAAGGTTGATGGATGAAAATGAGCAATAAGAGCTTCAGTCAAGAAAGAAGAGGCTTTTTGATGACTAGAAATAAGGAAACAATGGCCTTAAATAAGAATTATCCTAATGGATCTGTACTGAGGCTGAATAGAGGATGTAGCAGATTGATTGATGGTGGATCCAGGGTCCTCTACATATAAACTTTTTTAAGCACATCTGGGGGCTTAAATAATGCGTGGGAGTGGAGGGTGGTGGCCAAGCATAGCCATCTAAGGGGCTAGGGTGGGACTAGTTAGGGTAGATCAAGATAAGGGTTATATATAGGGTTTAGGGGTGGGACCATCAGCCTCCTGTGCTTTGAGGCTGATGGCCCCACCAGTGAGTGGTGGACCTAATTATATTTTATATTCGTGTGGGAGTTGGAGTCGTTCCTAAACCCATTGCAAACATTTTATTGATTTTAACCTCTTTTCTGCCATAGGTGTTCATGTATATATATTCACATTTGAACATATAAAACAAGTTAAGCAAATTGTGACTACAAAGGCTTTGCTCTTTAATCCAAATACCATTTCAAACATGGTTCCTTTTACGCATATGATTGCTGTATGACACATTATGCACCAGACAGAATACCTACCAACAGACATAACGGTTTCAAGGTTACTGCCCCTCAACAGTGTGGGGACGGTTGCTAGCTGGTGTAGTAGATTTTGTGGGGAGGGTGGTAGTTTACCACAATAATCATTTCATTTATAGATGACAAAAAATTGATAGAGAGGAGAGTGGCGGGGGGGGGGGGGTAGAAGGAAGTAATGGCCTTTTATTTGGAGTGTTCACAATATTTAAAGGGTGGCATAAAGCTTGGAAGAGTAAGTAATACACATAGTATGCTTGCATTGCAGCCAGTTAACAAGCGTCCTCCCATCTATGTGACCTTAAAAATATTGTGATGGAGCCATGTAATAGCACCACTAACTACCTCACAAGGTAAAAGCAAACTAGCAAATTAAATTGTCACATAAACAAGGCATATGTTGGTACAGGATCCCAAATAAGAGCTTCACTATAAACACTTTCTGAGTAAAATAACTAATAAATTATTGGGGAACTGTGAAATTGTGATATATTCTATCTATGAGCCTCATTCAATTTGGGGTTCATAACTTCATCGCAGACAGCCAAGTGCCTGCGATTGAGATGTGTGCTCCCGCTGCTCTACTTTTGAGATGCTATTCGATTGTCCGGGCCTGCAAGTTAGGGGCCGATAGGGAAAATCGGAAACCATTGCCGTCGGACGTAACATTTGCGGCCTTGAACATGTCATGGGAGTAAGCCTGTGTCAATTATTTGCATGACTAGCCTGATGCAGAATCAGCTGATGGAAACAGAGATCTTCATCATGACCAACCTCCAAGCCTGTAACTCATAAGTGAAAGCCGTAGGACTTTGAAATCCAACCGACATTTTCGAAGTCCTATGGGCTTCAACCTCCAATTGGTTGCCGTGCTCGATATAACACAAGAATTGAACATGAAATAAAGTATTGGAGAATGTTGTCCTATTAATTCTAAGACCTAACATCACTATCACTCTTGATAAAAGTTCAGTATTGATTTTTTATTTGCTTTGAAAGTGCTCCAATTTGTCATTAAGCACTTTATGAGACCTCCTTGTGGTTAGATATTTGCCATTTGCGGGCTTGGTGGAGTGGCTAGCGAGGGGGAATCAGCAATTGAATAGCGATTTGCGGTTTTGCGCACGTGAAAGATTAAAGGCTTGGAGGGCATTAACTTGCGATTATACAAATCGCAATGAATCACAGCTCAGAGCATGTAACTCAATCGGAGCCCGCAAATGGAAGTCAATTGAATAGCAAAATAACTTATGGCCTCCACTTGCGAGCCCGGACCTCCAGAACGGCACAATTGAATGAAGGTCTATGAAAATTTCATTGATATTGAAGTTGTTATTTACATCTAAATCTATAATAATTTCTAAACTGGTTACTTATTTTGGTGTATTGAATGATAAGGCATTGACAAAAGAGTCATCTTCAGGATTCTTTTGATCCCTTCAGAGAACTAGATCAACAAGCTAGTGAGAACGATTAGCTCTGTATGAAGCTGATATATACTGTTAAGCTTGTGCATCTAATTTTGCAATATAAAGCAAGAAAAACAATGTTCTTAAAAAACAATGCCATTTTTTCTGACTAGTCATGCAAATAATTGACACATTGATATACCACTAAGCTTTAAAATCTCATTCTACCAAGTAATGCAGTGGTTCTGCAAACTGCAAATTAGTGCAATTCAAGTAAATAAAAATTTAAGCACATTGTTTTTGAGGCTTTTGAGAAAACTCTTGCTCGATTTCTAAGTTTCAAATTCAAACAGGATGTATATCTGAACAAATAATAAAGCAAATTAGCTTAAATGGAAACAATATGGAAGGCCATTAACTCATTATGTATAATGAAACAGGATAAACAATACTGTGTGTGTAACAGATGCAACAACTCACAAGTATTTAGCTATGCTAGCTGTCTAATAGGGATTAAAAAATATGTCCTAGTTGGCCACTAGGCCAGCCTAACACTGTGATACCTATTTGAGGGACGAGGCCCAATACATTGTTTGCTGTTATTCTTAAAAATGCCTATTATTGGATCAAATTCAACAGTATAACTCCCGCATGACAACTTCAGTGTGTCAGCATGACTTGCTAATAGGCCATTGAAGTAATATAATTAATATATACACTTTCGAACAACTTTACTTTTGAATTAAAAAATAATATACTACAGCCAGTGGAAGGAGACTTTGAATGCACAGGAAACTTTTACTTAGACAATGGAAATGTGGAAGTTAACCATCTGTTCTTTCATTAGGAAAAATGAAAAGTTAATTTGTTTTACAAGGACACATTCTCCCGAAACACAAACAAGAACCGGTCCAGTAATGTGTTTGCAATTTCTATTCATATTTATTATTTTCTATTTCTATTCCTATTTACTATTTTATACTATTATTTTTATATATGTCTTCCCTTTGTCCCTTTTCATAGTCAAGTCTCTCTTCATAATTGGGCACTTTTTACTTGACAGGTATTGGTGGAGATGCTGTCTGTGATGCAAGTGCAAAGCTCTTGGCCCCACAACAGGGTAGGGGTCCATTGCTACAGCAACAGCAAACAGGGGTAAATAGTGATTCTTCACTTAGTTGGGAAGATGGCCAGATAAGTATTTCTATAGAAAGATTTTTTACTGACCTTCCTATAAATATAAAAATATATTTTTTTTTACTCTTACAGGAAATCTACCTTGTATGGAGAAGTTGCAAAATGTAACTTTTAAAATATAAGATTGGCTTGCTAACAGTCTTCTGAGATAACAAAGATGATATACCAGTTATCTAGTTATTTTAAAATATTTATAAGAACCGGGGAAGCAGATTCTACCAAAATTACCCCTTTGCCTCAATACCTTTAACACATCCTTAGATTTTAAGCATTTAATATTATAAATACTGTATATACTCGAGTATACGCCGACTTTTTCAGCCGTTTATTTAAGGTTAAAAAGGGCCCCCTCGGCTTATACTAGAGTCACTCTCCCCTGTGTCTCTCTAACCCCCCCCCCCCCCGTGTCTCTCTAACCACCTCCGTGTCTCTCTAACCTCCCTGTGTCTCTCTATCCCCCTGTGTCTCTTTCCCTCCCCCTCCTCATCCTCAACCCCCCCTCCTCATCCTCAACCCCCCTCCTCATTCTAAACCCCCCTCCTTACTTTACCCCTCTAAATACCTCCCCCTCTCCCTTTCCCCTAACTTACCTCCATCTGCAGCTTCTGCTCCGGCCTCCGCTCCTTCCGGCGTCTTGACCCGGCCAATGCTAATGACGTGACCCCCTCCTCAACCTCCCTCCTCAACCTCCCTCCCCAACCTCCCTCCTCAACCTCAACCCCCCCATCCTCATCCTCAACCCCTCATCCTCAACCCCCTCCTCAACCTTCCTCCTCAACCTCAACCCCCCATCCTCATCCTCAACCCCCCATCCTCATCCTCAACCCCCCTCCTCATTCTAAACCCCCCTCCTCACTTTACCCCTCTAAATACCTCCCCCTCTCCCTTTCCCCTAACTTACCTCCATCTGCAGCTCCTGCTCCGGCCTTCGCTCCTTCCGGCGTCTTGACCCGGCCAATGCTAATGAGGTGGCGTGTATGTGACGTCACGTCATTAGCATATACCGGGTGCCACTGCCTGAGGTTGAGGAGGGGGTTGAGAATGGGGGGTTGAGGATGAGGATGGGGGGGTTGAGGTTGAGGAGGGAGGTTGAGGAGGGGGTTGAGGATGGGGGGTTGAGGATGAGGATGGGGGGGTTGAGTTTGAGGAGGGAGGTTGGGGAGGGAGGTTGAGGTTGAGGAGGGAGGTTGAGGAGGGGGTCACGTCATTAGCATTGCATTACCAACCCCCCATCCTCAACCCCCTCCTTAACCTCCATCCTCAACCTCAATCTCCCTCCTCAACCTCAAACCCCTCCTCAACCTCCCTCCTCAACCTCAACCCCCCATCCTCATCCTCAACCCCCCATCCTCAACCCCCTCCTCAACCTCCCTCCTCAACCTCAACCCCCCCATCCTCATCCTCAACCCCCCATTCTCAACCCCCTCCTCAACCTCAGGTAGTGGCACCCGGTATATGCTAATGACGAGACGTCACATACACGCCACGTCATTAGCATTGGCCGGATCAAGACGCCGGAAGGAGCGGAGGCCGGAGCAGAAGCTGCAGATGGAGGTAAGTTAGGGGAAAGGGAGAGGGGGAGGTATTTAGAGGGGTAAAGTGAGGAGGGGGGTTTAGAATGAGGAGGGGGGTTGAGGATGAGGATGGGGGGTTGAGGATGAGGATGGGGGGTTGAGGTTGAGGAGGGAGGTTGAGGAGGGGGTTGAGGATGAGGTTGGGGAGGTTGAGGTTGGGGAGGTTGAGGTTGAGGAGGGAGGTTGAGGAGGGAGGTTGAGGATGAGGTTGGGGAGGTTGAGGTTGAGTATGGAGGTTGAGGATGAGGAGGTAAGGTTGAGGATGAGGAGGGGGGTTGAGGAGGGGGTTGAGGATGGGGCGGTAGAGGTTGAGGAGGGGGTTGAGGATGAGGAGGGGGGTTGAGGATGAGGAGCGGGGTTGAGGAGAGAGGTTGAGGATGAGGAGGGAGGATAAGGAGGGGGGTTGAGGAGGGAGGTTGAAAATAAGGAGGGGGTTGTGGAGGGTGATAAGGGAGGGGGGGAGAGACACAGGGAAGGTAGAGGGGGAAGAGACACAGGGAAGGGAAAAGGGTGAAGAGACAAAGGGGAGGGAGAGGGGAGAAGAGACACAGGGGAGAGAGAGGGGGACACAAGAAAAGGGCACACAAGAGGGGGGACACAGAGGGCACAAGAGGGACACAGGGGGCAGCACATCTCCCACCCTCGGCTTATACTTGAGTCACTCATTTTTCCCAGTATTTTTGGGTAAAATAGGTGCCTCGGCTTATACTCGGGTCGGCT
The DNA here is from genome assembly GCA_027410445.1 of Discoglossus pictus. Taxonomy (NCBI): domain Eukaryota; kingdom Metazoa; phylum Chordata; class Amphibia; order Anura; family Alytidae; genus Discoglossus; species Discoglossus pictus. Next base: position 116,280,847 of record CM050163.1, read on the forward strand.
TATACTCGAGTATATACGGTACATTTGTCATGTTTGTCTCATTTATTCACTCTATCTGCTTTACTTAGAATATAGAGTTTGTTGGCACTTTGTAAATAAATAATTAATAATAAATACATATATTTTGTCTATATTCTGTATTAGGTGTGTACTAAACATCCAGAAATATTATTGTTTTTTTTTTTTTTTAGTTTAAATGTACATACAGTACATTTGTTAGACTAAGATAAAGAACTTACACAAAACCTTTCACAAAGACTCATCAAGTGACCTTGTGTTTGCAAAGCTTTTGCTGTCCTTGGCAACACATTATCACTGATTACCATATAACAGCTTTTAAAAATAGTTTGCTGTTGTCATGCATTTTATTACATAATCTTGGTATCTCACATATTTCACACTCTATATACTATCTACAAATTACATAAATAAAATTAGCTGTAGTTGTCTCTTTAAGTATACACCTTTACTTTTGTACTAGACACTTGACAGTCAAAAAAGACGGCAAGAAAATTTTAAGGCTGGCTATGCTGTTTGCCTTTGGCGCTCATTGCAGGCCCGCAACTGCGAGGCTTGCAGACGTGGGCTGCAAATTCAGGCCTCGCTTTGCGCTTTGCGAGGCCCGCAAATTGCTGGCGTTGCTGCATGTGTCCCGCAATATTTATCATTGCGTTACCAATAGAGATGTCGCGAACAGCTCGCCCGCGGACTATTCGCAGCGATTTTGGCATGTTCGCGTTCGCATCGGACGGCGAACACATGCGCTTTTCGGTTCGCCTCCTATACTTTATCATTGAGGAAACTTTGACCCTGCACCTCACAGTCAGCAGACACATTCCAGCCAATCAGCAGCATACACTCCCTTCCAGGGCCTTCCATCTAAAGGACAGAATATATTTTAGAATCATTCTGAAGCTGCATTTGTTGTGAGAGGACAGATAGTGTAGCTGCTGGAGATTTAATAGGGAAATAGATAGCCAGGCTGTGTATTTAGCTTCCACTACAGACCTGAAGGACTAAATCTAATTTCAGTTGCCTGCCTGTGTCAGACTCCCAGCTTATATTGTGCTCAGTGAAATAAAACAACACTTTTTTGACTGTAATAGATTGAATAGCAATTGCCTGCCTACAGGCGTGTGTGTGAAGCCTATTGCATCTACTCTGCCAACTTTTGCCAGTGCACAGTGACACTCATATCTGGTGGCACCTTAGATTGCACGCGCAGTGCCCCAAATTTGAAGTAGGAGGTCCGACCAAGCATCTTTTTCCATCTCCCTGTTCCAAAAATCAATGCCATATACACGTCCCCTAATAGTGGACGTAACAGGGATTAAACCGATAGGAATAGTACTACTTAACAGTACACACCTTATAATAACGCAGACAGAGGCAACGCAGAGAGAGGAGTCTGAAGAAGAGGAGTCAGAGGAGGAAGGTGGCTTTGAGGAGGTGGAAGACCAAACACATCAGGCGTCCCAGGGGGCTTGTTGTCACCTTTCGGGGGCCCTTGGTGGCTGGGTGGAGGAAGAGACCTTCAATGACATCAGTGAGGACAAGGAACGGGACATGGCTAGCTTGGTATCCAACCTTGTGCAAATGGTGAGTTTGCGGTTGTGCAAAGGGACTGTTTGCGGTTGTTTGCAGTGCATTAAGCGGGGAGATTGGTCTGTTACTGTGAAGCGGGTGTAACCCTTACACTACCTGATCGATACAACATCATACCTGATGTTTTAAAGCATGTTATTCTAAACAATTTAGGAATGTTAGGTGATTTATGCCCTTTATGGCTTAAAACCAGACTCTGCATCAACTATGTAATTTTCCGTGGGAGTTTTTCCATGGATGCCCCTCCAGCATGCCACAGTCCAGGTGTTTGTCCCCTTGAAACAACTTTCCCATCACTATTGTGGCCAGAAAGAGTCCCTGTGGGTTTTGAAATTCGCCTGCCCATTGAAGTCTATGGCGGTTCGCCGGGTTCGCCCGTTCGCGAACATTTGATGGAAGTTCGCGTCCGCTGTTAACGAACCTAAAATTTTATGTTCGCGACATCACTAGTTACCAACAAACTTGCAATTACGACAACTATACATGTGATATCAATATGAGTTTTTAGTGGTGTTGTTCTATATTATCTTAAGACCTGTAAATGATATTCAATTTTTATTTTCAAGTAGTAATTTAAGGTTTATTAGCTAGAGTTGAAGAGACATTTTTGTTCACATATTAAGTGTCTTGCAAAATTTCCCAGAACAAATTTCTTTTATATTTCTATGGTATAAATCAGTAACATATAATGTATTCTTCTAAAAAAAAAGTATGTAAATGTTATATATGCCATTTGTTCCCTTGCATTTTTAGCTTTGTGAGAACTGGCAGCAGTACAGAGTTGGAGATCATGAATGGCAATTACATTGTAGGTGATGTGGGTGCCTTTATTCATGGTGTATATTTAAACAAACGATCACAGCTTACTATGACCACATTATGCCATTGAGTGATGTCACCGAACCACATTTGCTTATTGCAGCGTGGGTAAATGTTTTGCACTTAAGTTGTTGCTATGATTCTCTCTTAGTTTCTCTGGAAAACATTGTTTCTGAAGGTGTAGACATGTATTATATTTATTGTGCCCGATTTATAGAAACATCTGCTTTTGATGTTTCTGGATCAGTAAATACATGGATATCTGATTAGCTTTGCTCCTGAAGCATAACTATTTATAAATATATTTGAGATATTGGAGTACACTTTTTTTTTGGAATATTTTATTATTTTAACTTTTTTTCTCAAAAAATTCTTACATCTGACACATTTTTTAGGAAATTGTACATCTTTTGTTTTTCTAATGTAACTTGCAGCATGTTATTAAACGTTGCACTAACAGGTTTGCCCATAGTTTTCCAGGTTTTGTACAGGCACTCAGTTTTAGATAGCAGTTCATTCTTGTTTGGTTCCCTGGTGGTCCAGTGGTTAGGATTCAGTGCTTTCACAGCTGCCACCTAGGTTCAATTCCAGTCAGGGAACCAAGGAGTAACACCACCCTGATGCCAAGCAGGGTTGGGTCTGGTCAGTACTTAGATGGGAGGCCACCTAGGAATACCAGGAGCAGTATGCTGTGGCCCACTGGAGAAGGAACTGACAACCCACTCAAGTATCTCTGCCATGAATACCGAGAGGATCGGCATGGTGTGTTGTGGTCCATGAGGTCACGGAAAGTTGCATATGACTGTGCAACACACACATCGTTCTTTCTTCTCTTTTGACTAGAGATGTCTTTTAAAGATGAGCCAGGTATGTAGCCTTAACTCTCCATGACCCAAAGGTTTATGTTGACCTAGTAGTTTATATTAATGGCTGTGAGTATCATAAGTTGTTTGTAAATGCTCTGGAGTCTGCGATAGCCGTGCTATCAAATTCAGTCATGTCTTGTTTATGTTTTCTACAAGTTCTAGCAAGGAAAACTGAGACTTGCTTTCACAATGAGTTATACTATTAAATTATCACAAAATCATTTTGAAAAAAACAGTGCAATGCTAACAAAAATATCAACTAGCAATCATTAATTGTGATGTCTAGTGTTTACAATGTTACTATTACTATGAACTCTAGTACAAATAGGCATAACTACCACAATACAATGGTACAGCTCTGAAATGCACCTAACATTTTTACAGAAGTTTAACATGTTTGGTATTTGGATTAATACTTTCTAATATCATATTTACCATTAGATTAATATTTTTAGTAACTGAGGTTATTTCTATCAATTAATTATTGACTATATTTTGTAGGGTGCTGAATGTTCAGTAGCCGCCTTTCTCTCTCTGCAATATAGGTGTGGCCTTCTTTACTCTGATAGATTTCATATCTTAAACATTTAATATTTTGAAAAAGAGTCATATGGATTCAATATATTGTATGTGCACTCTGTTAATGTTTACAACCCTGCACTGTATCATTACAAAATTGTAATCTGTTTCAGCTCTTTTTCCAAGAAACTTTAAAAAAAATTACATTTGCCTTGAACAGAAAATATACTATGTTGCTATGTCAGAAATTGGAAAAGTTACAAGGAAGCAAAAGGTCTAAAGCATGTAAAACAAAGAAGTATTATATTATCCAGAAATCCATGATATAAGAGTACTTCAATAAAAGTGTTTCTTGTATTAAAATGTAATCAATTGTGACATGTGTCAGGTCAAGGAACAGTTCTGTTAATGGTCCTGCCATGATTATGAAAATTACTCTTAGTTATTATTATTGAGAACAATTTTAACGTTTTTCACTTAAACAGTATCTGTTATACAGAGTTCTGAAAGGTTATAATATTTAATATGTTAAATGTTTTGCAAGTGACTGTACTTTACCCTCTTTATACTATGTGAAACTGCTTTGTTTTACCTCTTAGTGTTTGGCAAAAAGTAAAAAGAGTTCAGTGCTTACATATCATTTCTAAAACAAAATGTAATCAAGGCATGAAGAATTGAGAGTTTAAAGATAAGATGTTTCCAGCATTTTTAGTTTGAACATACAATTATTTTTCTCCTCAATCCAATTTTTTATTATTCTTTCTTTTTATTTCACTATTATTATTTAATAATGGGTTGATTTAACACAAATCATTTAACACAAAATATTAATTTAACTCTTAAAAGGTAACTGTGATATAGCTTTGTAAGTAGGTGTAGATAAACCAGATGTGGCATATGAACATATGTTGCCTTTATTCTTTAGAAATGTTTATGTGCTTTATATACAAACTCAACTATCAGAAAACCACTTGGCACTTCCTTTGAGAAACACCTTAACATTACTACTCTAGATCCCTGTAAAACCAATTGCATTACCAATTTATCTCATTAACAGAATAGTGCAGAACATGGCTTCAGATACTTAATCATTATTATGATTACACAGGATCACTATCAGCTGCCCCTTAACTGTCTAAACTGAAGATTGCTTATTTGAATTGCTCTTTTCAATCAGCAACAGTTATCGATGTTGATAACGATGTAACAAAACTAATGAAAACTACCCTTACTGATCATTGAAGCTAATGAAATTGAAAGAAGAGACAACTCCTGAACTTATCTAACAGATACTGATATCTCAGAACCACTAAAAAATACAGAAGAAATCACTCTGGGAAACATTACTGGTAAAAAAAAAAAACTAGTGAACACAGAAATCCAGGCCTATACAGATGAAGGAACAGTGCCTAACCTATCCGCAAATGACTCTAAACTAAGGGCCTCATTCAATTGTGATTTGGACAATTGAATAGGGTTCTATATAAGCACAGTTAGTGAACTTCTATCCAAAAGCAAGGTCTTCACTAACTAAAAACTTCTGTAAAAAAAATATGCTATGTGCTTATATAAAATCCTACAACTGGCCAAATCGTATTTGAATGAGGCCCTAAGAATGGTCTTGAACATTGTACCAAACCCTGTGTAGGCAACTGTGTTAGTTGACTACCCACACACAATGAATGTTTTACTATGTAAATATCTTTGAATTGTAACTAATTGCAGTTTACCTTGCTAACTAAAGAGGAGGCACATTACAAGGTTGCAATTTGCCGAGACTGATCTTGTACCATGACACTTCATACTAAGGTATACAGTCTGTAACAGTGGTCATGTCAAGAGGTATATTTTGTGTTTTAGTAATTGTTCTTTGGTTTCAGTGGTAAATGTTATTATATAATATATCATAAATGGGGTGCATTTGCTATTCCTTCAACTGCAAAGCTTGTGTTCAATTGACACTAAAAAGAAAAGTTACTGTAGTAGTAACCATTAGCAAAATTTTGTCTGTAACTTGTAGCCATTGTGAGAATATATGTTTACTATTCAATTAAGGCAATTGCATTGTCGCTTTAGCAAGGCTAATTCTGTAAATCTTAGTGTACAATCTGAATATAGCAAGGACTGGTGTCTGGTCAAATTCAAGTTTCAGGGAATTTAGACAGTAATTATGTACTGTGTTCCAGAATGTGCAAATGTTCGGGCAATCCAGTAGACGGTTATATAAATCTGCAGTTGGTTTTCAAATTCTTTAGCATATGTGGTATTTGGTTGGGTCTAGTTTATTGTGTAAATGTAGTGTATAGAATGTGAATGGTAATATAATTTCACAGCAATTATTCACTTATAGTATTTTCTCCACTAGGACAAAATTATTGTCATGTTATACAAGTCTAGGATTCTCCTTTTATATAGATTAGATAACAAATTGTGCTTTATTACTTTGATGAATCACTAAAGCATAACATTTTGTTTATTTCTCTAAGATTGACTGAAACAGTCTCAACACAGAATCTTCCCTGGAAGATCTTATGGATCTTAAATTTTTTAGATGTATCAATACATTTTTTTAATCAGGAATGACCCAAGGGTTGCGTCCATCTTACGGCCCTGTGTAGCGCTACTGCTACCCTGCTATTCAAATGGACGGCACTGCAAGGATACTGCAATCGGCCGCAAGCGTTTCTCCCGCACCCGTAAATCTTGTTTTCCGGCTGCAAAGTCGGAAAACTGTAAATGCAAATATAAATTCAAGATAGCACTGTAAAGCTCTGTAAATGCTAGGCATCATAATGGGGAACATGAGGATTAATAGCAACACCCTCTCAGGCTTGCACATCGTGCAAATCCAATATTTCATTTCTGGTTTATTTTCCGTCCCAAAGTCCTGCGGGCTCGTCTTTGTTAAAACCCGTACGGGTTCGGAGGTTGAAGGCCACAAACTCAAAGCATTGTAGAAGCCATTATATATTCAATACAGCACTGCAAAGCACTGTAAAAGATGGGGAACATAATGGGGAGCTTGAGGATTAATAGCAAAACATTCTCAAGCTTGCACATCGCCAAATTATAATCTTTGATTTTAGGTTTAAAATCCGTCCAAGTCCCACAGGCTTCAATGACCAAGCCCGAAGCTCCTTATTAAAGCCTGTGCGGGCTTGGAGGGTGAATGTCCTCCAAGCCCGTAGCTCCTTATTAAAGCCTGTGCGGGCTTAGAGGGTGAATGTCCTCCAAGCCCGTAGCTCATTATTCAAACCCGTGCGGGCTTTCATGATAGATAGAACACGAAGATTGAAGATGAAATTACATTTCTTTCTTTGCAGATTTGAGAGTAGGGGAATGTTGAGCTATTAATTCTAAAACCAAACATCACTTTCACTTTTAACAAAAGTACAGGATGGCTTTTCTATTTGCTTAATTAGTGCTATGATTTGTAAGTAAGGCCTTTACGACCTGTGGGTCTATTTTACCCATTTACGGACTTGACGGAGGCTAATCCCGAAGCCTTTGCGGGTCTGATGTGCTCCAATCCCGTGGGACTCTGGACACGGAAAATAAACATGAATTACAATAAAAATTATTTTTAGATTTGAGTGTAGTGGAATGTTGTGCTATATATTCTAACACCTACAGTCACTTTCACGCCTCATCAATGTACAGGATGGCTTTTTTATGTGCTTAATTGGTGCTCGGATTTGTAAGTAGGAGCCTTGTGGGACCTTTTTGGTGTACGTAAGCTGCGGCTCAGTTTTATCTAAATACAGCCTTGACAGAGGGGTTCACGTAGCATTTGAATAGCGACCTTGGCTTTCTTGCTGCCGAAACTCTTGCGGCCGTGTAAGATCAAAGGCTTTCCCTGCAGCGCGGGCGGCTGCAAGGCATAACAGGGAGCCAGCCGCAAGCCTGCTGGAGCCCTCGGCTGCAAGGGAATAGAATACGCAAGTATCCTGTGTCCGGTCCTTGCGGTCACGCATCTCCTGCGGCCGTTAATTGAATGAGGCCCTTGGAGTTTAAGGAGTAGGAGGAGTAATGCTCTAAAAGATTGACTTTTGGACTAAATGGTTGTTCTATGCAAGCAGACATGTAGATATGTCTTAAATCATAATAGTAATGTGCTATACTGAAATACTCATGTGCATACCTGTCATTGTCACCTATAAAGGTAGCGCTCATGCACTGTACACATACATGCTCACTATACTCTGCATCCATTATTAGTCTCATCCACATCATCAGTGGTAATTAATAATATCTGGAATAACTGAGTTAATACTGTCAGAGTCAGGATGAGACCCTGTTGCATTTTCCTTTGTAATGCACCATGGTACCTCGTTGCAAAAGCATGCTGCTGTGGCTGATTTACCTCAAGCATATGATGATTTGTGCCATACAGCCTGGATAAACTGGCTCTTTATGTTCCAGATTCATATCAATGCATGTTCTGATGTTAGAAAATATTCTGTAAAATACATGATAGAAACCTGGAAGATATGTTTTAACACAGCAGTGATATCATGGGATGCCATGTGGTCAGTGTAAATATTGCAAGGTTATAATAAATAAATGCAAAATGTTCCTACATCGCAAAATGTGACTGTGTATAGCAAAATACACAATTCAGCCATATTCTGGTACAGTGTACAAGAAAAACATAAAGCATTCCAGGATATAATAGAATATAAAAACAGGTCCCTGCATTGCCGGGGGTACACAACCCTCAGGGCCCCCACATGAGTCTTTTTACTTGTAATACTTGCTACTGTTAGACTTGTATTCAACACTTGATGATGCAGACAAGGAGGAAGATGTGTAAATGTATGCACAACATCTTATCTCTAGATACTCTATTAACAACATATGGATATGTTTGTAAATTAAAATATGCTGAATTCACAGGATGCCCCTGGCAATTTGCATTTCACCACTGGATATAATGTGAAGGCTCCTAAAATGAAAACATAATAGTTTATTTTAACTCTAATACAATTGCCAGTGGATAATAAATTAGAACATTTTATGGAAATTCTCTTGGTTAAGACACTGTTATAGTTTATAACACATTTCACAAAAAATAATTAAAAGGTGAAAGAAATATATTGTAGCAAGGTAATTTTAAATCCTTATGTTTGCATTTAATTAAATACCTTTCCATGTAATATTCCAGTGTGCACTGACTTAACTTTAAGAGATGAATATTTTGATTCTTGTTGTTTATAAATGAGTAATGAATTCAGTCTCTATTTAATTAAATTACATTTTCATAATATTACAACCAAACACTATTATTATACAGGAATATTTTGAAACGATTTGATCAGTAGTAATGTCAAAATAATGATACTTCTGATCACTATTGCAAAAATATTCAGATATGCACAATAAAACATAACATAAATGTTGATGTTAAAGGTTATTGTACACCTGTAAGACTCATTTTTCCTCCTTAAGTCATAATCCACTTTATCTGCATGGCTTAGTGGAGTTGCTTGTGGTTACATTTTTATATACAATGTCCCCCATTCAATTCCAAGCCTGTAATTACCTTCATACAGGCCGCATGTCTGCGGGTTAGAAATTTGTTACAATTCTGGCTGTATTCAATTGAGCCAAGCCCGCAATTACAGGGCTAAAGTCTAAAACTGTAAACCTATGAACCCGTACGTAGCATTTCAGGGCATGATCATGATCAATTAAGCAAGCCTGTAAATTATAATTTAGACAGAGCCAATAGTAAATGAGACTGTCATCATGAAGTCAGTAAAACATAGAGTTTAAACTACAATCAATTAGTGTTTTGAAGTCCGATATGCAATCAGACTCGCAATCCAAAAATGTAGAAATCAATAAAAATCAATAAATCAGTTTGTCTAGTCCATGTGGGTGGCCTGATATGTATTAACTCTTTGATTCCTGGGATCAATACAACACGGAAATAAAATGTGATTATTTTTTTTTTTTTTATTGCAGATTTGCAAGCTTTAGACTGTTGTGCAATTAATTCGGATGTCTTTCATTGCTTTCCCAGTGTATTAAAGTACAGTAGCATGTTTATATTTACTTTTACAGTGCTATGAACAGGTGTTTAACCCACTTGGCGAGTCCTGTCTAGTACTAGCAATTTTGGGCTTGGTGAATTGTTGCAATTGAATATGGATTTTCCATCTTTAGCACTGGTAACAATTACGGGCTTGAAACATCAAAGGAGGAGATAGGACGGAGTTGACATTTTTGACAATTGCAGGGAGTTTGAGCCTGTGACTCGCAAATGGATTGTGGGAAGCTAGAAAAGGCCAATTGAATTTCAATACATTTTACAGGCTGCATTATGGGATCAAGTAATTACAATTTGGTTAATTGAATGGGGGCCAATGTGTCCCAAGCACAAGACTTCCATGTGGAAGCCAGTAGTTACTTCCATAAATTTTTTGCTATTCACAGTAACATTGATAAAATACTTGGACTTTTTCATGGCATCTAAATGCAACACTGACTCATGGTGTGCATTTTAAACGCATATTTAAGTTTTATGGATTATGAATGCATCTGATAGAGGAGAATAAGCAGTGTATAAAAAGATTTTTGTTGCGTGAAAAAATACAGAAATAAACATTATTATCCTTACTCTAAATTTGCTAAATATCTTGAGTTTGCAAGCAGTTGGAGTTAGTACCCCTGGAAATCCCTGCTAATATTAGCATAACATTCATAAACCACTGGCAGCTAATACATTGTTTGTGCAGCAAGGAATCATGGAATGTGTAGTCCCCTGCAGGAGGAGCCCAGATATTGCTGTGTGGATCTCTGCATTGTGCTGCTGCTGGCTTGAAGGCTACTATAGGGTTAAAAAAACATACCCAAATGCAGTTAGATTAGAAAACAAAATTAAACAGGGAAACTTAGATATACCTTTAAGTAAGTAAGGAAATATTATTTTTACCTCCATTAATCTTTATTTTCATGACAACATCTATAATATAAATTATGGGTCAAAGCTTTCATGGGAAAGACATGCTGCTCTATAGCGCTAGTGGCTAAGCCTGATCATGCATGATTAAGTTTCATTTTGCTATTTTCTGTGTCTCCTATTCATTTAATTGGGGGGGGGGGGTTGTCCTCCCCATCCCCCCATTACCTATCCCCCTGTTTTCCCAACCTGTTTCCTCCTTTTCCTTTTTATTTGCTCCTCCCTTATCTTTTCTTACTACCATCATTTTATATATTACATGGTATAAATTTACTTGATCTTACAAGTACTTTGGAAATGTAATATTTTACAGTAGCCTACTACTGTCGCCCCTTTAATGAATGCAATTATGATGGAAAACAGATTGTTTATAAAAACATAATTAATTCAATTCGTATATATAGTGGATAACGCTGTGATATTGTAATAATAAGAGATAGATGCAAAACAAACCCCACAAAGAACGTGAATATAGTACACTAAGGAATTGATAGCTTGTATGTGTTAACAGCTCCAACCCAGGTGACCTACCACAAGAATGTTGTTGAGCATATAAGGCCTCACGCACTAGAGCCAATGGGGACCTATATAGTTGAATTTCCCAGCATAAATGTTAAAAAATTGCTTGTCTATAGCAGAGAAGTCTGGTCTATGTGAGAGGAATTTAAAATGCACAAGCATGATCTGTTCATATTTGCTATACAATTTAAAGCAATTTATTTTTTGCACAATATGAAGACCTATAAATGAATGCTCTGTTGAATCCGATCTTCATTTGCTTCTAAAACTAATATGTTACCCCAATCGCCCCATGCAAATAATATTTAATAAAACGACAGAGACTTTCTGGTAAAAAATATTTATAGAGTCCAAAAGCTATCATAAGACAAACTAACAGCTTGTATAAATACATTTAAAGATGATCTATTATCGGAGTCAATTAACTCTACTGTACCACTACCAAACAGTTCCTTGTTTTACACTAAAGCTAATTGACTCAGTTTAAATTTCCAATGCCCCTCCCCACTTGATATGACAAAAAGAAATTGACATTTTATAACACATGGACCTTAGTAATATTACATATTCTATGTAATACAATAAAGGAACAGTGTAGACATATATTTTAAATATATTCTTTTGAACAAGCAACAAGTGCTCACTTCTTTTTAGAAAATTAGCCTTTAATGTATATGCAACTACGATGCAGTGGGATTGTCCATATTGTTTTCTATAAGAACTGAATGCAAAATAAGTGTTTATCTGTACAATCGAAAAATAGCAGCTAAGAGGCAGGTGAAATGTATAGTGCTTTCAGTAGATCTAATGGAAAGCCGATTAGTTTACAATGACACCCCCTCCAGAAAGATGTGAGAAGAAGCCCGGTCAAGAAAATTGATCCTTGAGGTAAAAATAACTGCTTATAAAAGTTTATTAATGAATGACTGCATTCATTACATTTTGCCCATTTTCAGGTTTCATTATTCATAAGAATGTATAGAAAAAGGGGACAGCATTAGTCCACTAAAGGCTCTTTATATATTTCTAGAACATTTTGTACTCTACCAAGCCTAGCTTTTCAAACAAGCATACTGTAATGGAGGAACTTCTTTATCCATAAACAACAAAAACAAAAATGACTATTAGAATTATTACTATTAGAATTATTATTATTATTATTATTATTATTATTATTATGTTCTTTACATTTCATTTTCGAAGATCTGGAAAGTATTTTTTGTCCCAATGTAAATAAAACGTTGCCATAAAAGTGTACATAGAACAGCACTGCAATATATTTCTTTGGAACTGTGACTTATTCAACTTGAACTTTTTTTTGTAAGTGCAACCCAATACATATTGTATTTTTCACTGTTCAGTACCCAAGATGCTACAGACTATAGTTGAACCTTCATTTGAACATTTATAGCTAGAAGGATGCCAAACTTTTTTGAGCAACTCAGACTTTAAGTGAATAATTTATTAAACTCATACATCTCGAATATACTAAAAGGCTGTGGAATACAGTTTAAAAAAAAAAACAACTTCAGTTTATTATAGACTTGAACGTTTACTTTCTGCCACTACATGAGGAACAGTCTAAAAAATGGTCTAAACATTTCATAGGAAAACTTCTATTTAAAATTAATGTTTCTTTGAATTCTTTAAATTTCTTTAAGTTGAAACCCAAACAAAAAAAACACACTCTTCCTATATTTGATAGATAGAGGACTATAATTTAATATATAAACCATTCTCTTTTAAATGCATGGTACAGAATTTAGGACAATCTTTTTTTATACTGTATAAAGATGGAAATTAAAGTTATAGGCACAAAAGAGAGACTGTATATATCCCACAATGGTAGGAAAGATTCCAAAGTTCTAACCATGCCTTTAACTGACCTGTCATATTTTTCTGCCCTCCACTGGTAGGAGGTTCTCCAGAACCTCAAGATTACAACATTTATAACTAATTTCCTACTCCTAATTAACTCCCCTTCTGGATCGCTACCTTATCATGGTGAAGGGGCTTGTGTACTTCAATGAAGCTGTGAGCTATACCATGTAGGGTCACCCAAGATGGGCAGGTCATAGCCGCCCACTCCAGTAACTTTGCCATGAAAACGTTGTGGATTAGCATATCCAGACACAAAAAGTGCCTGGCGTGCTGAGGTCCATACGGTCATGGAGAGTTGGACACGACTGAACGACTAAACAACAAATGAACTACAGAATGGGTTTATGATTGGTTGAGTTCAAGATTTAAAATTCATAGCTGAGTGAGGCTGATGCCATTAATAACCAGCATATTGACAGATGACAACAACAAAAAGAACATATGGTCTGCCCAATCTATCTACCTAAAAGTGTGACTGCGTTAATCGACCACAGGATAACGTTATGCTTATCACAGACATGTTTAAATTCCTTCTACCACTCCACCACTTCTACTAGTATGCAGTTTCCCTAATCTAATACTCTTTCTGCAAAGCAGCACTTTCCCACAAATCCTAAAAGCAAGCTCAGACAGTTCAGGGGTCAGGTGTAGGTGACACACAAAATGGAGAATCAAAATAACAATCCAGAGCCCCAAAAGACACAACATTTGAGTATCCAAGTACAGGAAGTTACTGCGTCTGTGTGTAGGACCATAATGGCTGAGCACAGAGGCTCAGTGTGACTCCCTATTTCTATGCACCAGGTATAGCCACAGATGGAGAGGATTCATTGCTAATGAGCAACACCAATTCCAGGAAGCACAAAATTAGAATATGAGCTTACTCGTCAGCCTTTATCTTCCCAGGTAGCTGACCATGGGCCTCATTCAATTGCGATTTGGCCAATTGAATAGGGTTCTATATAACCACAGAGAATATATTTTTTACAGATGTTTTTAGTTAGTGAACTTCTATCCAAAAGCAAGGTCTTCACTAACTAAAAACAAATATGATATGTGCTTATATAGGGCCCTATTCAATTGGCCAAATCGCAGTTGAATGAGGCCCCATTTAAATAGCAGTGAAAATGTGCACACTGTCCTGAGTTCAAATCTCACCATTGCTGTTTGGTGGTATGTGGAGATGGCCCTGACACTTTTTTTAAGTCATACAATATAAAATAAGTTGCCTCATACTTCAAATCAATATTTAATATGGATCTATCCAAATGCTGAGAACTTTTGCTAAGAACTCCATTCACATTTTAGAGCTGGGAAAAGTACAGAGAAGGACAACAAAGCTAATAAAGGGAATGGAGGGGCTAAGTTATGAAGAAAGACTAAGGAAATTAAATGTATTTACTCTAGAAAAAAGGTGTCTAAGAGGGGATATGATTACCTTATATAAATATATCCAGGGTCAATACAAGGTTTTGTCAAGGGAACTTTTTGTGCCAAGAGGTTTTCAACTGACAAGGGGACATTCATCCAATCACCAGTATCTGGGGTCAGGAAGGAATTTTATATATTTTTTCCCTGTTGAGACAATTGGCAAAGTTTCTGTTTTTTTTTTTTTTTTTCTGTTGGCCTTCCTCTGGATCAATTAACAAATCTGTGTATTGCAAGTCAGAGGAGATCTAAAAAGGTTGAACTTGATGGACTAAAGTATTTTTTCAACCTAAATTACTATGTAACTATGAATTTCCAACTAACTAACTACCGTAACTGATGTTCATTTATATCTTCACAATTCTGCCATCCTTCTTTCAATCAAGACCACACACCAACGGAGTGATAGCTTCCCTCTATTCCAACAAAAAAAAATATTTATAGAAGTATGTGAGCAGGACAGTAACTAAATTCTGGATGGACGGAACTCTACATTTACTATGAGGCTAGAGTATATAAGAACTTGTGGCAACTTGAAACATCAATTAAAGTTATAATACCCGTTACTTAGTAACAGTTAGATTACAGAGCATTTCCTTCATCCTCCATTTTATTGGCCATGTAACTATATCTAATAGTATGGCTCAAGGGTAAAACTTAGCTTCAGTCACTGTGTAAAACAAGAATGTAAATTGTATGGTATACTAATTGACTACACTGTCTAAATAGGCTATCTGTGTCTGCGTCTTGATTCTACAGAAAGCTTTGAATAGCTGAATTTGCATTCCTTGCTTGTATGCCATTCATATACCAATAAAAAACAAAACCTAGTGATTAAAAAGAAACAATCAATGAGCGTTTTGTATAAACTATCTGTATACTGGAGTAATGAATAGTTTCTAGAGTTAATAGCCAATATGAATATTTGAGTGTGCAAGTTGTTGGTATAATTTAATGCTCTGTACTTAATATTGCTAACCATCCATTGCAAAAGAAGTTACTAAGTTTTACCAAGTGAAGTAAGATTATACTTATCTTACCAATGTTATTTTGTCGTTAAAGCAATCTGTCATGTGCATTACTGATCCTAAATTTTGATATTCATTCTAAAATCCTGTAAAATCCTGTATGCGATATTCATAATAGAATACAGTTGAATAATAAAAAATGTCATTCATACTGAGAACTTGTCCATGATAATATTTCACAGCTGCATTTCTAATAAAAAAAATTTTTTATTCTGATCGCAGGGATTTCTACAATGTCTAGGTTACTATTATTTGAGCTTTGGTACCATATAATAAAAATAAAATAAAAGGATTGTTCTAGAATGTTCTAGGACACTCTAATTCCAACTCTAGCTCTAATTCCACTCTTTTTTGAAGTGCTTAACAAAACTACACTGTAGTACACAGCACATTTGATTGTTAAAGACCAGCACAGTAAACATCTTTTTAATTATTTGTGTTGTATCAGACCACCACCAATCAATTTCTAATATATTGTATCTATCACCCTTAACTCTTCAATTGGTAAAGGGGGATGCACACATTACATAGTTATGTATTGCTGGGTCCTCTGTCAGTAAACGGATCAAATGGGTATTCCACCCAAACACAAGATGCTTTTATATGAATGAGTACAATGCAAATATAGGTGTATATTTAAGACTTTATTTGCTAGGAGACTTTTCTTGCTACAATTCCTATGTGAGCTGCTGAACACAGAAACATTAAGTTGGTGGCCACAGCTTAGAACTGCAATTGCAGTTTGATTGACTCTTGATCTTTTGAGCCAGTCAGATCACACAACCCTTAATTCTAAATCCATGGACAGAAGTGTAAAACTATATTACTTCAAACAGTGGAAAACATTTCATAGCTTTATATTGATTGTTATTCTCTAAGTGCAGACTTTCATACAAGAGCAACATAAGTTTAAGTGGAAGTTGCCCTTTAAAATCCACCTAGATAGTAAGCTCCTATGACATTGGTGAGCTTAGCTCCTTCTATATGTACCTGTATGTCTGTCATTTTTGTTTATAAATCATAACTTATTGTTTATAAATCATAACTTATTGTACTTAGATCTACAAAATAATTGTATTAAACATTATTGACTTTCATTGATATAAGGTTCTTACTAAACCTCTATGCTTTATCATTAGTGATATCCTAGTTGTAGCGACCATGTTATTTTACCTAATATTTGATACTTTTTATTGAGTAGATTTTAAGAAATTTAGAATCCCCATTTACTGGCCCATTCACTTAATGATCACTTCTCTATTTCTAATGCCTTGCTAATTATATGTAGTTCAGCATGTAATACATGACTAACACTACATGCCTGATGGTTTTTAAACATGTATAAGTGTTTTTATTATGTATACATTGATAAACTTTACTAAACCGCTTATCATTAGTTTAAAGTATTCCAATTTATAAATAAATACAAACTTAAGGAAAAAAACTAAGGATGAGACAAAGAAGGGAAGCAAATATAATAGTATATATCGACATTTCTATTAATCTATTTTTCTAGTTATGGGTCACAAGAATACAATAGAGTATGTATGGAAGAAAGTGTGAATTTAGGAGAAAATATAGGGACAGAGAAGAGAATAGTAATAGAGAAGGAATAAAAGATGGTGGACTGAGTGTTAAAGAATAGAGGGATGGATGGTGGCAGATAAGGAACAGTGAGCATAGAAAGGATGGATAGAAGTAGATAGTGGAGGATGAGGGTACTTAGAGACGCAATGAGGGTATTTGGAACTGTTCATAATTCCCTCTATCTTAACTAAGGCCCCAGTTCCAGCTGAAGAAAACAGCCCCAACGCATGATGCTGCCACCACCATGCTTCACTGTGGGTATGGTGTTCTTTTGGTGATGTGCAGTGTTGTTTTTACGCCATATATATCTTTTGGAATTATGGCCAAAAAGTTCAACCTTGTTTTCTTCAGACCATAACACCTTTCCCTGCATGCTTTTGGGAGACTTCAGGTGTGTTTTTGCAAAATGTAGACTGGCTTGGATGTTTTTCCGCTTAAGAAAAGGCTTTCGTCTTGCCACTCTACCCCATAGCCCAGACATATGAAGAATACGGGAGATTGTTGTCACATGTACCACACAGCCAGTACTTGCCAGATATTCCTGCAGACAAGAGGGGGAGAGACAAGAGGGGGCGGGAAGAGACAAGGGGGAGGGAGATGAGGGAAGGAGACACAAGGGAGGGAGGGGGAATAGACACATGGGAGAGGGGGAAAGAGACACAGAGGAGGGGGGAAAGAGACACGGGAGGGAGAAGGGGGAAAAGAGACACAGGTGAAGGGGGGAAGAGACACAGGGGAGGGAGAAGGGGGAAAAGAGACACAGGGGAGGGAGAGGAAGTAAAGGGGCGGAGATGCTCGCAATGAGCGCCTTCCATCAAGTAGAGGGTGGGAGAAGTAGAGGGTGGGATAGGCTTGCAATGAGCACCTCTCATCAAGTAGATGGGAGGAGAGGTAGAGGGGGGGAGAGGCTCCCACGAGTGTCGAAGGTGCTCATCGCAAGGTCAGTAAAGTAGAGGGGGAGGGGAAAGGCTCATAATGAGAGCCTCCCATCAAGTAGATAGGGTGAGAGAGCACCGAAGGTGCTCATCATGAGGCCAGTAAAGGAGGGGGAGAGCATTGCCAGGCTTCACATTTTATTGCCATTATTTTTGACTGGCAAGTCGCTAGTGTAAATATAGTATTATACATGTAAAATCACTTACAGTTTATGCACAATATCACAATATACAGGGAGATTATATGCATTTAGATTTTTTTATCACTATAAGATATGAAGGTAATCAATATAATTTACAAATGATATACACAATATATTCCCTAATATTACTGATACAGAGTAGTCTTTAATAAAATCCTCAAAATCCTGTTCCTCAGTATCAACAATACAGAGACATCTGCATACCAAGTACCATGTCTCATATTCAGGCACCTTGACAGAGGTTTATATAAAAAAATACTAGGTTATTGTAACAAAGTAGTTACATTGTGCAAAAATACTCAAAGTTATTTTTTTAAACTATACATTATTGACTAGTTATCTGGTGTTCACAGCTACAAATTTAAATTTACATTCTCTCACTAGCCTTTTGTAATATGATATCCCTTCTACTTACCAAGGTAATAATGTCCTCTGCACTAAATACCCTAAAATGTACAACATATATTAAATGAAAATACAAATGTGCAGACTTGTTCGGTGGTTAAAATAACAGTTGTGCAATTCAAAACGTAATGGTCACCAGCATTTTATTAACAGATTTAATTTGCCAATTTTATATTGATATGACATTTTGACACCCGTTATGCGGCAGAATTGCATACATCTCACTGCTGTGCCCCGAGGCCTCAATTATACCGCAACATAATCCTGAACTGCCATTTTGTTCTGGATAGATTTTAAAGACTAAAGTTGGAATAATTCAATGAAGTTTAAATGCAATCTATTTTTCTCAATATTTTAGAAATCTTTATTTGTCCTTTTGCCAATCTCCTTTTAATAGGCAAGGAAAAAGCCTCAACTGAACTTAAATTAACTGGGGTTTTGCCAGTTTCTCATAATACATTCAGTACAGAAAGATGTATGAAATTGATCCCTTCGTTCTTGTGAGGAAAAAACAAAAAGAAAATAAGTTGAACATTGTGGGTCTCCTTTGTTGGAAGAACAATACATATAATGATACTCTGCTAAATTTCTAGGTAGTCCTCTTTCATTCCTCATAGATGATATCACAGTAGATGAAGGTGGTGCAACTAGTGTCCGGTGGCCATGACCCACCAGTAGCTTTCTGTGTCCCACAGCCACCCTGAGAGTATCCTTACAAAACTAGCATTATTACAAAAGCCTAAAGTTGTGGGTAAAAATTCATATATTGAAAATATTGGTATCTGGGGCAGAGCATATGAAAACTGTGACTAATAGGTTCATTTGTCTCTTTTTCCTATAAAAAAAACTGCCATTTTAGACTCTGTAAGACATATTACAGAATCAACTCCTGGTATTACATGGTTAACTATTATTTGTTTTTTTAATATTTATATGTAACTATTTTATTGTAGTTAGCATTCTCCAACTATACTGCACTGACACCTATATTGGCTAATTATATATAACATATATTACCAGGCATCACATCTTTATTCTCTGCTTTCTAAACCTGTCTCATTAGCATGATCCCCTCAATAAAGTCTATTCCCACATACTATACATTTGTTGATATCGTAATTTACTTTAAGTTGCTAAAATAAACTGATAATATGCTCAAACAATTTACATTCTGATAATTTCATGGATCTTACAATTTTATGTTCTTCATACTATTTATACAAAATGTACGCTTATAAATATTTTGTTTGTTACAAGTGGATATTGAAGCAGAACATGTATTATACACCCTCCCACACCTTTGTTCGGCCCTTCGGTCATGTCCGACTCTCGGTAACCATAATGACGCAGCACCCCAGGCACATTTGTGTCTGGTTGTACTCATCCATATAGTTTTCTTGGCAAATATACTGGATTTACCAGTTCAGTGGACCGCAATTTGTCTGACCTCTCTGATATGACTTGCGGTCACCCTACATGGCATAGCTCACAGCTTCAGCACCATCACCACGACAAGGTAGCGATCCAGAAGGGGGCACATGCCTTTACTTTAGCCTGTATCTTTGGCAAAGTTCACTTCCTTGGGACAGATGTTCACAAGCAATATAAATAAGTATATTGAATAAATATATGACATTTCAAGCTCTACAGTTGTAAGGAAAGTGTATTTATGTTTTGCAGCTTCATTTAAACATTCAGATGTGAGCTTTTAGACAAGACAGTCTTCCAGCCTCTGGCAAAATCTGAAGCTGGAAATGATTGTCTCATAATGTTTACCCATACCAGTGATCTGGAAGCCCATATAATGTGGGCAATGACTTAGATTAGATACTGCAGTGAGTGAGCAGTGTTACTACTTATGTCTGTAGAACTATTCACTAATTACATTAAGGGACACATAAATGACATAGTAATTCAGTTTCACTTGTAATGCTACATTAATTATAGTATGTTCAGTTCATTGCAATGGTGTATTTAATGTTTAATAAGATTAAAAGATATGTTTTGCAATGGATTGCAAATATTTTTTGTAAGTATGCTGCTGATTTGTACCATGAATTACTTAGCATCAAAGAGAAATGGGTTTCTTGTTAAGTTTTGTATCAGAAGAATACTTACACACAGTGACCTCTCATCACCCCTGCCTAAATTCCATGTTGTGGTTGCACCCCTGGCGCCAGTCCTAAGAAGAAAGGAGGGAGCAGGAGCCAATCACTTGCCCAATGTCTTACCAAATTCATATAACAGACTCTGTATACCTAATGTGCATATCAGGGTGTGTTTCCCCATCAGATGATGTATCCATCACCAACATGAATCCAGGTCCACACTCCTCCCTTGCATCTCTAACAGCCGCTCACCCTTTTGTTCATTTAAGGTGGAATTGTGCAGATGTTACCCAGTTATTGAATGTGATTTAATAATAAATCTGAAAAAAAACTTACTATCAGGTGCAGTGTATAGTAGTACAATTTTACTGTTTGTATAACATTTTACGAGCCTTAAAATAAAGCACTGTATAAATGTAATTAAATAAAAAGATAACATATCAAAGATTTGATGTACTCATGTGTATGTAATTTTATAGCAGATATATATATATATATATTTTATGTTACAAAACTATTTGTGAATTGCTAAATATTTAATCGCATGCAGTTTAGTGCATATTTGGAAAAATATTTATAATTATAAACTCCAATCCTTTACAGAAAGTTACAAAAATAGTATAATTATAGTGAAAGTATGAGAAAGATTGGTGGTATTAATTGGTATTTACTGAGTAAAACAGGTGCTTAACACAAATGTATGCAAATAAATATAATAAATTGGAAAAACTTAATTTACACAATTAGGCAGTTCTACCTCAGACTATGTTGATCTCTCCCATCTGGTATATATAATAATATACCTTTTTGGGAGGCTTTGGGGCATCAATACAGATTCAGCCTTCCAAACAGGAGGATCGCTTGAGAATTATAGGTGTTCCTCTTGCCCTTGATATTTACCAATAGGTCCTCTATTTGTTTATTTGCGGCGCTGTTAATAACATTTTCCAATTTATTATATGTATATGGACTGAGTAAGGGAGTGTTACCATACTTATAATGTTCAGTGGTGTGTTTCTGCCTAGGCCCAAAATGCCCAGGCTGAGGGCAGCGCATTTTCAGGATGCAAAAATGCAGTACATTTAAATATGTTTGTGTATTTCAAGAAATGTCTATATACAATGATATTTCTGGGACCATTCCTGTTACCTACCCGACAGCAGGATGGCTCGCTGAGACTTTTTGTCATTTGTTCATAGGGGTAGTGTTAAGGTTTAGGGTTATGATTTGGGTTTATTATTATTTATTATTATCCTTTATTTGTAACGCACTAAGTACTATACAGGGGTTAGGTACAAGTATAAACAATTACCCCCCAATGAAAATAATGGAAGACCCCATTATTGAGCATTCAATCAGATATACACAATGTTTTCCCTAAAGCACCTCACAAGACTGAAAACTTGCAAACTTACATTCTAAGTTTGGGGTAAGAATTTAGGGTTATGGTTTAGGGTTAGGATTTAGAATCAGTGGCTAGGGGTTAAAGTTAGGGTTAGATCTAACATTTACACTAAGAAGAAATGGAAGAAAATCTCTGTTGACAATCATTGGCAGGCAGATAGCAGGAAAAATACATATTTCTGTATTTAAGTGTACACATCATACCTACAGCCTTATTAAATTGCGATTCGGCTAATTGAATAGGGCACTAAATAAGCACAAAGCATATTTTTTACAGAAGTCTTTAGTTAATGAAGCCCTTGCTTTTGGATAGAAGTTCTAAAAACTTCAGTAAAAAAATATGCTCCCATGAATAAATACTCCCATTAATCAGTTCTTTATGAAACCACTTTTATTTATATTGGTTTGCTCATTAAATGAGCAGCAATTGTGAAAATCCACCTTAAGAGAACAAAGGCAAGAGGCAATGAGAGGATGCAGGGGAGGGGTTTGCAGCCAAATGCTGGTACATGAGAGAGAGGGGGATACAGGATCTGTCGGGGATACATGATCTGGCGTGTCACCAGTGTGCTAAGCACAGTAACAGAGTGCTCTGCTCCAGACAGCATAAGCAGCAGCTCCTGATAGTGGGCAGCGTCGAGAAGCAGAGCAGGACAAGGTGATCATCCTCTAATACTAATCAGATCTCGCCTAGTAGATGCTGCTTCCTACTTGTAGACTCCCAGCCTGACCATGGTTTTCTCCCATTTATGTCTCCGGCAGATGATAAAGGTAGCCTTGCTGTGTGTGCTTGCTGCAGCCTGCAGTGAGGTCCTGGCAGCAGCTGCAGCAGCGACTGGCAAGTCCAACAGAGGCAATTTTCTGGATGATAAACAATGGTTAACCACAATATCCCAATATGACAAGGATGCCGGGCACTGGAATCGATTTCGGGATGTAAGTCTTCCTATTTCTATCTTACCCCTTGGGCATTAGCCTGGCACTGTATGGCTCTTGGTGGGCATCAGTGGGTGCTACTGCCTCTGCTCATTCCCTTGCCACCTAGGCTTTTATCTACTCAACTTTTACATTACGACCTGTGCTAGTAACAGAGATGCCTTCTTAGTGTATTAAGACAAGTGATACTGATCGATCTTCCTTTAATGGACCATTAACACAAAAACTTCCAATTCCAAAGAGGATATCACCAGAAGATGAGCCAGATTCAGCCCCTTTATCATTATTCTGCTTTAATTATGCAGAAAACACGCATGTTTTAAAGTAAATCTGGTTATGCGACATTGTATAGCTTATTCTGTTGTTGATATTGAATATCTTACATTTGCAAAAAGTAATCACCCCTTAAATAATAGGTAATTATTTTTGAAGGCTGCATCAAAGGTTATAGTGTGCATTGGTGTAGGAGCCCAAGAAAATCTAGGGGTGGGGGGATAGCACATATAGTAGACAAATACCACACAACTGCTTCTCTACACATAAACACACACATTGAAAAGTCTGTGGGGGGTTTGTACCCCTTGTACCCCCCAGTTCCTACACCAATGATATTATTACCATTGTATCATGAGTAACAGTACAATGTAGGCCCATCCTGCAAAATTAAGTGTAAAGGTATCTGCTCTGCATTATAAAATCACTTACTGGTCTCATAAGGACTTGTATATTATTGCAGATTGTAATGCAGCATCTAGAAACAACTGAAATAAATAAATGGCTGGTGCATCATGACATGGGTATATCATTCTGTGTATGAAGTATATAGGTGATGCATGCATTTTTTACAGTATTGTATGTATACTGTCCTGATCTTCCAGAGGTGTACCATATTGGGAACTGATGTTGAATATTTTCTCTGTAAAAAGTAAAAGCTAATGTGTTAAGGTGCCAGTTGTGGTCCTCAACAGTAGGCAAAACAACAGCTGTCACTATAATAAACAAGAATAAATGTGGGATGTTGTTTTTACAGTAGGTGACAATACATCAAGTGAGTTCATTTAAGCAGATTGTTTATTTTCTGAAGACTTGTTACTAAAAGCCAAATGTACTACTGTATATGCTTGAGTCATTGTTGCAACTGGGATGAAAATGTCACGAATTTACACTAGGTTTAATATGAACAACTACAGGTCAACCTATTGTGGATGTAAAATGTATATTAAAAAGAAAAATAGTTAGTAGCTTTGCTCTTTTTTTATCTTTTTCTTCATTTTTATTACAATTTATTATGAACAAATTATCATGCAAAAATTGTACATTTTAGATATTTAAATATATTAACTCCATGGAAAAAAATCTTATGTAAAAGTTAAAAGTACAAGTATTTTAATAATAATCTTGATACTCACTTTGTTACTTGTTTTGGGTTATGCTAGTCCTGAATCTGCTTTGTTTAATCAGCTATGGATTATCTTCAGGATCCATACTGCATTTATGTGAAGCACATAGGAAAGTTACAAAGCATTGCCATCTTATAATACATGTAGACTGATGCTACTTATTATCAGCCTTATTAAATTGCAATTCGGCAACTTTAAAAGGGCTCTATTTAAGCACAGAGCATATTTTTTTTACAGAAGTTTTTAGTTAGTGAACTTCTATCCAGGTCTTCACTAAAAACTTCTGTAAAAAAATATGCTCTGTGCTTATATAGAGCCCTATTCAATTGTCCAAATTGCAGTTTAATAAGGCTGTAAGACTCAGAATTGCTTCCAGGTACCCAGGCATTTTATTAGAAAGTAGGGATCAATTAAATTTGCTATTAATACAGAAATGTTTTTCAATTTTAATGCTATTATATAAGTGGGCATACTATAACAGTTTGAAATGACTGTTATGTGAATTGTACATTTTTATGTTATTTTTTATTGCACTGTTATATTTATGCATATTACAAGTATATATATCTTCTAGACGTCATTATAAAATTATTAAACTATATTGTCAGCAATATTTTTTAGCTAAGGTTGTACTCATGCTTTTTCTTTGGCATCTAAACTACAAAAGTGCATATGACATTTTATTTTGCATACAACCATTTCAGATTCAGTTCCCAAAATGTGCTTTTTAAGAAACTTCTTAGGTTCTCTTATAGCATGTATGGCAGAAGTGTCCGAATGACTCATTTGATCATAGTGATGCATGACATTGTTTAAAAAATATATATTTTTAAAGAAAATATTGTTATTCTGAAAAATAGAATATAATTTGGAAAAGTGAAAAAAGTGATATCTCCACATATTATAAAGAAATCGCATGGTGCATAGTACGAAAATGACTGGAAATGTTCTTAATCTGCAAACAAAATATGTTTTTGATGTATACATTTAATGTGCTTACTCATTATAATAGTAAACAACAATATTTTTTATTTGTCTGTTTCATTGAAAACTTGATTAATAGAACAGCGGGCTTCTACAACATGGAGTAATGTGATAACTCTATGTGATGGTTAAGATTTCCCACCTTTTTGTGATTAGTTGCATAGTTACTAGCTTGCATATCTGTCTATGCATTGAAATAAATAACATGTGTGAAATGTCGAGTTAGCATATACCTTAGTAGTGCTAAGATGTGAGAATTGTCCATCTTAGCTGCTAACACACAATCCTGTAATGGAATGCATTGCAAGTCAGTATGGACAGTATTGAAAAATCTTTTATTTGCATGAGTTATTCATGGGATCTACAACAGTAGCAGGCCCAGTTTGTGGCCTCTCTTATAGTTTGCCAGACTGAAGCTTTTTTTAAGTGGTTTTCCCACCAAATATGTAAGTTTGTTTTAGATGGATGGTAGGAGTTTAAATATGCGTTATTTAAAAAGCTTAAAGGGCCATTTACCTCACTATAAGTGCTCTGCATTGTGTGAAAGAGAACAAGATTATCTGTTAAAGTGATCTACTGTTTATTTTTTATTTTTTTTATTAAACTAAGAACAGTTACAATTTGCAGTCTTTGGTCTGTTTAGAGACACACTGTTGACTGCTCCATGATTTACAGCATCTGCCGACAACGGCTGTTTCAAGCTCTGTGAACAGAAAGAATTATGGTTTTATTGCTTTCAGGAATGTAATCAGCCATCAGTTAACCACAAATGACATATTTTGGTGTTTCCAGCAGCCATTTCCATGCACAGATGAAATTGGGAAGGGTTAACCCTCTTTCTGCTCTTCTCTCTGCACACCTCTCTCCCTGTCAGTCTCTCTGGAGGCACTCCTAATCACAGAACTTCATTTATGATTTTTTTTCTTTGAAAAAGGCACCTATTTCAAAAATTCAAAAAGTGTTTTAACATTATTTCAGGAGTACATTACAGTGGTGTGCTCCAAGTTGTGCTGAATTAACTGGCTCTTTAGTATTATTTATTAATTGCAGTTTAAAGTCAAAAATGTGTTTAAAGCCAATACATTTTGGCTCATAACAGTGATAGTGATACATTTGTTTAGATATGTGTTTTTTAATGTCTAAAAAAAACATATTTCCTTTTTGAGATGTAGTGAACTCTAATATAGATAGATAGGACCATGCGAGGCTGATAGTTGCAGATCGTAGACACATCATAACTATTATGTTGCAGTAGTTGAGCATATCTTTGCATCTTCTACAGCTAAACATGGGATGGTTATGATGTGATGAAGAATTAGCCTTGGATTTATAGAACGTGATATAAATGTGAGATGTATATAGAAGATGACTTCTCTTGAGGAATTCCATTGGAGTAGCCACTTGTGACAGTTTATACCTTCTTGTGAAGTGGCAATGTGCCATTGAGCCTTTCCTTTAAGTACATGTTGGATTAAAGAAGTGTTTCTTCTTGAAATTCTAGGGCTGTGATGGCATGTGCGCTAATCCAAAACTTCCAAAGGGCTATATTAATCCTCTGCACTTAAAACCCCTAAATCTTTTATAGAACATAGGAGGCAATTTGGAAGGTCAATACAATGTCATAAAAATAAATTCATATTTATATTTCGATAAAGAATGGGACATTATTTTCAACATACAAGTAAAAATAAAAATAAATTGTAATGCTAAACATAAAATAAGCTAGTCTTCAAAGGCCATCTCAACAAATATTTTCTGGTTCTAGCACTGATAAGAGTATACCATCAGGTCACATTAGAGAAATTCAGGTATAGTAATGGAAACCATTGTTGTGATATAATTATGATTACCTATTTAAGTAGTCCTTGCTGATACATAATGTAGTTATGGTTCTTGGACTAGAAGCAGTAACAAACTAACAAGTGGACCAAGGTACAATATGAAGCCACTGGCCATTATATGAGCAATAGAGAGATTCACAGTTTGCTGCCCATCCACCTCACACATTGACAGACTCTGAGAGATTGGAGAATGCAGAAAAGCCAACATGGCAGCCTCCTAAATACAAGCAAAATGGGAAAAAAATTAAAATAATATTTTCATCTTTTATGTATTATGTTACTGATCTCTGCCCACCATAGATACATTTTATTTATGTGGTCAGAATGAAGTAAATTGAGAGGTCTTAAAATAAACAGTTATGAATAAAGTCATATAGAATACCATAGAATAAAGCCATATAGAATAACATAGTAACTGGACATAAATTATTATAAGGGTGACACACAAAAACTGTTCATGTTAGCTATTTAAATATATTAGTTGTCCTTATGTAAAATGTACAAAGTAATTGTTCTTTTTTACATTTAGGTCCTTCTATAGCCTTTTAAATATTAAACTATTCTTGCCAACTGTGTAAAAGTAGCATATCATCTAAAATGATTAACAAATTATAAATATTATATCACTATTCTATTTGTATTCCTTTTAAAGTTTATTTTATAGTGTAAAAAATACCTGAGCTTGGATCAATGCCATTTGTGCTGTGTAAGCATTATTTTTGAGTCCACTGAGTGATTATTTTGACAGAAACCAATTAACAACTAATTGCAAACAGACAAAGGGAGAGGATGGAGTGGCCTTCAATTTAAAATTGCACATTGGGTTAACCTCTTTCTGGTGTTTTATTTCTGGTCTAAAAAATTATGTACTTTTCTATAGTTAGCTCCAATATGACTAAATCACCTTTTTCAGATTTTTCAGATTGTTTGTTCTCCATTTAATCTCCTCATATTCCAAAGGAAAACCAAAATGTTCATATTGGTCATCAGTCCACATAAGGAAAACCAGAGTATTATCATCAGCATCATTTTAATTTTGTATTTTGATTAAATGTTACTGATGCAGCTAATTATAGTCCCATTTGGTGTGTTTTCAAAACTGTTTTTAATTTCTCTCATTACAGTAAACTTTACTGGGGCTTTTTAGAATTAATTGTATGCCCTTGATAATGGTGGTGGCTTTTGTAAAAATGTTTTATTATTCTTTCAATTTATTACTTTATTACTAGTTGTCAGATAACAACCAACACAGCCTGTCTGTAACCTTGTGCTGCCCCAATAGCTCTAAGGCATATCTATCCTGTTATAGTTACGGCACAGGTCCGCCAGTGCAGTCCCGCGACCAACCTCTAGATGGCACTGCCAATATTTTGCAGTGCTGACGATATGTTAGAGAAGTTCTAACCTTTGAATGAAAGCCTAACCCTTAAACTAACCCTCACCCTTAAATTACCTTATATTTGTAATTGCTTGCTTCTATTCCTCAGTTTATGGTACACATATTTTAGCAAGGGTTGTTGTATCATTGGAAGCTATGTATGTATACAGCCAGGGTTATGTGTGCATAGACATAGTATAATTGTATATATCATATACACTATCCCATCATCCCAAATTTGCAATTTCGTTTTAGTATTTTATTTGTAAGGTTACATTTAATATTTTTATGCTTATTTATTTGTCATGCCTTGCTTTAGTAACTATAAGCAAACTGACAAAGAGGTTGTGGCATTTAAAGAAGAGAAATAATAATAAACACATTAGTATTATGCTACTGCAGTAGTTTTTGCAACAGTTATTCATTAATCTTAGATTCAAGTTTATGAAACAATAACTGAAGAAACTATCAAGGATCTATATATATACAGGGATAGAAATTTCCAAGGAGCCTGGTATATATATATAACATGATACTTTTTTCATTGTACAAACTTTATTTCACGTGATGAGCTTACAAGAGATGTAACTCAATCCAAGTCACAACAAGGCTACTCCAATCTTTATACAGTATATATAAACTACATATGTATATATAGTTTTATTGTGGTGCACAGATTTAAACAATGTTTAAATGTTTGGCGCCAATGAGAACTATAAAGGTCTTATACACTATTAATGTCTCCAGGTTTGATAACTAGCCTTTCTGTGCACCACCATATGATGGTATCAAAACCCCACACACCTTTTGGAGTTGACTGCTGCAGTGTATTTATTCCTGTTGTTCAGGAATCTGGCTGTGATTTATACTGACGGCAACCATAAGCCACTGGTAGTGCTGTATTTAGCCTGTTTTATTATGTGTGTGTGTGTATAATATCATTATACACAATAGTATTATTTAATAACATACTATATGTTTGTTGTTAATGAATGTACAGATTGCTGGATAATAATTACAGCCTCTAACCTTCTAATCTTTCATCAACTCCTGCCTGTTGAATATGTGCTCCTAGTTCTTTTTGTGTCCTCCTTAAAATGGCGGCCTTCTTGTTTATTTTGCTCTGGACAGTCTCCTACTTCTAGCATAGGATGGACTCTTGTTGTTTATTTTGTCACCACTAGGCCGCACTCCCCTCATTCCTCCTTCACTTGAGTAACTGAAGGCTAACTCCTGTACATGCTGCCTATAATCTGAGCTGAGCCACCGTGGCACCAGACATACAACTGTTAACTCACTGCTACCTGTCTACTAAGGTGTGAGGCACACCATCTCAGCAAGCATTTTTGGTTGCTACCATGACCTGGTGACTGGCATTTGTTGAAGCTTGGTTTAAGTAATTGATTAATTAATTATGGGAAAAAGATTTTCAGTTAAACTTAGGTCATTACAAATAAATTCAGGACTATTTATATTTTGCACTATGCTTAAGTATAATTTCCCTGTATTGATACAATTAAAACAGGAGTTAACGGGACTCTATTAACCCAAAATCAAGTTGTTTTTTAAGTTATTAAGTTATTTTAAATTATTCTTAAATAATGTGAAACAATGGCTATACATTGTGTTATCCTTTTATCTTTTAATGTGAATCTGTTCTGGAAAATGCCATAGTGTTGCTGCATTTGTCTGCAAATGAGCAGCTCACAAATAATAATTAGCTGCATTGATGGTCTAATTAGGATTACAATCTGCTTCTTTGTCTCTGTACTGGCCAAAATAAAGAGCTGCAATGTTATATGGCAATTTCACTCCTCTTCCACCCTTATCAAGTACTCTGAGCTGTACATTAGGATAATAATGTTCTCACATTAGCATAAATCAATTCTAAATATTTCAGGAAAGAAAAACTGCTACTAAAATGTCCCTTTAACAATGTTATATCAAACATTAGAGCATTACAAACATGTGAGTAACCAGTACAACATTTAAGCAACCAGTGAAGTTCCTGTGTATGTAAATACTGTATATGTAGCATAAGGAACATGCTTGTTTGTTGAGCACTGAACTAAACTATGTTATAATACTTGTTTACAATGCAAAAATAATATACCAAGTAATTTTATTCTTGTGGAGTAAATAATGGTCAACATGAGATGGGATGGGTTTGTGAATCTTAAAGGGATATGAAAGCTTCATGGATTAATACATGTCTGCACTTTTTAGGCAAAAGGCAGCTTCTGTGTATCCAGGACATCTCATAAAACATTTTATTTATATTAATATCTAAAAATCCCTCTTATAATTATGTTGACATCTCCAGGGGGTTTCTACACATTCATATGATCCCCACCCAATCAGCATGCAGCATCAGGGAATCAATATTGACCCACTATTTACCTGCTGTTGCTTGCTCAGCCAATCTCCTTGCAGCTTCCTGTCTGTATGTCAGCAGCAATAAATAGCACATATCAGTGGTACACTACATATCCCGAGCGGCTTTGCAGCACAAACAGAAACCCCAGAGTTAATTCAAAAGTTTCCTGATTGGCCAAAACTAATTATATTAAATTTGATGCTAATTTAGCCTGGGTTTGTAGGGTGTTAACCCTGATTTTCAACTGTCAGAAATTACAAGACATTTTGCTGACTTCAATGTAAGAGCCCAATTCAATTGCATGTTACTGTAGCCCGTAAGTGAGGTCGCAAGATAATTTTCTATTCAATTGGCTTCTTTTTACAGGCTCCAAACTGGTTATGAGTTACAGCCTTAAACAAATTGCGATGGTTAAACCCGTAACTTACAGCCTCCCAAAGCCTTTGATCTTGCGCAAGCGTTACGATGGCTAAAATCGTAATTTCAATTTTTTCCCTAAGCCTGCAAATCTTTTCACACCCGTAAATGGCAAATGAAGGAGAAAATCCTATGAGTGCTAGAGAGGACCCGCAAGGGGGTTAAACACCTGATCATAGCACTGTAAAAGCAAATAAAAAATCAATCCTGCACTGTAAATAACAGGGAAAGCAATGATAGTCATTAGTATTAATTTCACAACAGTCTCAAGCAGGAAATTAAATGTATTTTTATGTTTTATTTTGCGGGCTCAATTGGTCTTGGGTATCAATGAGTTTATACATATCAGGCCACCCATTTAGACTAAAACTGTATTGGCAATCATTTTCATAATACTTTATTTTGCGGGCTTGAGCAATTGATTAGCATTGTAATCGGAGAGGAACGGGAGACCACACCACACCCTGGCAGACATACGGACTACAACTATTGAGTTGCGGACTTGCAATTGAATCAGGCCTTAAGTGTTTAAATGTTTATTTTGAAATGTTTTCATGCAAACATTTTTTGCATACACTACTAATTCTCCTCTATCAGATGCATTCATAATCCAGCATACTTACATATTCTTTTAATGTTGTTCTGTTTATTTTAGGAAAACTCAAGTATCAAAGTTAGTTAAATCCTTTAAAAAAGCATTTATTGGTATGGCCAGTGAAAGGTGGATTGACTTTGTTAAGATAATGAAGCTGTTACAAGTCTGCTGATTTGATCCAAAGTAAAAGCAGCAGTTACAAACCTGACTGAACAGCCTTTTTTGCTTAATAATGAAAGTAGTTATTTTACTGGAACACCTGGTGCCCAACTTTAGGTTATCTGAGCTTCCCAGAAGTATGGAAAATCAATTCACAGAGAAAAAGACAAATCATTATTACCTAGGTGAGCGGCTTATAAAAATAACTCTAAATGAGAAGGCCTCAATAATTAGATGCATTATTTCAAGTCCCTTGAAATGAAAGGATTTTAATCCAATTTTTTTTAAAGAAGTTTTCAGTTAGTGAAAACCTTGCTTTTGGATAGATGTTTACTAACTAAAAATGTTATGTGCTTATTTAGAGCCCTATTCAATTGACCAAATTGCAATTGAATGAGGGCCTACGTCAGGTGTCATAAAGTAATTAATTGGCATAATTTGTGAAGTAGTTTCTTTAACAAATAATAAGAATGCAGTCTATCTTCACATTATTTTTATTAATCCACTATGAAAGCCCTATAAAGTTGACTACTATTTCCAAACACAGTAGAAACTCGTCTTGGTTTTCTCCACCACAAAACAAAAGCAATCTGCAAATTATTGAGTGAACTTTAACACTTTTCACTGTGAACTAAGAATTAAAAATACATTTTATCTATATAAATAAATTGTGAACATACTGTATATTTAGGGATATCATATATCATCAATTCATGTATTGCAATTTCATAAAGCTCTGTACTTAAGTTTAGCGATTGTTCTGAGACCTTATCTATTGGGATAAGGAGGGATAAGTATTGAGGTTATTAAAAGGGCATAAGGGCAATGTTTATGAAACACTTAATCATAATATCATAACAGATAATGAACATATGGCTAGGACATAGATATATGTATGTGTATATATATATATATATATATATATATATATATATATATATATATATACATTTCCATAGTTTCCAATTTTTATTGTATAATTTACTTGTACTGGAACAGGACTTTGTACAGTTAACCTAAACTGCAATCAATATTTGAATAATTATATAATACAATCAGTATGAAATAATAATGGTACCCATGTAGCAATAACACCCAGTAATATTTTCTTTAATTAGCAGCTCACAAGTGTGTAGATAGATTGATACTAAAATATTATGACAGTGAGTGTTTTCACATTCTGAAAACTACCATTTCAAATAACACCTACTTATACACAATATCCACAGTGTCCATTGAAAACGCTTGCTAGGCATAACTACCTCACTTTGACGTCAATTCTGGTGGTGTCACCAGTGTTTTCCCTATAGGTTGAAATGTCACCCAATCAGAATAGAATTTCATTGTAAGGTTACCCTTATCTGATTGACTATAGAAACAGCCAATAAGAGAAGGGAATATCACCTGTGGTAGTAGTTAGGATTCCATGGGTGTACATGGGAACCTCCATGATAGGGGTTAGGTTTAGGGATTCCCATAGTTATAGAATAGTATATTACTGGTGGTCTGTAGGGATCACCATAGTGTAGGAGTTAATGTTAGGTACCATGTGAGTCCATAAGGGTCCCCAAGGTTATACTTTAGATTACCATGGTGGTGGTAGGGGACACAGATAGTAAAGGATTAATAGAAGTACCATGGGGGTTCATTGGAGTCCCCTTTCTTATGTTTAGTAACTGCTGGGGTTAATGATCCCCTACCATAAAGCACAAGGGGTGAGGGAAGGGGGCCCAATGCCTCCCTGGTGTTGAGGGGAGATCACAGGGGATACCTAGGATCATAGGGGGTGTAGGTGGAGGGGCCATAAACCTCCCACATTTTTTTAATATATAATGCATTCCATGCAGTGGGAAAGGGTTTCTGCTGGTAGGTTTCTGCATGACAAGTTTAAAAAAACGTACAGAGGCTGTCCATTTCACATACTTGCAATCTGTTTTTCCTACTAATGAAAACCTCTATATCTGAAATCGGACATATTTGTGAGTGAAACATTCTGGTTGATAGAATACATGCTTAACTAGCGGAAAAGAAAAAGCTCTTGGAGTTCTGAAGAAGGATTTAAACAGATTTTACTAGTGGCATAGTCTGTAACAATAATCTCCTGGTACAAATCTGTGTCCATTTCTCTGTTTTTCCTCTCTTCATACATGTTCCTTCAAATGCCCCTTAACTCTGCTTCCAACACCCTTTCAAATAATTTTAACAGCTCTTCAACTACCACATAATATTTTTGTTCGAAGATACTCAACAAACTAGATGTAAATGTTTTGCACTCACTGTGTTCTGCAAACGCTTTGATTTTCAACTCTCTTACAAATGAAAAACCTGAATTAAGTTAAAAGAACGAATACACATAATTATACAAACAAAATAAATGTCAGAAAAGATATAAAATCATATAGAGAATATGTTAAGTTAATAGTTTTCTTATTTGCAGTTTGTTTAAATACATTTATATGTTTCCATTAATAATGTTTATAAAATGTGGCTAACAGCCCTCTAACTAAGAAAATAAGTAATGTTTTCCAATGTGGCCCTTGATATGCAAGGTTGCGCAAATTTGGTATACACCTTTACAAAATATACTATGAAATGTTTCTTCATTCAGACTGTGGGGATTAATCGAGTACAATTTGTATAACTGGCTCAATTATCACATTTTGGCACTGTTTAATAAAATATTTTACTACTAGGAAATAAGCAATATGTAATATACTAACTTCAAATAATAAATTGTTGTAAGAATGTCATTTGTATTCATAATATTCAAGAAAACCAAAGATAGTGTTATATGTGAATGTATAGTTAAAAAAATAAACTATATATTACTAACACAACATTCTGAATTGCATACAGAAATAGATGCATTACATATTAATTGAAAGCTTTCCTTTTCTGAGCTAGTTGGTTATTTTTTGTATTCAGAAGACTGAGAAGTAAAGTGAACTATAATACTCTTTTCAAAAGATTGGCCTCATAATCTTTTTGTAAAGAAGATAATGCCATTTCATCTTGCCTTGATCTTCTTTCTGTGAGCAATAATCTTTGTTTTACTTGCAGAAAGGTTACTTAGCACATATGGAAATCTACCATTCATCTTGTCTTACCTCCTAAATCTTATTGGGATTGACTGTAGCCATCTGTGCTCATTATAGTACACAGTAAATAGCTTCATAATATTAAAGGGCCTCTCAAAATAAAATAAATTGTACCATAAACCATAATTTTATGTAAATGAAAACCAAACTAGGAGATTCTTTACCCAACTAAATGTAGATATAGATTTAAATATGCATAGTGTAATTATGTTTCATTGTGTTTTTTGCAATCAGAGATGAATTATGCATTTTATCTCAGTCATATTTAGTATATAGGCACAAACTTTCAATGCAAATTTGCTATTCTTCTCTCATCACATAATTTAGTTTTGTTTTCCATTTCCATTATTTAAAACACTTTTGAAAGACTTCATATAAACATAAAAGAAGAGTGACAATGGTAAAATAGGGTGGATAATTCATATTTTATTTGCTATTGTATATTAAAAAAAAGTGCTAGTAAATGTATTAATATAAATATACATACACTAAACAACTATGATGGCAAAGTAGAACGGATTATCAGAGTTATTTCAACTAGAATATTAAAAGTCTTAGTTCAATAAATGAGACAATTGAAGTATTATATACTGGTATTTACCTTTATACGTTCATTCAATTTTTAATAGGGTGTGGATTTCTTCCAATGGTATCATAATTGTTCTCCTTTAAATTAGCATAGATAAGTCTACTTATGTGACTAGTCTATTTTAGTTGTTGAAGAATTAGAATTAATTTGGTAACTAGGCATGTATATGAAACCCATGTATGAATGGAAGCACTATATTCATAGCTACTTATTGTTAAGCTATACATATCAATTGGATAGGTGATAAGTTTTTCTCTGCCTCTCACAATGAGTCACAATTATAAATGTAGCATAAAAGTATGGTGTGCCACAATGGTGCTGGATAAAAGTCTGTTGTTTTTAGCAAGTGATACCTTTTACCGGACCAACTGAAAAAAGCTGTTCCTAGATGGTTTACAGATGTTTTGAGAACCTAACTGTAACTTCACCCAACAGATCTGTTATATATAATATATTTAGTACACCAAGATCAAATATATTGGCATACTGAAAATGTTTAATACTCACATTGTAGCACAGATGGTGTTGATGAGCACTTTATATTAATCACCTTTTCAAAGTTCTGCTGTTACTGTAAATTTGCTTACATTTATTATATGTATACCTAGTTTTCTACTTCTGTTGGAACTTCTGTACCACACTAATTTCTGATGCTTCAGTCTCTTGCACCTACGGATACAATTAACCGATTTGTATTAACACAAAATTTAAAACTGGTCTGAAGTTAAATATACAATACAGTATTAAAATGTTTCACACACTGTTTACCATCACTTTGTTCAAAATAACCTGGATTTTACCACCCAAGTCAAATATAGATATATATTTTTTTCTGTAGAAGATTAGCTTTCTATTGGTATATTTGTTAGTTTAGTATTATGTAGAGACATGGAAACAACGTTATATTGGTAAATTTGTTATATTGTTTTTAAGTAAAAACAGGAAGTAAAAAAATAAAGCAAGTAATGAAATAACAAAAAACTTTTCTACTAAACTAACTAAAATCAATACAA
This sequence comes from Discoglossus pictus, assembly GCA_027410445.1. Classification (NCBI taxonomy): domain Eukaryota; kingdom Metazoa; phylum Chordata; class Amphibia; order Anura; family Alytidae; genus Discoglossus; species Discoglossus pictus. Next base: position 116,317,905 of record CM050163.1, read on the forward strand.
TCAATGTTTAGCCAATAACCCAAGCCCTAGTTCCCCTGTTTACATGGATAATAAAGTTGGGTAGCATTTTTACTTTTCAGGTTATTAAATTATAAAAGGACAGGAGGCTGTTCTTGATTTGATTCAAATAAACTCTGTGTGCAAAAAGAGGTTAATATATCCCTGTCCAATCCAATAAAAGTATGTAATGTCTGAAAGTACAGATCCTAAAGGATGCAAAAATACTTGATTCCCTAAACTCATCCATTCACTACTCTTTGCTAACAGCCCACATTTTTATAAATTTACCAGAAAAAGTCAAAACTTAAAATTTGAAAGGAAAAACAAACTAAAGCAAATTCATTTTAAGATGTATACAAAATACTAATTATGTACAGTGGATATAAAAAGTCTACACACCCCTGTTAAAATGTCAGGTTTCTGTGCTGTAAAAAAATGAGACAAAGATAAATCATTTCAGAACTTTTTCCACCTTTAATGTGACCTATAAACTGTACAACTCAATTGAAAAACAAACTGAAATCTTTTAGGTGGAGGGAAGAATAAAAAAAAAAGAAAAATAAAGTGGTTGCATAAGTTTGCACACCTTCTTATAACTGTGGATGTAGCTGTGTTCAGAATTAAGCAATCAAATTCCAAATCGTGTTAAATAGGAGTCAGCATACACCTGCCATCATTTAAAGTGCCTCTGATTAACCCCAAATAAAGTTCAGCTGCTCTAGTTGGTCTTTCCTGAAATTTTCTTAGTCGCATCCTACAGCAAAAGTCATGGTCCACAGAGAGCTTCCAAAGCATCAGAGCGATCTCATTGTTAAAAGGTATCAGTCAGGAGAAGGGTACAAAGGAATTTCCAAGGCATGGAACACAGTGAAGACAGTCATCATCAAGTGGAGAAAATATGGCACAACAGTGACATTTCCAAGAACTGGAGCTCCCTCCAAAATTGATGAAAAGACGAGAAGAAAACTGGTCTGGAAGGCTACCAAGAGGCCTACAGCAACATTAAAGGAGCTGCAGGAATATCTGGCAAGTGCTGGCTGTGTGGTACATGTGACAACAATCTCCCGTATTCTTCATATGTCTGGGCTATGGGGTAGAGTGGGAAGACGAAAGCCCCTTCTTACGAAGAAAAACATCCAACGCAGGCTACATTTTGCAAAAACACATCGGAAGTCTCCCAAAAGCATGTGGGAAAAGGTGTTATGGTCTGATGAAACCAAGGTTGAACTTTTTGGCCATAATTCCAAAAGATATGTTTGGCGCAAAAACAACACCGCACATCACCAAAAGAACACCATACCCACAGTAAATCATGGTGGTGGCAGCATCATGCTTTGGGGCTGTTTTTCTTCAGCTGGAATTGGGGCCTTAGTTAAGATAAAGGGAATTATGAACAGTTCCAAATACCAGTCAATATTGGCTCAAAACCTTCAGGCTTCTGCTAGAAAGCTGAACATGAAGAGGAACTTCATCTTTCAGCATGACAACGACCCAAAGCATATATCCAAATCAACAAAGGAATGGCTTCACCAGAAGAAGATTAAAGTTTTGGAATGGCCCAGCCAGAGCCCAGACCTGAATCCGATTGAAAATCTGTGGGGTGATCTGAAGAGGGCTGTGCACAGGAGATGCCCTCGCAATCTGACAGATTTTTAGTGTTTTAGCAAAGAAGAGTGGGCAAATCTTGCCAAGTCAAAATGTGCCATGCTGATAAACTCATACCCAAAAAGACACAGAGTGCTGTAATAAAATCAAAAGGTGCTTCAACTAAGTATTAGTTTAAGTGTATGCATACTTATGCAACCATATTATTTTATTTTTATCTTTTTTCTTCCCTCCACCTAAAAGATTTCAGTTTGTTTTTCAATTGAGTTGTACAGTTTATAAGTCACATTAAAGGTGGAAAAAGTTCTGAAATGATTTATCTTTGTCTAATGTTTTTACAGCACAGAAACCTGACATTTTAACAGGGGTGTGTAGACTTTTTATATCCACTGTAAGTCCAATATCTAATGAGTAAATAGATGTACAAATCCATATATGTTTGTGTATAACAAAGACCCCATAAATGCTATGTCTTGACAACGTTGTTCATTTTCTAAGTCGTAGGTACTTCCATGTCTCCTCAATCATTCTCTTTAACCCCTTCATACACGCCTCTTTTGCCTTCATCCACCAACTTCCTGTCTCACCCTGTAATCTTTACTGCAATCCTCCCATCCCCTCCCAAATTTTTCCTTGATCCCCCAACTCCATCTCCCTCCTCACCAATCTCCCTTACTCAACCTTGATCCACCCACTCACCCATGATCTTCCCCTCACTCTTTATCTCCCGTCATTATTATCACCCGCCCCCACGTATCATCTCCATCTCATATTTCAATATTTATATATTAATTAACCTTGATATAATTGTCCTTTATACTGTGTAAAGCAAGCAAATTTGCATTATACTCATACATTCATTTTTATGTGTCCTTTTTGTATGTTCAGCACAACCTTCAGTGAGAATTTTCTATAATCACCACTAAGATGTTGTCATCCAGCACAACATGCACCATATATATTTTGATTTGGCTAACCAGATTTCCAATTTGACATAATACAAAATCAAGCTCCTACTCCCTGGTAACTGTATTACCTTCAAATAATTGCTCATGGAATAAACCCCTAAATGAAATGGCCATTTTAATAGACTACAAAAGTCTGTTTCGTTTTCTAAAAAAATGGCATAAGAATTATGGTAACAGGTAAACTAAAATAATGTTTTGTGTCATGTATTTAAAAGTAAAACCTGTTTAAACCTGAAAGCAATAGGATATACCGTACAAACGTTATCTACTGTCCATAGAATGCATGTGCATTCAGATCTCATTGGCTGCAAGGCATGACTCTATGGACCCCATCACAAAAAAAGCAAAAAAGTCTCTCAGGTAACTTTTTGCTCAAGGCAGGTATCCATTACAATCTCTACTAGCCTTGTTTTTCAGTGTATACACGATTTAAGCAAAGTTATGCACCGTCCATTAGGAAAAAGGCCATGCACAGTATTCACAGGGGCTGGGTTGTGTGACATATCAGCAAAGTAGCCAATCTCCATTGTCTGAAGAATTTCAAACTGCTCCTTAACCATAGAGACCAACAGAACTTGAAAATCATGTTAACTAACAGGAACAGGTCATACAATAGCATGTTTCCCACCCAAACGCTGACTGTGTAGTAGCTTTCCAAGTGAACACCAAGGTCTAGGAGATGGTGGTGTCTTTAATTGTGTAGGAGAGTGCTTTGACAGAGAGAATAGTTTGGAGATTCTGTTCATTGCTTATTATATTAACTTTCTGTATACATAATTTACACATCACATAGTATACTGATATCACATATGTCATATACACATACAGTAATACATCCACACTTAGATACATATATAAAGGAAGGACACATTACGCATAAACTCCATACCCCCCCATCCTATACCTTACATTATAAATTGCACATTAAACATACACTTTTATTTACCACATATATATGCATTCACATCATGAGATAAGGAGGAGGGAAGAGAGGTCATAGTGAGGAGAGAGGGAGAAGAGCTTTCCACGAAGAAGGGGGAGGGGAGATGTGGAGGAGTGGCAATAGTGAGGGATCTGACAGGGCCAAGAGTGGAAACAGTGGGGGGATGGAAAACCAGGAGTGGCAGCAGTTTGTTGCAGCTGCAGGTACATCTAGAGCAGGGTCAGAAGGGGAGGTGCATGATCCCAATGGTGGTGGTGGTGGCGGTAGTGGGGGGGGGGGGGTGATAGGGAGATGCAGGCCTCAGGGACACACCATGTAGGTAATCCACCCAGTCACAGTAAGGAGGACAAGAGGCTGTTCCCAAACACAAGGCTCCAAATGTTACCAACAAACAGTTTATGGTTCTTCTTTGTACCATCCGTGCCCGTGCCCTTATATTCCATGGGGGCATGGATGTAAGGCATGGCCAGAAGGCTAGTATGTAGAAGGAGGTAACCAAGGAGATCAGTCCCTTCCAAGGGTTTGTGGAGGATGTAAGGTGCCTAAAGCAGCGTTAAGATAACTGTTGATGCAAGGTGAGAAGAAAAATGTCAAAGGAGGCTAAAGCAGCCAGAGCAACATATGGTGGCCCTCCAGAGACCATTCATTTCAACTAGTGAGAGAGGATGCTGAGGGGTTAGATCGCCCCAGTAAAGGTGGTCCGTCTTCCGGGCCTGGTGGACACTATCATCCCGTCACATATTGAAACATGTTCACCAAACATAGATAACACACATATAACTGATTGAGGTCACAGCTAAGAATTCCTTGTGAGATCCCACATCATTGCTAAATATCTGCAATTGGTCATGACAACTGATTTATCATGACATATACATCATAGTTTGCACTGTTTGTAGATGAACATAATGGTAAGTTGGTTTATTCTTCCAATGACAGTAAAAAGCACTGAACCATACATACACATCTTGCTAGATTTTTCTCATATATTTTTTTTAAATATGACCATACAGTGATCATTTCAGAGCTGTGTCTTTTTTATTTTTTTACAAAGTCCACTATCTGTGTGTAATTGATTTGGATTACATAATCCAGGAGTTATAAAGTACCTTTAAGCCATCATATGATCCCATTTTAAACAGCGTCTTGTCCTCTACCAATGCTATTATTGCACAGGCTGCTAAATTTAATATTCTGCACTGTGTATATAATACATTTATATTCTTATCATACTTTAATTCATGTGTCCATGTGTTTCTAATGGTTATTGATTTGGGTCATAAAAATACATTAAAATTAGTTAAAATAATGATTTGTGTATCCATATTATATTTCAGTATACTCATTCCATGTTAAGGTATAGTGGATGTGTATAAATCATATTTCCAGAAATCAGCTGCATGAAGAGATTATGAAAATATGGATAATAGCATAATAATATTTATATATCAGAAATGGTTGATGGTAAATTATGGGCTCAATCAAAAATCCCTCACAACTCTTGCAGCTTTTTTGCGCAGATTACGTACAGATCGAAATCTAAACATTCAAAACCCAAAGTGTGTTCAAACAGTATTTTATACTTTGTTAGCACAGATTTCTACATTATGTATGAACAACAGTCCTGGAGGGCAACACACATGCCTGGATTTGTTGATAACCCTGCTGTGCACAGGTGAGTCAATCACTTCTTCACTCATCCTGATTGACTCAACTGTGCACAGAAAGGATATCTTCAAATCCAGGCCTGGGTGAGGCCATCCAGGACCGAGTTTGTACTAAATGTTTACATTATAACACTGTTATGGATCACAAAGGGTTTTAAACAAATCACATGTAATTTTCATAGTTAATTAATACAATAACACTAGATATAATTTAACAAATTGTATTATCTGTATACATATTGTAACATGCACAACAGCAGTGGTGTGGGACTTAACAGGACAGGTAAACCGAATATTCCCATTGAATGAGGTACGTTTCCTCTGGCTCTTTCTGCATCTCCACACCCTCCTTGCTCTCTTGCTGGCATTCGTCAATAGCTACATCCACATCAGTGTGATCCCCTTTGTCATCATTTGGTCATATATATCCAGAATGGATTACCGGACCACATTTAGCCACAATCGGTGTTAAACACCCCTCTCTTTAAGGCCTCAGGCTGTCCATTATGACATTTTTCACACCCCATCGTAGCACACAACAGTATTGTGTAAATGACCTACCTTCCCATGGATGTGACATACATGATCGCTTTCAGTACTCTGATGTTCTCTGGATCCATGCTGTCCATGACTATTGTTTGGAGTGTGGCTAGCCCTTTAATTGGCAATGCATTAAAGCACCTGTTGTAAGCCATGTGGGTTTCCTGGTTTGTATTTACCTCATGAGTACTATAGTCTATTTTACTATCACAGTTAATATATATGTTATGTGGATATATGTTATGTGGAGATGTAATCATACAACTAGTTAATGTTCACAGATGTATACAGATTCACACATCATACTATTTAAAAAATATTTTTAATGCAACATATGTGCCTATGAGAATGTTAAATATTTATATAGCACTTGCATGGTTTTTCATGATTTTATTTATTACAGTAATGTCTTTTTGACAGGTCTCAGTGAGGCTTTTTAGAGCACTTGCAAGTGGTATTCAGCACATGTTACTTTTTGAACCTGTTGTAAAGGCAGCTACTGTAAGGCCTTATGCAGCTTCAGGACTGTACAATTAGATTGGAATGGGCTTTGAGTCAAAAGCCTCTTTTGCTGTGTGTTCACACAGCCCTGTAATTGACAGGTTACTAAGTTAATGTGCAACTTGTATCATAACTGTCTACGTAAAAGATTGTGATCTGGCCCTATGTATCTATGTATGGGAGTCAGGGATCCAAAATTGGTGACTGACTATTTTTCCACAGTATAATGCTTTCCTCCAGGATACTAGAAAACAGCCTGTTTGTCGCCTAATAAAAATCTTCCACCCCTACATATATATATATATATATATATATATATATATATATATATATAATCTTCCACCCCTACACACATATATATACAGTCAGGTCCATAAATATTGGGACATGGACACAATTCTAACCTTTTTGGCTCTATACACCACCACAATGGATTTGAAATGAAACGAACAAGATGTGCATTACCTACAGCCTTTCAGCTTTAATGTGAGGGTATTTACATCCAAATCAGGTGAACGGTGTAGGAATTACAACAGTTTGTATATGTGCCTCCCACTTTTTAAGGGACCAAAAGTAATGGGACAATTGGCTGCTCAGCTGTTCCATGGCCAGTTGTGTGTTATTCCCTCATTATCCCATTTACAAGGAGCAGATAAAAGCTCCAGTGTTCATTTCAAGTGTGCTATTTGCATTTAGAATCTGTTGCTGTCAACCCTCAATATGAGATCCAAAGAGCTGTCACTATCAGTGAAGCAAGCCATCATTAGGCTGAAAAAACAAAACAAACCCATCAGAGAGATAGCAAAAACATTAGGTGTGGCCAAATCAACTGTTTGGAACATCCTTAAAAATAAAGAATGCACCAAGGACCTCAGCAACACCAAAAGACCCAGAAGACCACGGAAAACAACTGTGGTGGATGACCGAATAATTCTTTCCCTGGTTAAGAAAACACCCTTCACAACAGTTGTCCAAATCAAGAACACTCTCCAGGAGGTAGGTGCATGTGTGTCAAAGTCAACAATCAAGAGAAGACTTCACCAGAGTGAATACAGAGGGTTCACCACAAGATGTAAACCATTGGTGAGCCTCAAAAACTGGAAGGGAAGAGTTTGACAAACAACATCTCAAAAAGCCTTCACAGTTCTGGAACAACATCTTATGGACAGATGAGACCAAGATCAATTTGTACCAGAGTGATGGGAAGAGAAGAGTATGGAGACGGAAAGGAACTGCTCATGATCCAAAGCATACCATCTCATCAGTGAAGCATGGTGGTGGTGTGGTCATGGCGTGGGCATGTATGGCTGCCAATGGAACTGGTTCTCTATTATTTATTGATGATGTGACTGCTGACAAAAGCAGCAGGATGAATTCTGAAGTGTTTCGGCAATATTATCTGCTCATATTCAGCCAAATGCTTCAGAACTCATTGGACGGCGCTTCACAGTGCAGATGGACAATGACCCGAAGCTTACTGCGAAAGCAACCAAAGAGTTTTTTAAGGGAAAGAAGTGGAATATTATGCAATGGCCAAGTCAATTACCTGACCTGAATCCGATTGAGCATGCATTTCACTTGTTGAAGACAAAACTGAAGGGAAAATGCCCCTAGAACAAGCAGGAACTGAAGACAGTTGCAATAGAGGTCTGGCAGAGCATCACCAGGGATAAAACCCAGTGTCTAGTGATGTCTATGCGTTCCAGACTTCAGGCTGTAATTGACTGCAAAGGATTTGCAACCAAGTATTAAAAAGTGAAAGTTTGATTTATGACTGTTAATCTGTCTCATTACTTTTGGTCCCTTAAAAAATGGGAGGCACATATACAAACTGTTGTAATTCCTACACGGTTCACCTGATTTGGATGTAAATACCCTCACATTAAAGCTGAAAGTCTGCAGTTAAAGCACATCTTGTTCGTTTAATTTTAAATCCATTGTGGTGGTGTATAGAGCCAAAAAGATTAGAATTGTGTCGATGTCCCAATATTTATGGACCTGACTGTATATATATATATATATATATATATATATATATATATATATATATATATATATATATATTAGGCAACAAACAGGCTGTTTTCTAGTATCCTGCAGGAAAGCATTATACTGTGGAAAAATAGTCAGTCACCAATTTTGGATGTTCACTACTTGAAAGGATCAAGTATCAAGGGACAATTTTACTTTACAAGTAGATCACATTCAATTAAAAAAGAAAACATAATGTAAACTATAATTTTTCAGAGCCAACAAAGGTAAGGAATATGTTTTTCATGGTAAGGTAAAAAAGTTAATTTAAAAGAAAACTTGGGGTGTAATTATAAAATGGGGCTATTCATCTTAGAATAAGTGTATGTGATTTATGTATACATTCATTTATCACTGCTTGATGAGCCAGTCCCATAGAATAACATAGCATGAAGTGAGATTTATCTTCCATGAGATAAATATTACCACATGATGAATGCTCATCCATGAGTGAAATTAGTGCAGCATCTGTAAACTTTGTATATAAATTATTTTTCCCATTTATTAATGTACACGTCATTTTGTTTAGATGCCTGGCATTTTATCCTGTCACAGTTTAATTAATCCAAACCAATAACATTTCAATGCTTCGGCTACAGTAGAACCAGATTATTTTTTTGCTTGAAGAAGCACATCAGTTTGACAACAGAAGTTAAGAGTTCAGGGCTGCAAGAGCTATCCAGGCTTTAATACTCAGCAGGTCATTAATAAATAACACTTTTCTAAATGCTCAATCAATAACATATAGGTTTGCATATGCATGATAGTTGACTGGTCATTTAAAAAAATATTTAATGTTTTTTTTTTTAATTTACTCCATTCACTTTTGAATATAAAAATATACGGGTGTATAAAATATTAGGTGTATTGTTCATTGCTTTTATACCAATTGCATGCAGGCTGATTCATCCTACTACATGATGTGTAATAAAGCCTCATTATATTTGTCAAGATTTAGCTGAACAGTATTTTGTGTACTATTTAAAAAAATAACATTAAATCATATAATTTTTTACATTTTTGATATCAGATGTAGGGGCAAAGGCTGAACTTTAAAAATGTAGTAGGAGTACCAGGTGAGCAGCCCTATAAAGAGGCTGGACTAACATCACATTTCAGGACAGCCTGCTGAAATCTATTTAATATCTAATTTTCAGCAATCCACTCATTTTAAGTGGCTATCCATTAAACAGACACCTTTATGTACCAAGCTATATTTGTCCCGCCCTGAAAGGTGAAGTTATAAACTACAACCTAGTGAACATACTGTACATTTTGTCTCATGGACTCCCTTCTCACAGCTTTTAAGTCTGTGCTCACAACTGGGTAACTTTTATATATGAGGCGGACACTTTACAACCCTGCAGTCGATCTTAATGCTCCAACTTGGTGGATGACAAAAATATACATTGGTAATATACTCACTACCAGTCTACATTGACTGCACTTATGTAGTATTTCCCTTAATAGACTTCAAATTTAGTGGACTGTGGCACAATCACTAAAGAACAATATTTTTCCATCTATGGATTCCTTGACTACATAGAATGTACGGCCGCAAACTGCTTTATTACTGCAGTGGTGGAGCGTGTATCTTTGGCGCTCATTGCGAGCCTCTCCCCTGTTGTACTTTTGCTCGTCTGAGCACCTTCGGCGCTCATTGCAATGGTAATGTTATTAGTTGCAAGTTAGTGTTGTCCTTCATAATAGTGTATTTTGTACCTTGTCCATTCCTGGGTGAAAGTCCTTTGTGCCTGGCGGTGTTTTGGGTGGTTATGAGTCCTGTAGCCTCGTTTTCGGGTTTTTCGGACATCATTTTTTTTGAGAGCCGAAACTCTGCAAATTCGGTTTAAATTCACGTGCAACCTCACTCCCAGATGTCCTGGCTGTCCCCCCATGCTGTGTGTGAGTTTTTTTTTTTTATATATTTTTTTTAATTTTCTTTGTGTTTTTTTGTTTTTGGATGTGCTTGGTTTGGCTGTTAACTTCGTATTTTTTCAACCTCTGTTTTTTTTTTCTAAGTCCCGTGGATCATAATTTTTTTTCTTCTAAGTCCTGCTTTCTTTTGCAAAGTGTTACGGGCCGTATATTTTCCACTAATTTTTTTCAAACTGCTACGGCTCTTGCATTGTGAATTGTATACTTGAGATTTCTGTTGATCTGTAGTCCCGCACGTTGTTGGGATGAGCGGCGACGGCGCTTATCTCCACCAGTGCAGTGAGCGCCATCGGCTATTGTACGGAGTCATAGGGAGGCGCTCATCTCCACCAGTGCAAGGAGCGCCTTTGTCGCTCCTTGCCTGCAACTGCGTCCCTCACTGTGCTCCTACTGGAAAACGGTTTTCTATCTATCCATTTATTATCACCTCATAGGTCTCTGTCTAAACATGACTATGACATTACTGTAACTTGTTTAGTACCAAAATGTGGCTGTCACCCTCTTCTATTGATTAGGATCTCATGTCTTTTTTTTCCTCTACACACAGATCAATTTCACCTCCCACAACAAGCATATAACTCTATATTTTCCAAGGTATTTATTATTCTGCCACCCATTAAATCATCTCTTTTTCTAACCTAGTGAGCTTGTTACCATGTACTGAGCAAAATAGTTGAAACAAGCCAAGTATACACATGTGGAATATAACTGGTTGCAAACACGCTTACCATAAAACATGTAGTGAAGAAGATTGCAGACTTGTGTAAAAATACTTCCTTCACACGTAAAAGTATAATACTTGCATGATCAAATATCCTAATATTGAAAGGAAATCTACTTTACATACATTGTAGCATAAGAACTTGGACCTTGGGGAAAATACTGATCTATTTGAGTGACAGGTATGAATGAAGTAAGAAATGCTTTATTAGTAGCTTCTATATATATAATCACAAAGAAAATGGATTTAACGTTCTGCTAAGTTAGATACTAACTTCTCAAAATAATACATTCTGGTATTTCTCCTTGTTGTAGAAATCAAGGCAACATAACTTTTAACATTGTGCTATGATTTTTAAATTTTGCAATTCCATGCTTATATAGACACTAGCGAATTGCCCGTCAAAAAATGACGGCAATGAAATTGTAAGGTAGCTAATGCTGTTTAGTGTGTAATAATGAAATATATAATACATTAATAAATGAATATACTTTACCTATTTTAAAGCATTGTGTGGAAGAGCTGTGAATGTGTTTTGATGTTGCTGCAGCATTAGTGGTGTGGATCTGCTGTGTAAGCGTGCTGAATGTGTGCAGTGTAACACTGTGCGTGCGCGAGACCAAACCGTTAGCGTAGTCGTGTACTTCCGCATTGGCGTAAAATGGCGAGTAATGTGTGGTATACGTCTGTATCGGAATATCCGTAGGTGTTTTGTGGTGTTTTGCGAGTTTCTTGTGGTGTTTTGCGAGTTTAGAGTGCTGTAGCCTCGTTTTCGTTTTGTTCGGCGGCCATTTTTTCTCTCGCTTCGTTTTTTTTTTAGTCTCTAAACTGTTTTATTTGAAGTAAAATCGAGGTGTAAGTTGTATTTTTGAGGTGCTGGGTGCTCCCTCTTGCTGTAGGTAAGTTTTTTATGTATGTGGTGTGTGTATGTATTGTGTTTGACATTTTGTAATGTTCGCGAGTTGCGTCCGAGTGTTGCGAGTCCGTAATGTGTGTGAACGTGTGTCGTATGTTGTTTGCGAGTGTCGTAATGTGTGTGTCGTACTGTTTGGGTTGCGACGTGAAGTTTGCGAGGGTCGCAGTTGCTGGCAAGGAGCGCCTTCGGCGCTCCATGCCAGCAACTGCGGCCCTCGCTTTGCGAGGTCCTCAGGTGCTGGCATGGAGCGCCTACGGCGCTCCATGCCAGCAACTGAGGCCCTCGCTTCGCGAGGGTCCTCAGTTGCTGGCATGGAGCGCCTTCGGCGCTCCATGCCAGCAACTGAGACCCTCGGGCAGTGCCCTCGCTTCGCGAGGGCACTGCCCGAGGGTCTCAGTTGCTGGCAAGGAGCGCCTTCGGCGCTCCTTGCAGCAACTGAGACCCTCGGGCAGTGCCCTCGCTTCGCGAGGGCCTCGGCTCGCTGCGCGAGCCGCGGCCCTCGCTACGCGAGGGCCGCGACTCGCGTAGCGAGCCCGCGGCCCTCGCTTCGCGAGGGCCGCGGGCTCGCTACGCGAGCCCGCAGCGTTAGCAACAACTCGTACGCTCACAACTATATATCTATTTGTATTTTATTTTCTTCTGAGTGTTTATACAGTCACAAAATGAGAGTGCATTCAAATCATATTAAAATCAAATGGACACGTATTTCTGCTTTATAACCATCTCATAAAGCAAAAAAAAGAGAATAAATATTACAACAGTTATAAATAAATCAGTACTCATTCTAGTACATAGTTTTTTTTCTTAAAATGGTAAATTGTTTGTTTTGTCATTTTTGCTTTCACTGTGGCAAATACATAGACAATTTAATTGCTTGATTAGTTAGTAATGTTATTTTTTACATTTTAATCAGTTGTTATTATGCTATCACCGAAGACATATTTATTTTCTAGGTAAAATATAAAAACAACTTGAAAACTTTAAGGCATTTATGTACTTTCGGAATTGACAGCTGGCCTTTCAGTTGCTTAATTTAGATCTTTTTCAGCCAGGCAACTTGCTCATTAGACCACGGAACCTGCCAAAAGCAGTCAGCCATGGTAAGGGAACAAAAGACATTATGGTTTACTGTTTTGTGCTTGGCATCTTTCAGGATAATTTCTTGAATAAAAAGTAAGTTTGTTTTAAATTTTTCATGAGTTTTGTGGAGAAATCTAAACCGTATCTAGTAAGAGTGGGTCTTTAAACAAGGAAGATAACCCAGAAATTATTAAGGTACAGTGATATATTTTCTTCCCTGAATAAAAAGTACAGTAAACATCTAGAAGCATGTGTTATATACATATTCTAATACTGCATTAGTGCAACCATACTGATGTAGTATAAATGCAGAATGGCAGAAGTAAATGAAAATGTCCATTGTATAATCTTGGTTTTTGCATACAGATATGGTAAACGTTATCCTTCATTGTATTACTGGGTTAAGTAAACTTCTAATTTCTTTTCCATTTAAGTCTGGAAATCAGTTTGATTTGTCACGGATAAATAGAAACAAAATAGGTTTGGTGGCTCTAGATGTTATTGGGTATAATGACCTTTTACTTAGGGTGCCACTAAGGGTCAAAAATACATATTAAACACTGGAAGAAAAGAAAAGGGACCCTTTTAATAGTGCACACCTATGAATCTCAATAGTGTAAGAGACCCAGTTGATTTAATAATTTACTTTAAAAATAGATGCTACAAAAGCTAAAAATATGGACGCTGCAATTTAGAACAGGAGGTGGGAAAGGATATGGGGATATGATATGACAGATTAATAAATGGGCGTAAATACTCCTTTAAATATTGTCTTTAAGGTGCTGTGATTCTAAAGTGCTATAATAAAGTGCTGAAGGTGCTTGCAAAACAAATTTGTTTTGCCCTATTAAATAAATATTGCATATAACTTGTGTTGACTTAAATACAATCGTGATGAATTGTATTTATAAAGTGCTGAGTTGTGCTATATTGCAGGAGTATAGGACTGCCTATTTCTTAGTTGCAGTATATCCCCTATATTATTCCTTTTTTTTACTCCTGTTAGTAATGACTAGATTGCTCAGGAACCTTTCCTTAGTATTAGTTGGCTTTTAGATATATCGCTGTGTCCCTGACAATCTGTTTGTCTCCTAAAGCATGGAGATCGCGGTTAGGACACCTCGTGATGACGTCACTAACACGCGTCTCACGTTGCTGCGTCTCTCCCGACGCACGTTTCTCAATTTCCTCAGGGGTTACCGCCATGACACTAGGACATCCCTCTTTATAGTCTCTGTTGTCATGGGAAACAAATTTACTTAAAACCAACGTTAATTTAGTATTTAAAAGGTCTTTAACGGTCTCAAAACTTGGAACGCTGATAACTCTCATATTATAATGCTTCTAGAACCATGCTTGTTTAAAAGCTTGCTATATTTCAATAACTTTGCACTATATCTCTCCATATTATTTTATTATATTTTGAGAATCAAAGGATATATATATTAATTGCCACTGTGACAGAGATTATAAACTATATCATAGATCCTAACTTATTATTTAAGAGATCTTATAAGATCTCAACAATAAATAAGTTTTCATGTATTACTTAGGGTGAAAATATAGTAGTAGTATTAATTAACATATCCCCATCTAGCTTTCCATTATATTCAAATACATTATAAATCCAACGAAAGGTATGTTAGAGTGGCAGAAAGATCTACATATATTAATGGACGGAGATAAATGGGAGGAGGCTCTAAAAATCGTAAAAATCTCTTCCTGCTCTAGTAACTATATTGAATTATATTTCAAGTTGATCAATAGATGGTATTGGACACCAGATGCGATTAATAAATTTGCACAGAACAAAGGGAATACATGTTGGAAGGGCTGTGGTATAAACAGTGATTCACTCCATGCTTGGTGGAACTGTACAAAAATAAAGCCTTTTTGGAGAGCTTGTACATATCTGATTGAGGATATATGTGAGGTAGAGGTTCCTTTTGTTCCAGAACTGCTCCTATTACATATAAACATAAGGGAGACTTTTCCAAAAGTCTACCTCCTGGTCTCTCATATTCTTTTGGTTATTAAAATGTATATTGTGAAATATTGGAAATCAGAGTCCTCCCCATCTCTTCAAGAAATTATAAATTGTGTTATAAGAAATAGAAAGTTTGAAGTCCAAGGAGAGAGCTTAGTCAAGCGAACTGGAAGAAAAGGACTAGACAGATGGTCTGTTTGGGATAGTTATTGTAATAGAAAGGTTAATATATGAGAAATTATGTTTGACAATTGGTTACCATTGGTGTTATATGCTTTTGCTGTTAAATCAGATTTTCTCTTTCCCTTTGCTTTTCTCCGTCTCTCTTTCTCCCTTCCTTTTCTTTTCTCTTCTCTGCTCCTATTGAAGTGGGGGGAGGGAGGGGAGGGGGAGGGAGGGGGGAGGGGAAGGGAAGAGGAAAGAGATTTTGTTTTACTGTTTTCAATTTTCCTTCTTCACCCG
The DNA here is from genome assembly GCA_027410445.1 of Discoglossus pictus. Taxonomy (NCBI): domain Eukaryota; kingdom Metazoa; phylum Chordata; class Amphibia; order Anura; family Alytidae; genus Discoglossus; species Discoglossus pictus. The sequence continues at coordinate 116,333,264 of CM050163.1, forward strand.
AGTCTCCCCAGAAGCACATGATTTCTGTGCTAAACTATTAATTATATTAACTATATTGAGAGTAGTGCCGGTTCCTTTGTATGCTTGGTGGAGGTATCAAGTTAAGTGAACTTGCTATTAGGGAACTGCCTTCCCATCAGGAGTACAATATAGTACATTCAAATTGGTATTCGAAGAGATGGGAGGGAGGAGATTTTAACAGTGTATTTATACATATGCAATTGCTAAACTGTTGAATTACTGATACCTCTGGAATGTATGATTGTTTTGTTATGTTTTTGATGTTTGTTAAAGAAAAACGAGAAAAAATAAAGTAATAAAAGCTTTCCATTATATTATAATAAATTGTTCCTTATGGATGAAGTCTATTATTGGGTTTATATGTTGTTTGGGCAATATCTTGAGAGATATAGTATAGTATGTATATTAATACCAACAAATAAATAAAAAGAATCATATTCTTATTATTAACATGGTAAGTAATTTCACAATATGATATCATTGAGTTAGTATCAGCTTCAATACTTAGAGATTGTTGGATTTTGTTTTTTATATATATGGGGAGAAAGTAAAACCTTCATTTAGGCCATCAGGTTTTCTGGTTTTTAGTAAATAGATCCATCTTGCTTCCATCCTTAGTAACTCTTTGTCTATGTCACCTTTTCTGATGGTTTGTTCAATGTGATCTATGGCCATAAAAGAAAGTACTTTCACATCCCCTTTATGTTTGGTGTTTACATGTACAGCCACTGGTGTATCGTATTCTCTGTTGATACTATAGATGTGTTCCAAAATTTTCTTTGAAATTCTGTATAGGTTTTACCTATGTATCTCATTCCACATTTGCAAGATATCAAATAAATCACTCTCTCTGTTTTGCATGTCATTAGATACTTCACTTGGTATGTCTGTGTTGCATCTTTTGAGGTGAAGGTTTTGGCTGGTTTTATATACTGACAAGCCTTACAGGATTGACATTTAAAACAGCCATTTATTTTGTCTACCCATGTAGTCCTCTTTGGAATCTCCAGATGGCTTTTAGATAATACATCTTTTAAGTTAGTAGATCTTCTACTTGTTATCTGAGCATGTTCCCCTATAAAGGGTTTTAGATCTTTATCATTCCTCAATATCTCCCAGTGTTTATTGAAAATCTTTTTTACATCGAACCATTTGTCATTATAGGTTCCAATACATCTAATGATGTTGTCTTCTTTAGGGGATTTATCCATTAGTAGAGATTCTCTGTTGGTGTTCTTAGCTCTACCATAGGCCTTCTTTAATATCTTTTTATTATATCCCCGTTCTTGGAATCTATTCTGTAGGTCCTTGGCCTCTATTTCAAACTGTTGTTCTTCTGAGCAATTTCTTTTAATTCTCAGATATTGCCCAACCGGGATTCCTGGGATCAAAGATTTAGGGTGACTATTTGTGGCGTGTAAAAGGCTGTTAGTAGATGTTGGTTTCCTGTATGTATTAGTTGTCAATTTGCCATTTTCTTGTTTGCTGATTGTAAGGTCTAAAAAGTTTATAGATGTCTCATTGACCTCTGAGGTCAAATATAGACCCATATCATTGTGATTTAATTTGTTTTTAAATTCTTGCAAATGTTGATGAGTACCACTGCATAGGATTAACACATCATCTATGTATCGAATCCAAAGCTCCACATCTTTTGTATAATTATCATTGTGTTCATTGAACACTATTTGTTCTTCCCACCAGCCTAGGTATAAATTGGCGTATGTGGGGGCACATGCTGTCCCCATAGCTGTACCTCTTATCTGGTAATATGGAACTTCTAAATAACAAAGAATGCTACAAAAAACTACCGAATGATCCAACTGAACTATTCTTGATAGAATTAAAAAACATTTTAGATCAAGGTTTGATGAATAAATTAATATCCAAAGAAGAATGGGAATTTCTCAATGTCAAGAATCCTAAAATAGCCACATTCTACTCTATTCTAAAGATCCACAAAAACCCTTCTAACCCACCAGGTAGACCAATAGTGTCTGGGATAGGATGTATAACAGAAAACTCCAGTAAATACTTGGATTCTATATTAAGAGAACATGTGGTGTCACTGACATCACATGTAAGAGATACTAAAGATGTGTTAAAGAAAATCAATGGATTGAACACAAATAAAAATACACTTTTAGTGTCATTAGATGTAGAATCATTATACACAAATATCCAACATAAGAGAGGCCAAGATGCTACTAAATACTTTTTACAGAAGAAAGGCATACTCTATGATAGACATAATGAATTTATAATGGAGTTACTGAAATATGTGTTAACACACAATTATTTTGTATTTTTACAAAATTTCTATCACCAGATAAGAGGTACAGCTATGGGGACAGCAGCATGTGCCCCCACATACACCAATTTATACCTAGGCTGGTGTAAAGAACAAATAGTGTTCAATGAACACAATGATAATTATACAAAAGATGTGGACCTTTGGATTCGGTACATAGATGATGTGTTAATGTGGTACTCATCAACATTTGCAAGAATTTATAAACAAATTAAAACACAATGATATGGGTCTATATTTGACCTCAGAGGTCAATGAGACATCTATTCTATATCTATTATTTATTGTTGAGATCTTATAAGATCTCTTAAATAATAAGTTAGGATCTATGATATAGTTTATAATCTCTGTCACAGTGGAAATTAATATATATATCCTTTGATTCTCAAAATATAATAAAATAATATGGAGAGATATAATGCAAAGTTATTGAAATATAGCAAGCTTTTAAACAAGCATGGTTCTAGAAGCATTATAATATGAGAGTTATCAGCGTTCCAAGTTTTGAGACCGTTAAAGACCTTTTAAATATTAAATTAACGTTGGTTTTAAGTAAATTTGTTTCCCATGACAACAGAGACTATAAAGAGGGATGTCCTAGTGTCATGGCGGTAACCGATGAGGAAATTGAGAAACGTGCGTCGGGAGAGACGCAGCAACGTGAGACGCGCGTTAGTGACGTCATCGCGAGGCGTCCTAACCGCGATCTCCATGCTTTAGGAGACAAACAGATTGTCAGGGACACAGCGATATATCTAAAAGCCAACTAATACTAAGGAAAGGTTCCTGAGCAATCTAGTCACTCCTAACAGGAGTTTAACAAAAAGGGAATTAAAGGAATAATATAGGGGATATACTGCAACTAAGAAATAGGCAGTCCTATACTCCTGCAATATAGAACAACTCAGCACTTTATAAATACAATTCATCACGATTGTATTTAAGTCAACACAAGTTATATGCAATATTTATTTAATAGGGCAAAACAAATTTGTTTTGCAAGCACCTTCAGCACTTTATTACAGCACTTTATTATAGCACTTTAGAATCACAGCACCTTAAAGACAATATTTAAAGGAGTATTTACGCCCATTTATTAATCTGTCATATCATATCCCCATATCCTTTCCCACCTCCTGTTCTAAATTGCAGCGTCCATATTTTTAGCTTTTGTAGCATCTATTTTTAAAGTAAATTATTAAAAGCTAAGTTTTAATCAACTGGGTCTCTTACACTATTGAGATTCATAGGTGTGCACTATTAAACGGGTCCCTTTTCTTTTCTTCCAGTGTTTGATTTGTCACGGAGGTGAAAAAACGGTGAATGAGAGCTGATGCATTTATTTACTTGTGTATTTATTTGTATTTAAATGTATATTGTTATTTTAGTTTTAGGTATGCATGTTTGCACCTCTTCTGCCACAGCCATTATGGGGGAGATAGATTTAAAAAATTTACTTAATTTCGGTACAAGATAATATGCAAAATTAGATTAACCTTTATCGATTTAGATAAATGCATTGACCTCCCCCATTAACCACTAATTGACATTGAATTCCGAGCGGGAAAAGCTAGGGTGCGGCTTATATTCGCGACCATAGAAAAATTATTGCCGATTTGCGGGTTTGAGACTGTTGCGCAAATAATTCTAATGTCATTCTTCACGTTCCCATATTTTACAGTGCAGGTGTTTAAACCACTTGGAACCCACAGAATTGTTGGCTACATTTGCTGTTTACAGGTTTGCGTGCCTGCGGAATTGTAGCAATTGAATATCGATTTTGTGATTTTAGCGATTGTAAATTCTGCGTGCTTGTAAGATCAAAGACTTACATAGGATCGGAGCTATGATTTTACCTAACGCAGCGATTTTCAGCCTGTAACCATGAAATCCTTTGCTAAAAGATGCCAACCGAATAGTAAAGTAATTTGCGGGCTACATTACAGTATTCAAGCAAGTCATTGAGCTATGTGATCAACTCATCAGCTACAAAGTTGCTATATAGTTGATAACTAATGGAAGAGTAAAGCTCCACAAGAGGGTGAAATCTCTCGAATCTCTCAAGTCATATTTGTGACATGTTTGATTGGCGTTCTTTAAGGTTCATCAGAATTTAGTAAGTACCAAAGTGACATATTCTCTTTTGGACATTTATTGACTTTTACACAATATCTCTTCTTTAATCTACAATCACTTGCATTCTCATTTAGTTGTTTTTTTGCTACTAATGCAGACCATAAATAATTGAATTGTATAGAAAATGAATTTCCTTTAATCCTCCAAAGAGCCTCTCAAAACTTTCAAAAAGTGTGTTCCAGATGAGTGCAAAAATAGCAATCTCAAAAATAGAGTTAAACTAAAAATAACAAATCTGACGTTCACTTAATAGTAACATAAACAGATCCAGTTAGATTTTTGTTATAGATTTCTCTGAAGAGGTATAAGAAGAATACGGTTTTCAAATCTCCTCTTTGAATTGCATTTGGCAAGAGACATGTCTTGGCAGTATGGACATAGCAGGAAATTGCAGATGAAATGTACTGGGTTTAAGAAATATCATGCCTTGAAGGGGTGACTGATTATGTTGAAGGCTATGTGTTATTAAATATGGAAGCAAGGATTTCTCTTTTTATAACACAAATGGAATAGTTCACTTACTTTGAAAATTAAAATATACAATGAATATGTTAGTTCATAGAGACAAAAAGGAGCAGTAACTGAATGTTTTGTAACCTACAGGAACAATTAAAAGAATTGTCATGTTCTTAATTCCTGCTGTTGGAAGGAAATGTATTTTATATCCTCTGTGCACACAGCAGTTGACTTATTTTTTAAATATTTCTTGCTGAGCTCCTATGATGGCTCTGCCCTCTTCCACCTCTGAAATTATATCAGATGTCTTATCTTTCTTAGATAGCTTGCAGCTTTCAAAGCTTTGCAGCATTTCCTAAAAATGTGTAAGTGAAATGGAACTGGTCCAGGAGTTTAGGATGCCGGCCCAAATTGTCATCTGCAGGTTACGTAGAAGAGCTAAAAAAAAACGTATCAAAGGCAAGAGACATAACAAAGTCAAATGCAAGCAAAAGTGACCTTGCAAGAACAATTTAAGCATTTTGTGTAATGCAAGTTAGTCTCTTAACAATACATTGTACAATGTGGAAAATTCCTACAATCAATCACTGACTGTGTTAATGCAGACACTTTTACAAAACAGTAAAAAAAAAATGTCCCTACAGTACCTGAGTGTGGTTCTCTATCTAAAAGGAACATTTCTATTTATTATATGTAATTCAGAAATATCCAGTTGAGTTAAATGATCAAGAATATAATATGTATATAATTATATTACTTATTGTTTTTTAGAATCATGTTGATTACCTGTTAAACTTATTCTTGGCAAACAGTGTGGTGGCACATGTTTATTGTGAATAATACAATGTGAAATATTTTTGGTACATAAATTAAACAGTATTACAATGCTTGCAAAGACAGAGTAATGAATAAAATGCTAAAAATATATTAAATTGTTGGGCATTCAGAACGTAAAAAAAACTAAAAATATATTAAATTGTTGGGCATTCAGAACGTAAAAAATGATTGGACGTTTTAAACAGAATCAAAAACACACTAAAAGAATATAGATCCCCATTTATAGGAGAACAAACAGCACAGAGAAAAAGGATGAAAAGAGATAATAGAATTACAATGTACTGAACATTACTGAACTGCACAGAAAATTGCAGTTTTGATACAGTCTAGGACCACGGCAAAGTGACAAGCTTTTATGTGTTGATAAGTAAGAAGCTAAACTATATTTTTCTTTCTCCGTCAGCCGAGAGACAAAATTATGAAGTATTGTGACTTTCTATGTAGTCAAAAAAGAAGAGAACATCACAACTAAATTAAGCTTCCATCAGGCAGTACAAAATCAAGGGATTTGTGTACAATCCTTCTAACGAACTATTACAAACATAGAGCCGATTCAATCGCAAGTTACTGGCGCCAGTAAGTGAGGCCTTAAGTTAATTTTCTATTAATTGGCGTCTTCTTGAGGGCTCCAAACAGTTTATGAGTTACGTCTTGAAAACTTTACGGTTGTTAAACCCGGAACTTACAGCCTCCCGAAACCTTTGATCTTTTCCATCCACAAGAGTTACGGTCTCAACAATCGCAAATCACTATTTAATTGCTACAATTCCCCAAGGTCGCAAAAGTTTTCACACCCCTAAATGGCAAATGTAGGAGAAAATCCTACAAGTACTAGACCCGCAAGGGGGTTTAGCTCCAGTCCACAGAACTGTAAATGCAAATAAAAAACAATACTGGACTGTAAATGACAGAGAAGGTGAGGAAAGACATTAGAATTAATTGCACAACAGTCTCAGGCTTGCAAATCGGCAATAAAAAAATCATAATTTATTATGTGTCATTTCGGGGTTATATCGATCTCAGGAATCAATGAGTTAATACATATCAAGCCACCCATATGGACTAGAACAATATTGGCATTCATTTTTATTATTTTGTGTTTTGAGGGTTTGCGAGTCCCATAGCATATCGGATCCCCGAACCTAATTGATTGACATGTAACCTCCATGTTTTACTGCCGTAATAATGGCGGTCTCGTTTACTATTTGCTGTTTCAAAATGGGTGGTTACGACCTTGCTTAATTGATCATGTCCCCCCCCCCCCCCCCCCCGAACTGCTACACACCAGCGTATAGTTTACGGCTTCGTCGTTCGGCCCCAAACTTGCGGGCTTGTTCAAATGAATAGCACCGGAATTGCAGATGAATGGGAGCCTGCAGCATGCCTACAGACATGCGGCCTGTAATAGAATATATATATATATATATATATATATAAATATTTAAACAAAAAATGTAATCGATCTCAATCATTTATATTCATATCCAATATTTCGATAAACTGGTATTAGTTTATGCTAGCTGACATACTGTTCCTGCTATATTTAGCAGGATATGTTATGGCTGAAAATTTGTAAAATCATTTTATAAAATGTAAATAGAGTGTTATCCTGCAGATTGTCATGAACTTTGCACTAGGCCTTTAGATTAAGGGATTTCACTGTACTGGTGGTACCCTGTTCAGCTCTCGGTATATTCATTGTAGTATAAAGATGGTTATTTCTTTGTACTGTGATACTGGGTGCATTATATTTATGTTTAACATGCCTGATGTTTGTATGTATTGTTTTCTAAATGGATCTATGATCATAAAGGAATACTGTGTGACCTGTTCTATGCAGGTGTAATCAAATGATTGTTTGCAAAGGCTGACACAAAGCTTCAAATGGGACAGTTTATCATTGAAGGCCTCCTGTGGAGAAATTAAAACAACCATTGTACTAACCAGTTGAACTTGGTCTTCTGATCTTGTGATCTTACTTGTTTTACCAAGTAATTGTGTTTAATGGCAGCACTGTTTAATTACTTTGTGTTAATTTGTTTAGTTTACATTTTATATTTCTTGCAAGTATATGGTACCCTGCTCAATAAAGAGATCTTCTTGTTAAGACATAGGTGGTAGAACTATGTTCTTTTGGTGGGTGCTGGGATTTCCATGCTCTGTGTCTGATTTGATGAAAGGCTACCAAAATTCTGCTGTCTGCTCCATCTGGTGAGGAGTAAAAGGAATCCTGTGCATGGACGAAGAGGTGACCCCTTAATGTGACAGAGTTGAAACCGACAATGATGAATGCAAAAATATCATTATACAAGTATCATAGCACATCGGTCTGAGTATGCACATAAGGACAAACAATTCCTGAAATGACAATCATTTCTCCTTTGTATGTCAAAAGCACTGGACATATGTCTAATGCTGCTATACAATATAAAATTAATGTACAAAGAGCAATACACTTTTTAAAAGAGACTAACTATAATAATATCAATTGTGTTGCTATCTTTCATATGCCATTTGAAAATAAGAATATTCATCCAAAAGATATGTTTTTCTTGTTTAATTGTGTTATGAACAGAGTTTAAAATTATAAGCATGAAACGTATACAATATGCCCTTAAAAGGTGCAAAATATGCACTACATTTTGCTGCTTGATCCCACTGAAATTGATAAATATTTTATACAAAAAATATTTTCGCATTGGCAAATTAAACAAATCCTAGGGTATTGAAAAAAGAAAAATAAATATACGTTTTCAGTATTGATAATGCATGTAGAGTTTACAAACTATGCATGATTCATCTTTTAAACAATGACAAATTTACTAATTCTGTCTAAGTTATGCTTAAAATGTATAGTGAGATAATGCTTCTCTAAATTAAATACATATTGGTTCTCTACTCCCATACTGTAACCATAAACAGCAACATTTGATGCAGAGTATGTGCTAGTTGTGAAATATTATGATTAATATTAAAATATCCTTGCAAAATATAAAGATTAATTACTGCACACTACCCATAGTCTATATCTATAGAGAAATACACATATTTCCTCTCTCCTCCCCCACAATTACCACACAATAAATTTGCATAAAATGGCAGCATTTCAATACAGCAATTCAAATGAAACTAAATGTACAGCAGGAGAATAATATCTATATTCATATCTAATCATTAGAGTTTTGATTTATAAAAGTGAAAGAATTCATGACGTGGATGAAAAGGATGCAGTTAAAGAAAATATGTTTTTTTCATATGAAATTACAGCAGTTTATTAATAAAATTATTATATGGAAAGCTTGGAAAGTTGTATGGCTCTACATTTCAATGACTTATTAAAACCAGAAAATAAAACAATATCTAATTACAAACTTTTTTTTAATAGGAGATATTTTTTATGGGTAAATGCAACTAATGGCAGATGCTTTTTTAATGAGTAAACAGTTTATTGATCGCAGGTTATCGAGGCTGCGTACACACCTGCAATCCTTTAATAACTCCCCCGCCCCCATGTCAATAAACTGTTACTTGTCTAGATTACTGGGAGGAGTAAATTACTCCCAACTCTTGCGTTTCCCCATTTTACAGTTTATCAGCCATAATGTCTCAAGAACCAAATCATTTTCCCAACCTTGGTGCAGTAAAGCAAGATTTTTTTTTTTCTTTTAGAGAGAAAATCCAGGAGAACCCCCTCCTACCCCCCCCCAACATTTTATATTTTGGCAGGTATCAGGTTCTCTGGGATCAGAAGGTCTCCAATACACAGGAGAAAATGACATGCTGATAATATATTTATCAGGGATTTGTAGAATTAGGGCTCTATTGGGAGCTATATTTGAATGCCGAAGCCATGATATGTGTAAACATGCAATATGCTTTAAAATCGGAATAAGAAATAGGCTCCACTGTTAAAAATATTTAAAAATACACACTTAATTTTTGCTATTCATCACAACTCTGAATAAAACATAAAAGTATAAATTTCAATTAATATGTGCCATTTCAATAAAAATATGTATTTGCAGATGATTTTCAACTCTGTTTATGAGATAAATGACAGCTAAGCATTTGTGTATAGCTTAATGCTCTGTTGGAGATTGAACATGTAGTATGATATATTTTTGTAGACCAAATGATGAATTTTCATCAGGAAAACAATTGAGAAATCTAGAAAACATTACACAGAAGTATGTTGTTTTGGGGTTAGGTAAATAATCCACACTTCATGATGTTCTTGTTATTTATTATTTTTTTTGCTAATGGGGATGTTGGTTGTATAGCTATTAAATCAAAGCCAATAGCAGCTGTATACATAAGCACCATATATCTTTAGCCAGTCAATCGAGTGAATGGAGTTGTTTTGAGACCGCAACTAGCAGAAACAACTTGCAAAAAACATACATTCCTCCATACATTTTGGGAGTCTCCCACATGCCTTTTCGCAAACTCAAAACGTGCCATTTTGTTTTTTGCTGAAAGTAATGGCTTTCTTCTGGACACTCTGCCATAAAGCCCAACTCTATAGAGCATACGGCTTATTGTCTTCCTATGTACAGATACTCCAGTCTCTGCTGTGGAACTCTGCCGCTTCTCCAGGGTTACCTTATGTCTCTGTGCTGCCTCTTTGATTAATGCCCTCCTTGCCCGGTCCGTGAGTTTTGGTGGGCAGCCGTCTCTTGGCAGGTTTGCTGTTGTGCCATGTACTTTCCATTTGGTTATGATAGATTTGATGGTGCTCCTGGGGATCATCAAATATTTGGATATTTTTTAAAACCTAACCCTGACTTGTACTTCTTAACAACATTGACCCTTACTTGTTTGGAGAGTTTCTTGGTCTTTATGGCAGTGTTTGGTTAGTGGTGCCTCTTGCTTAGGTGTTGCAGCCTCTGGGGCCTTTCAAAAAAGGTGTGCATATGTAATGACAGATCATGTGACACTTTGATTGCACACAGGTGGACATCATTTCACTAATAATGTGACTTCTGAAGGTAATTGGTTGCACCAGAGCTTTTTATGGGCTTTATAACAAAGGGGGTGAATACATACGCACATGCCAATTTTCTATTTTCTATTTCTAAAAATTAGTTTTATGTATATATTTTTCTCATTTCACCTCATCAACTTAGACTATTGTGTTCTGATCCGTCACATAAAATTCAGATAAAGAAAACATTGAACTTAAGGCTGTAATGTAACAAAATAGGTAAAAAGTCAAGGGGGGTGAATACTTTTGCAAGGCACTGTACCTACAATATCAATTTACCAAGGGAGTGAACGACCAGATAGCCTAATAGAATAGTATTTTTGCTTTCTTGCTTCATACTGTTGTTCAGGAGCAAATTGCTAGTTAAAAATAGACCAAAAATGTTTACACAGACGTTTTTACCCTTGCCAATCCTTCTGATGATTGCTCCCTAATGTTCACTCTGGTAATCTGTCTTTTTAAGATATTTACACTTAAGATATTTATACTAATTTGTATGATATTTTATGATATTGTTCCATATCATTTATTGTTACAATGTTTCATAGCGATAATAAAATAAATACGCTTTTCATATGAAATGCATTTTACTATTCACAACATAATTTTGAGTGTGCCTCTGTCTCTGGCTATAAGTGAATGTCAAAGTTCAGCTTATTATTAAAGATTGGTGGTATTATCATTCTTTCTATTATATGTTTTAGTGGTCCACAGAAGGTCTAGTGGGAACAAAAATCATTGACCCTAATGACCCGTCTTGCTACATTTTTATTGCTCAATTTTGAAGAACTTGAAATAGATTTAGACAAGAAAATGAAAGTAAAATATGTCTTGAACAGTTAACCTTTTGCTTATTTTTTTCAGTAAAATGTATTTTCAGTATTAATTGCTAAGTTTATACACTGGAAAAAATGTATTAACAACAGACACTTATTTTAAAAGACAAAAAGCATATATTTTTCATTCTACTCTAGGAAAAAAATACATTTTATCTATGACATGCTTAGCCTATTATGTCCTCCAGTAATCCAACAGTTTTTAGTTTCTTAGGAACAGGAAATGCGATGCACAGAATATGTTTCTTAATATTGATGTAATATTGTGCCTCTTGCAAGCCAATATTTGGGAAAGATTGTACCGAAGATTCTTTTTTTTCTTGCTTTTCTTTGAATTTTAGAACAAAAAAGTAAACCCATGGATAAAGTTTTAAGTTAAAGATTGCGTTAATAAATTAATTATATTTTTCTTTTATTATTTTCCGAAGTGCATATTTAGATGAGTTTTGAGTATCATATTGAAGACTATTGTGCAAACTAATCTCTGACCTGCTTCATTTGGTACTCCAAGGCCAAATTTGCCAGTTATTCCAGATGTCTTTTGGTTCCCTACATTAGCATTCCAATCTCCTATGATGATAGTAACATATTTTCTTGGTGTGATATCTTGGTGAATGTTTTCCATACATTGGGAGAATATTAATTATTATGTTATGTTAAGCTTGATTTGTGTTGATGGAATTTGGCAATTACAATATATATATATATTTATATATTTAACCACGTACTATGTAAATGGCTGAATATTGGTGATAACTTTATGTAAATATAAAATATACTGCTACAGCAGGGTTATTATGCCTGATTTTAATGTGAATAATCCTTTATCAAATTGTACAATGACATGTGATGTTTACTCACAGGTATAAGCAGGCAATTGCACCCATGTACACATTGTTAAACCTTTATTAAATTCCCCACATTAGTATAAAAAAGGGGAGATCAGACTTGAAGTTGATACAGTGGTTGACACGTAGTTGCCCATTTTATTACATAATTTGACCCAGCATTTTAAAATACGGATTGTCACAATTTTAATAGATTGATTTTCTAATCCTTTTCATTAACAGTTTCTTGACTGGCCTCTTTCATAGCTGCTCAAAATGACCCACATCATAACAACCAAAGATATTTTACATTCATGGGTGACTTTGTGCTCTTAAAGTATTGGTTGAGGTTATGTCGCTATTTAATAATGCAGAGAGAGAGAGAGAGAGAGAGAGAGAGAGAGATTTCACTGACAATGACATGGCTGTAGTGTTTTATAATTTTTGTTTAGTTTAGATCAAGTATCTAACACTGCTATTTTATAGTGTGTATTAATATTTTTGATTTTGAGGCCCCAATCTATTTTGTTAGCTTTAAGGCTAGACATTACATATCTTTACATATAACTACCGTATATACTCGAGTATAAGCCGAGTTTTTCAGCCCTTTTTTTAAGGCTTAAAAGGGCTCCCTCGTCTTATACTCGAGTCACCAAGCCCCCCCCCATGTCTCTCTAACCCCCCTGTGTCTCTTTCCCTCCCCCTCCTCATTCTAAACTTCCCTCCTCATTCTAAACCCCCTCCCCGCCTCACTTTACCCCTCTAAATACCTCTCCCTTTCCCCTCACTTACCTGCATCTGAAGCTTCTGCTCCGGCCAATGCTAATGACGTGGCTCGCATGTGACGTCACGTCATTAGCATATACCGGGTGCCGGAACCCGGTATATGCTAATGACATGGCGCGCATGTGACGTCACGTCATTAGCATATACCGGGTGCCGGCACCCGGTATATGCTAATGACGTCACATGCACACCACGTTATTAGCATTGGCCGGAAGGAGCGGAGGCCGGAGCAGAAGCTTCAGATGCAGGTAAGTGAGGGGAAAGGGAGAGGGGGAGGTATTTAGAGGGGTAGAATGAGGAGGGGGTGGAGGATTAGGAGGGGGGTTGAGGATGGGGGGTTGAGGTTGAGGGGGGGTTGAGGATGAGGAGGGGGGTTGAGGAGGGGGTTGAGGATGGGGGTTGAGGATGGGGGTTGAGGTTGAGGAGGGAGGTTGAGGAGGGAGGTTGAGGAGGGGGGTTGAGGTTGAGGAGGGGGGTTGAGGTTGAGGAGGGGGGTTGAGGAGGGAGGTTGAGGATGAGGAGGGAGGTTGAGGATGAGGAGGGAGGTTGAGGATGAGAAGGGAGTTTGAGGATGAGGAGGGAGGATAAGGAGGGGGGTTGAGGAGGGTGATAAGGGAGGTGGGAAGAGAGACAGGGAAGGGAGAGGGGTGAAGAGACACAGGGGAGAGACTCGAGAGGGGAGAAGAGACACAGGGGAGAGAGAGGGGGGACACAAGGAAATGGCACACAAGAGGGGGACACAGAGGGCACATGAGGGATACAGGGGGCAGCACATTTCCCACCCTCGGCTTATAATCTAGTCACTCATTTTTCCCAGTATTTTGTTGTAGAATAGGTGCCTCGGCTTATACTCGGGTCAGTTTATACTCGAATATATACGGTAATTTGATAGGTGGGGCATTTGATAATTTGCTGTTTAATATACCTCCGATCATACTTTCTGCAAAAATGAGACCAATAAAATTGTATTTATTTATACTTAGAGACAAAATATGAGGACTTTAGTTTTCAATTTTTCAGGTTTGCAGAGATTGAGTCACAGTATAATTATGTTTTATATCACCTCTGGTGATAGAATAAAATGCTTAAATATCTATACAGTTATGTGCCAATAATATAAAAATAAACTATTTATAAAGTCCACATCTGTTGACAGGTTTGCCATCTGCCTCTGGTTCCATTTGTTTACCTTTCAGCCGCTTCTTCAAAAATGGGATGACAAGTAACTAATCTTTATATTGTGCTAAAATTGCATACTTTTTACACAGATTGAAAAGATTCGGAAAACAAATGTTTACTCCAACCATAAAAGGTTTACATTTACATGATGAACTATATAACATATCATTATTTAGGAGCTGAAAGTGTTGGGAGCCAAACCAAGAACGTTATGTATGTGTAATATATAGAAATATAATATTATACTCCAATATTGCTGGCCTTGTAATATTGAGTATCTGAAGCTTACTTTCCACCACTCCCCAAAGACAATATTTCAAAATCTTAGGACTTCCCTCTGATAAAGTCTTAAACAGATTGAGAAATAATCTGTAATAGATTTATGGGAATTTGAGTTGAGGAGCCATGAGTCAAGGCTACATTTCTCAACATTCTTCACAGGAAGAAAGAATTCAGAGTATTGTCAGCAACCAATCTGTAAAGAAGCCGCTGTGTGCATGTCAAATCTTCGGAATACAACTACAGATTATCCACAGAAACTCAAATATTTAAGCTGAATTTCTGAGGCTCAGCATCTAATACTAACATTTATGAGGTCAGAGAACAAATTTAGTGATTCAAACATAGTTTGTTCACAGTAAATCAAATACTTACCTTTTATTAGGTTGTGTGGTGCTTTTCCACTCCTACCAGTCTTATAAAATGTATGTTTTATTCAGTGTTCCTCCTGTGTCTATGGTTAATCAGTTTAGTAAATATAGAGGCTATGGAATAAAATCTTCAGCCTTAGAAGCCGTGTCTGCAGCTGAAAATGGATGTCTTTGACAATGTATTACTCTTTGCTGTCTAAATAGACTTAAACATATACCAATCTTTAGTACAATCCAATTGATCATAATAACGAAAAGGGAAACCAATAAAGGCAAGAAGTATTATGTTGCTCAAAATTAAAAAGGAATAGCAATCGGCAAGAAAAAAAAGACATAAACAGCTACTCTGGAAATGCAAAATAATTGAGCAACATACTTTCAAACGTCACTTTAATGACCCAGCTTTCATAAACAACGTTTTAATTGATTGTGATTTAAAGGGTGAGCTTACTTTGAGTACAGATTGCATTACTGTCATTTTAACAATATGACTATTTTTTCTATATGTAGCATTACACAACGATACTGTCCTACAAAAGGAAAATAGTTGCAGGCCTAATTTGATATAATTCGGATAGGAAACCAATGCCAAAGAAAACGGGACTTGTAAACCAAGTAGTTATATTTGAGAAAAAGTCATTTTAGTTTCATACTACCCCAAAGCTTTTACCTGATGCACAATATAATAATATAGGAAGTCAAAATTGTGTCATATGTGGTAATCAATGGGGAAATGTATTCAGTATCTCAAGTGCATCTCACATCATCTCTTGATATACTATGTACTACTTAATATGGGTAAAAAAGCCCTTCCCGTCTCCTCTCAGTCCTTCTCACCACATCTCAGGTAAGAAAATGTTGAGTAAATGATTGCTTATATCCGATATAATCTGTATATTTTCTATGAAATATTTTGTTAATGTTTACATTGTTTTATTTATTAATAGGAACCTGATCAAATTTCAGTTTTATTGATTTGTATTGTGCTATTGTCAGTATTTATGTATCACAAATCTTCTCATACAACATTTTGTTTACATTTTACGTTGCCAGTGGAGTCATTATCTATCCTTTTTAGAAGAATTCTAAAATTCCCATCATACATACACCCCATCGTCATTGAAGTAATATTTGAAGTAATATTGATAGTTTGCTATTTTGAAGAACCTGTCTTGATAATGGACAAAATGTTTTTACACAGTTTAAGACAAATAATTAGAGTATTTAATGTTTAATTATTGCATTCATATTTGCTTTAATGATCACAGGTAGTTTTACTTTGTTTGTTTGTAAAACATGGAGGAGTGGGAGGAGCAGTAGATAAGATCTATTTTCACTTCTATTTAAAACATCCTCTTCCAATACCTCTCCGCAATGGATTTCATTGGGAGTATATGACACCATGGGTTCCCTGGTGGTCCAGTGGTTAGGATTCAGATGTCATCACTACAACATGGGTTTGAGTCCAAGTCAGGGAACCAAGAGGTCACACCACCCTGAAGCCATGCAGGGTTGGGCCTTCTCAGTACTTAGATGGGAGACCATCTAGGAGTACCAGGATATGTATGTTGTGGCCCAATGGAGAAGGAACTGGCAACTCATTCCAGCATCTCTGCCATGAATACCAGGTGGATTAGCATGACCATGGACATAAAGATGTCCTGGTGTGTTACAGTCAATGAGGTCACAGAGATTTGGAAACGACTGAACTACGCAAACAAATTATCCGTCTCCTCCAAATACGGACAAACTAGCAGTTTAAAATGGAAAACCCATGATGCAATCAAAGTCATCTAAATATAAGATTTTCTCTAAAGTGCATTTATAGTTCTTTCTTACATACCTTCTAATATTAGTTTGTTACATACTTCTCAAGCATGTGAAATATTTATCAAAATATTTATTAAAGAGCGATCAACTAAATCACAATAGACTCCATGTAGCAATAGATATTCAAGTTTTTTTAAACTTGACTTGGGTTGTTATGGGGACTTATGTTCATTGGCTCTGACTCGCTGCTTCATACTCATTGAGCTGTTTATATAACACGTAAGGAAAGTTGTGAGTCCTGTAAGTTTTTTTTCCCTTACCTAACAAATCTCCTGTCTATGAATACCTAATTTTTTATGTGAGTTAGACTGCAGGAACAATAAAATAGATCAGTAAATTCTCCCACAGGGCCGAGCCAGCCTTACAAAAGATTTTGCGGTGCCATATAGTCAAGCCCTAGGTATGTAAGGGATTCATTTCAGGTATACAGAAATTCATATAATCATATTCATATAAACAAAAGAATGGAACTTCATATATTTAAGAATCTATATTTTCGGTGTGTTACCAGATGTTTTTGTTATACATATACTATATATGTATATATGCAACATCCTTATTGCGATCAGTCTTTTAAAAAAATGTATGTAGCATTAACATCAATAAAAAATATATTTCTCTTTTCATAATTTAATTCCACCCCCCTATGTCATATCAATATAAAGATTAAGAATATCTAATAGTGTAAAATAATTACAAATTTGTAATGGTAGTGGTATTGTGTAGGTAAAAGAAGATTCCATGTTCTTGTAACAATTTATTCTAATTTTTTTTAAGATAGAAGTTGAATGTAGAAAGCAGCAGATTTCCTTGTCCTCTGTCCATCTTTATCACATAGAGTTTAGCAATGCTCTGTTACTTGAGAATTTGGGTGCATCCTGAACTGTAGGTCCTACATCTGAATATATATTCCTTTGATGTATTATGTGTCTCCAGCAAGATATTGTGAGCTCAAAAAGAGAGGCGAAACGTTCTGTCAAAGTTCTCAGATTCTAGAAAGAATTTGTTGAAGCTGATAAGATTGTTGGCTTCATCCATGTGTGATATCAGGCTCCTCAATAATAGTTTACCTGTTCAGTAAGTTACCTTGTGCCCAAAATCACCCTGACCAGTAGCCATCCACAGACCCACATATCAGCCCTCACCTGGTATAAATGCTACATGGTGAAGGAACAGTATATCAATTGCCCATTTATGGATATTCATTTGTTATTTACCTGCAAGTTTTGCAGTGGGATCCTCTTTCACAGCATAAACTTGACATATTTCTGCCTTGATGTAGGTTTATATATTATTGTTATAGAAAATGCTTTAATCTCACACTTTAATGAGTATAGATTAGTACTTACAACACCAGTCTTTACTAAATGACCATTTAAAGATTATTCTTGTTTTAGTGAGTGGGACTGGTGCACTGATTTCATTCTGTGTGATTTCATGCTATTTATACATAATAGTTCTCTATGATTAATTATTTTAAATTAATCATATTTGAAATTAGTTTTATAATTAACTTAATAATGAAGTGGGTGTCACACAGCTCAAGACTCTGAAGAATCGCAGAATTAGATGAGTATAAAAAATGAGATGGACCCAAGATCATCTCTAATTTTGCAATTCAAATCGTTTATTTTATTACAGAGTTTGTATGATATCACCATTAGTGCCAGCAATCTGTGCAAGCTTCTATTTGGAAAATAATACTACCAAATACAATACTTTTAATGCTATCATGTTTTAGTTGTACACAACATACATTTTCTATTTATTATTTTGTTTCCTCAAAACTGGTTTTCTATATGCTTCTGTTCAGCAACTAATGCGTGCATGGCTAGTAGTTGGAGGGCAATCTGTAAGTATCTTAGTTAACAATGAACTATTATATCTTTACAGCTCTTTCTCTATAGTTATTTTACTGTCGCTTGTATCAATGGGCACATGCCATCATCCGTAAAAAAAATATTACTGTCCCTGGTTATTTGATTTCCTTTTTTTTCAGAATAATAAACATTTTGCATTATCTATATTTGTTGAGGTGTGTGGAAAATTGCTACATAAAGTAAGGCAGCTTCTCTAAGTTAGATCAATATGAAACCATTACAATTTGGGAATATAATGTCCAGTATAATCGGTTAGGGCTCTGTTCTTTGTTTAATCTTTGGGGTGCAGAATGAAAGAAAACATAGAGGTACTATTATTGCTTCTCTATATCATATTTCACTGAGCAAAAACAATTGGTCGAATTTATAAAGCATAAACCCTGATATGTACCCCTGCATTTACTATGCAATGTATCCCATGAGAAAAAAATGCCATCACAGCCCTTACCTCATCTCAATCACTTGTAATGCAGAATAAACTCCTCCTAATGACTGAAAGATATACAGGCTTCTATGTAACCACAGTATCATGATATCTTCAGAGTAGAACAAAATAAAATATTGGTTCAAAGTCTTAAATTACTAAATTGCAGCTAAAAAAAGTGTACAACTGATATTGCACATGGAAAAATACATTTATTTGTTAGTTTATCTTCTTGTGTATAAGGAATTTTAGTCATGTGTACCTGCTGGATTTTTAGAAGCAATCTGATATTGACTCAAATTGAATAATATCCTTTTTTTCTGCTTATATGAGCTGTGGGTAAGTATGTCATCAGATTTCAAACAAATATATATACAGGAACATCAGATGAGATTTCTTGCAGGTAACCTGTTGGTAAATCTTTTTTTTAGGAGCAATGTCTTCTAAATTTAGGGGAATAAACAACATCATGTATACAGTTTCAAAGAGAAACCCATTTAACAGATCTGGCTTTTTTTTTACCTTACTCTTCTGTTTTCTGTTTGTATGGGTAATGTTGACTTTATTATCAAGCAGAGGTGTAGGAGCCAGAATAATTCGAGGGGGAGGGGGGGGGGGGATACAGTTTGTACAGCAATGTTATCAAAGAATAGATAGTATTAAGGTATAAATGATCTTGGAATTCTGTCTGAAATGTAGACTTTTTATTGTGCACATTGTTTTATGACTATATAACTATGACTTTTTCTGATGCACATTTTTTAAATAAATGTTTTAGCCTTGTGCATATGTACAAAATAACTTGTGTGTAGGCATAACTGTACAGAATGGTGTAGACAAAAAGGCCTATTTGCATATTTATTTGGCCCCGTATCTAAAGTTTATATTTCCTTGATCGAGTTGAAACATATATTCTTTAGCAATCAGAGAAAAAAGTGAGAGTATTACAAAAGGTGAATAGGTATGAATGTTAGTATATGTTTTGGGAGAAAATGTGTATGAAGTTTACAGTAAATACTATTATTATTGTATAGAAACATTTATATGTCCTTTGCATGTTTATTAAGTTGTCCTGATGATATTATATTTGTTTAAAAAGGGATGTAGAAGGATCCGATAAATGTTGAGATCACTTTCTATAATACAATAAAATTTCTAATATAAATACACAGAGTTTATAAATCCAACACTTCGGTGTTTTAGATGCGTCATACCATACTTCTCTGGAATATAGTTAATTCTGTTACAGGATGATATGAATAATCCATGCAATAAAATAATCTCCTATCGACCTTTGTCTAAACGCAAGTTTATCTGCTTAAATGATATGATGTTATTTAATCACATTAGGGATTAACAGAGTTTAAAATAAGTTATGCTGCTGATTCGCAGCTGATTCTCATCCAATAATCCTGTACCATCATTATTTTAATGTTAGACTTTACATCTGTTCACCTCACTTTACTTTGTTTTGTGTAGGTTTGAATAAAATGGTTTCCACTTAAGTGAACATTGCAGGCACTAACAAACATTCTTTCTCTATAAGTACAAATAGTCAGTTATATCATGTATATGTAATATTCTATTCTCGGACTGGGCTTGGTGTGAAATTTTACATGTTAGAAAGAAATGTTGAAACACTTGAAATACTGTATTGCAGAGAGCCTTGAAAAGAGGATTACAGTTTGACTAATCCCAACTATACATAGATAATCCCATTTTGTATGCTCACAAAGGAGATTTTTATAGTGATCGAAAGGATAAACCAAGTGTAGGCACACCCTATCCTTTTTTTAAATGAAAAAAAAAAAATAAGGATATTTTTAAGATGTTGTTAAGGTGCATATTGCTGGTATTTCAGCTAAAATAATAATCAGGCATAATAATGAGAGTTTGTGAAAAATTAAGGTAAAAATTTGAGTTTGTGAATATCAAAACCATCCTTAAATAATAATTGAATTTACAGTCTACTGTGCATGTCACAATATGCTCTCTCTATTAATTAAAATAAATCACTACAAATGTACCAAGTTAGTTGTAATATACTTGTGAACTTTCATGCATTACAGCTTTACAGATTTTTAAAATTCAAAAGAATTTAAAGATATACAATAATATGTGAGTGCACCAATTAATCACTTTATAAAAGAATATTGTACGGTTTTCATTCGTATTGTTGCATCTATTGAAATACTGTATAAAAACTTTAAATTGCCAAATATCAGTATTATTACCAATGACAAGCTATCCGTTTCATTCTAGCTTTCTATCTATCTGACTATCTACACACAAAATCATCTATATTTACATTATGTATATTATGACAGAAGCTCAGTTTTTCCATTGACAGTCTGTGTATTAATTAAAATACATTTTCATATGGGTGTTTTTATGTTTTTGTAGTGCACTAGATATGTAAATCTACCCCTGAATATATACATTTTTCATTTCAGTAAAAAAAAAACATGGAAGAAACACATTAAATGGCCATTGTAGTTTGGGGGGAAAAGTTAAATGTTGGTGAAATATGAAATAAACTAGCAATGGGGGCAATATACTGATTAGCTCAAGTTGCTTAAATGAGAAGATTTGTGGTTTCATTTTCCCCCACAAGATATTGTGTATAGTAAATACAGGGATGCACCTCTCGGCTACTTGGGATGTTTAGTAAATTCCCCTCACCATTAACAACTATGTAAGCCACAAGAATAAAAGCATTAGAAGACAAATTAATTGTAGCTCTCTGCTTATGTCATAGGGAATTCCATCTTGAACTGTTTGTAACCTGAATGAAAGGAATACCAGACTGGGACTTACTCTTCTGTTTATAGTTCTAATTTTGAGTGGCTATTTAAAGTGTCCGTCTTTTAAAAGAACTAAAGATAAATCTTATCCAAATTCATGTTTCCTACTACTCTTTCCAGGGTTTTAATCCCCCTGTAAGGAACAAAAGAAGAGGTCTGCTGCTTTGAAAGTAAAACTTAATACCATATTTTAAAATTAAAGGATGTATTTTTTATTTAAAATTTTAGAAATATTGTTTTACTGATTATCAGCTCATGTTCTAGAGCAAGCCATCTGGGTAACACCTATTTAGGGCAGTACACTTTTAACTGTCCGCAGAAAATATTGTGGCAACTATAAGAAACCAAGTAATAAATGACTAATAAATAATGCACATAAATAAATACTATGGCCCTCATTCAATTGCGATTTGGCCAATTGAATAGGGCTCTAAATAAGCACATAATATATTTTTTTTAAAGAAGTTTTTAGTTGGTAAACATCTATCCAAAAGCAAGGTTTTCACTAACTAAAAACTTCTTGTAAAAAAATATGTTATGTGCTTATTTAGAGCCCTATTCAGTTGGGCAAATCGCAATTGAATGAGGCCCTATTTGTTTAAAATTAGATAAATTAAAACAACTTTATTTTACCACAATGGTGCCTACCACAGATAAATAATAAATATTTTTCCTCTGTTTAAGACATTCTTAGGTCTATTTACTACTTGAACAGATATTCTTGCATTCTACTGAACATTGTCTTTGTTCATAGAAATATGTTGTCTAAAAATCTAAAACATATTTTATAATCTGTCTAATAAGGTCAGCAGTATGTGGGCGGCAAGCTCAACTTTGCTGCATTTTCCTGGACTCAGTTAAGTGGCACAAATAATCACAGTTGTCTTTGCAGTATGAAATGTTTGTTCCCTTTGATAAAAGCATTAATTTGTAATAGTTTTTGTTATTTTCATGCTGTAGTTTTATATTAATTCACGCCACAGTAAAGAAAATTAGATTATTCATTGTATATATCATATGCTCCATATGTTTAATCATTAAGAAAGAAGTTTTGCAGTTATAGTTTTCATATATAAATCAAACATTTTCAGAGTACTTTATATCAGTATTATAAGCTGTGAATATTTTAGCAAAATCATCTTTATTTAAGTGAATAATAAAATATTAGTATTGTAGAGCAATTGGTTACAACTAATACAAAAAACAAGAGCTAAACTTTTATGTACATCAATCAATTTCTATTTCTTTAATATAAATATGTTCCCTTTATGTTATAAAGCTTGTTTTGTTGTTCTACATAGTTGTTAAAGTACTACTGTTGTTCAAGAAAAAAAAAGTATTTTTTGGGGGAAATGTGAACAAAACTAACATCAGCAGTTGTGTAATCCATGAACACAAACTCATTCAATGCTTGGGGTATTTTTATGTCCCAGGAGGCCAGACACATATTCATGATTTTGTTTTGCATCTGTTTAGCCCTGATTTTTGTGCACATGTTTACATGTAGATATGGAAAATTACATATAGTTTTATTTCCGCATAAGTTTCGATATCAAATGGTATGTTTGCTATTTGTATTGCATGTTACAGTAAAAAGATAAAAAATAATATATGTGACAAAAAAAACTTTCTTTACTTGCTTTAGTGAAGGGAGCATATTACAGATTAACCTTAGGTTAGGTTACCCTAGCACCACTTAGACCCCACCTAATGTTCCTGTCAATTGCCTGACTGTTAGAATTATATTAAAAATCCCCCGACACTCATAGGGAGTTATTATATAATAAAATCTGATTGTCAGACATATTTAAATTTTTTTTGTTTTTTTTAATTATTTTTTTCCTTAACTGTCTTTAACAATAGAGGACCTCTCTTCTAAAGTTTACTAATTTTGAACCCTTATTTTTTTCTAAATCTTTCTCCCCCATATATTATTAAACATGGTTGAGGGATAGTTAAAAAAAATATTTAATTAAAAAAACAAAAATTTTAACAGTGGATGTGATGGGGTGTTCCTCTGTCCCCACACATGACTACTGAAACAGCTGATTACCTCCCATGCAGCGTGTTAATCTGTTTTTTTAACAAGATAAATTAATGTGGTTGGCTTCTGAGACCCAGCCAGCCGCATTATTTTAATGAGAATGGCACTGTAGATGTTAATATGACTGTTGTTCGCTAGAGGTTCCCAAAATATAAGATCCTCAGTCTACCAGTAAACCATTAGCATCATTCAAGTGGTAGGTTGAACAACTAGAATGTCGTAAATATTCTGATACAAAATAAAAGAAACATAAGCATTTTTTTAGGAAATGTTTATCTATTCTGCTTTTTTTGGCCTTGTAATAAACGCATATATACAGTAAATAATAGATTACCATAGTAAAATAGCTTAACATTAATTTTGAAGCCCTCCAACACCATCCATTATTTCAAAAGATTTTGTGGTGGAATTTATTAATCATGGATTTAGACAGTGTTCATTAGTTTGTAAGAGCAGTCATTTGTCACATGTAACCTTATTCAGTCAATGTTGTAACTTATTCGTTTTCAAGAAGCTAGTTACATATGACCTATTAAACAAATTAGAAATTATGTTTTAATATTAAATAAATGTTGGCCCACCAACACCATGGATAGTTACTCTATGCAATCACTTATATTTTCAGATGCGTTACCACAAGCCATCAGGAAACTTTTTGTTTCTGTTTTTTATAAAAACAATTCAACAAAAATATAAGGATGAAAACCGTTATATACAAGGTAATACACGAGGAAAGCACTTGTGGAAAGGAATGCATATTAGTTAATTTTCAAGTTATGTATCACATATTATAATTGTCAAACTGCGATTCGTCGTTACGCTTGCAACGAATCGCAGTTTGAGAACGATCCGATCATAAAGGCGATCGGATCATGCTCATGCATTTTGCGTGGCGTCAGCTGCGCATGCGCATGCTCAGCACGAGCAGAGCATACGCAGAGCATGGTGCGTGCAGCGCATACGCAGAGTTCGGCACAATCCGAGTATGCGCAATGCGCGGCGCGAGTTGCACATGCGCGGTGTGAGACGCGCATGTGCGGCGCATAAGAAGAGGGAAGAGACACAGAGGGAGGGGGGGAAGAGACACAGAGGGAGGGGGGGAAGAGACACAGAGGGAGGGGGGAAGAGACACAGAGGGAGGGGGAAGAGACACAGAGAGAGGGGAGAGGGAAGAGACACAAAGGGAGAGATAGGAGGGAAGAGACACAGAGGAGGAGGGAAGAGTCACAAGGGGGGGACGAGAAACAGAGGGAGAGTGGAGAGGGAAGAGACACATAGGGGGGAGGGAAGAGACACAGAGGGAGGGGGGAAGAGGCACAGAGGGGGGGAGGCACAGAGGGAGAGGGGGGAAGAGACACACAGAGGGGGGGAAGAGACACATGGGAGGGAGAGGGAGGGGAAGAGACACAGGGGAGAGGGGGTAAAGACACGAGGGGGGGGGAGGGGGGAGAGACACAGAAGGGAGAGGGGGGAAAGACACAGTGGGAGGGGGGGAAGATTCACAGAGGGAGGGGGAGAGGGAAGAGACACAGAGGGAGAGGTGGGAGGGAAGAGACACAGAGGGAGGGGGAAAGAGACACAGAGGGAGCGGGAAGAGGCACAGAGGGAGGGAGGAAGAGGCACAGAGGGAGGGGGGCACAGAGACACAGAGGGAGAGAGGGAGAAAGACACAGGGGAGGGGGAAAGAGAGACATGGGAGGGAGAGGGAGGGGAAGAGACACAGGGGAGAGGGGGGAAAGACACGAGGGAGAGGGGGAAGAGACACAGAAGGGAGAGGGGGGAAAGACACGAGGGAGGGGGGAAGAGACACAGAAGGGAGAGGGGGGAAAGACACAGGGGAGGGGGGGAAGAGACACATGAGGGAGAAGGGGGAAAGAGACACTGGGGAGATGGGGGAGAGACACAGGGGGGAAGAGACACAGGGGGGGAAAAAGACATGGGGGGAAAGAAACACAGGGAGGAAAGAGACACGCGGAGAGTGGGGAAGAGACACGGGGGGGAAGAGACACAGGGGAGGTGGAAAGAGACACGGGAGGGACAGGTTAGGAAGAGACAGGGGAGGGAAAGGAGGGGGGGAAGAGACAGGGGAGGGAAAGGAGGGGGGAAGAGACACAGGGGAGGGAGAGGAGGGGGGGAAGAGACACAGGAGAGGAAGAGGAGGGGTGAAGATACACAGGGGAGGGAAATGGGGGGTACAGACACAGGGGTAAAGAGACACAGGACAGGGGGAACAGACACAGGGGAGGGAGAGAGGGGAAAGAGCCATTCTGAACTCAATAAAGTGCACCATAAATGAGTCAGTAGTTTATTTGGTCCATAATCAATTGAGCTTTCGGGAGATCCAGGAGCCCGTTAGTGAGGTTGCAAGCTAATTTGCTATTTAATTGACGTCTTTTTGCGGGCTCCGATAAATGACGGGGAAACTGATGAAAGACATTAGAATTAATTGCACAACAGTCTCAAACTCGCAAATCAGCAGGATATTACAATTATATTTATGTCTCATTTCAGGGCTAAATGGATCTCGGGTATCAATGAGTTAATACATATCAGGCCACCCATATGGACTAGAACTGTATTGGCATTCATTTTCATTAATCTTTATTTTATCGGACCCCCAAACCTAATTGATTGACATGTAATCTCCATGTTTTACTGCTGTTATAATGACAGTCTCATTTTCTATTGGCTGATTCGAAATGGGCAGTTACGGGCTTGCTGAATTGATCACATTCCTGCCCTGAACTGCTCCAAACCGAACCGGTTTTTGCTTCAGGCTTGTAACTTGCAGACTTAAGCAATTGAATAGCATCACATTCAGAGACCTACAGGACCCCGCAACACACTCGCAGACATTTGGCTCTCTGCGATTTGAGTTGTGGGCTTGCAATTGAATATGGCCCTATGTTTGGAGTGCATAACTGAATGCCTAGTACGTTAGGAAGCTAGACTTTCAACTGGAATGCAGATTTTACTGTTCAAATGTAGCTTGACTATTCAAGACTGTAGAGCTGTTTGCTTCCTTGTTCTTCTCACATCTTTCATTACAATGCGGTTAAAAGCAGTATTAGCAACTCAAAGATCAATTAGAAAAAAAATACTATAATTCATTCTAGAAGCTATACTTAGTAGCATAGTTAGTGAACGGATGACCTGGTGCAAAATAGTCACCCCCCCAACCCACCCCATTGGGTCAAAAAAAGACAAAAATATATGTAAATGATCAGATCACCTTTCTTTTCTAATAAATTAAGATTTCTCATTTACTGACAGTGACAGAGGGCCCATAATCTGTTGTGGTCCCCTTTGATTTGCACATTATCTCTACCACTGCAAATACTATCTCATCAAATGTCCTATCTATAAAGCAGATATTACTTTCAAAACTACTACAAGTGTGACAGATTGGCTATGTTTTGTTTTAAGATATATATTATTGCATCTTAAGCTATCTAAAAATGTAGGGTTCAAGTTCTATATAAATAGTACTAGAATAAATGTTGACTCTTTCATTTGCCGGATCATACGATATACAGATCAGTATTAAAAATATATTTTACAAATCTTCAATAAAGAGAATGCATCAGCTGTTTTTGGAATTAATAATTTAAAGCAGTCTTTTGGTTCATAAGAGTTATGAATTAGGAAATCATGAAGCTGTTAAATGAACTTGCTACAGGCAGTTTACGCAGAAAATATTAGAATCATCAACTCTTGTGCAGAATTTATGAAAAACAATGAAAAAACACTTAAGCAAACAAAATCTTAATCTAATGTAAGAAAAAAAATGAAATAATGAAAAAAAAAACATATGGTATATTTACAACATAGCTAGTTGTGAAAAAATACTTGTTATATATTTACTGCAAAAGTGAATAACTCTTTGATCTGCTATGGTTGTAATATTGATTAGCTCCTTAGCACATTTAAGAAATTGAAAAGATAAATAATTAAACATGTACATACATGGTCAGTATCACATAATTCATTATCTAAACATTTTAATGTTTTATGCATGAAGTTGATAAGATCTCGTAGATCCTTATTATTTAACAATTTAACTAATCTTCTCTTTTAGGTATTATGACATTTATAGCTATACATGCTTGTTATGATTGCATATGCAATATTGTAGGAACAATATTTGAAAATAATAGATTGTATTGATAGAAATATAGCTGTTGATGGTAGAACAATATGCAGCCCCATTAAATTTGTAGAACGTAGCCAGTAACTCCAATTTTACGTGTTACGGCTATTAAATTAGCCCCGTAATGTTGCTTGCAGCGGACTTGCTTGTTAACACGTAGGATGGACGAAAAATGGCTACGTGCTGAGCAATGTTGAACTTCGCGCATGTAAATCCTTTGATCTGTCATGCCGGTAACCGCTACTTGTTCAATTCAGCTATTAAATTGCATCGTGGTCATTCGCGATCAAGCACGTAATACGCAACCAGAGCCCAAAGGCCTACGGGTGCTCGAGAGCACCCGCAAGGGGGGTAAAGTACAATATGTAGCACTTCTTAATCAAATAAAAACACACTACTGTATATTTATTATAAGGGAAAGTGCTGTTAGGTCTTAGAATTAATAGCACAACATTCTCAAGCCCGCAAATCGGCAAATGCACAATGAAAACAGAAATATATGTTTGAAAACATTGAGGCTAACTATGAGCATAAATAAGCAAGAAAAAAGTAATACAGCTAGTTTTTAAATTAGAAAATGTTGATGCATCTGCTGGGCCCTTGAGGAATCTATGATACATAGGAGGAAGTTGTGTGTGAGAGGTGCGTTTGCATTTATGGATACTTACGGTTGCATCTGCTGAAGCAAGGAGCTTACTTCTGGGCCAGTGAAGGGAAGAGGATGGTGTGTCAATTTTAATCTTATACAAATATCTTAACAAAGGGTCTCTGTTCCCTCCTTTCGCACCCCTTCCTGCACTGATACCCCAAAACACATTCAGCTCTGATGAAGTGATGTAACAAACACAAAATAGATTCCTTTACTCATAAACAGACTTTTAGGCCCATGGCTTACACAGCAACTAATATTAGTTAGTTGATACATACTTGACAAACAAGTATATTTTTTCTTGAACTGCAGTGCCACTTCCATTTACTATAGGGCTGTTTGGCATGAGCCCAGAAACCTAATGTTTTGGGGCAAAATACTTTTATACTACAGTATTCAGTGTTGTGCAAATTGAATTCATGAGTAAATCATATAATAGACAGTAAATGATATGCCACAATATGACAAGTCTGTCATAGTTAGATGTTGCAGCACCACAATAAGACCACAAGTTTTGCATAGTGTATATTATTTTATTTTTTTGCTACTGTCATTTACTTGTACAAGCAATAAATCATTAAATAAAAGTGTCAAATTCCAATGCCAAACAATGATGGAACTCATAATGGAACTACAATAAAGCCAATGTTTTAGAGCTTCATTAAATTTGACAGCTCCCATCACTCATTATCTGTTTACAGCATAGAATTTTTCACCTGTATATGTGGAAAGTTTTTGAGAAGATATTGCTATGATATGAAAAACTGCATAAGTTAACAAGAAAATAAAATTATTACAATATTGCCAGAGGTTTTCTTCTGCTAAATGTAAATTTTATTTGTATTCAACTCCTTCAGTGGCTTTGAAATGCAAGATTAATTTAATTGGGATTTTTACAGCAGTGTCTCTAAAGTTACAAAAACAACAATATGTATATTTTTCTTGGAAATAAGTGTGTACCCTGAGATGCATTATGACTGTGAGAGACAACCTATTTCGCTTGAAGGGCCACAAATGCAGCCACTGAGTTTTTTAAAAGGGCCCCACTGTGCTTTAAACTTTATTTTTCCCAAAGCAATATGGTAAAAATCACTGTAGGAATTAAATTAATTGGTAATGGAGAAACAGATGATGAGGATAAGTATTTAGGAGCACAACTGGGTATTATTTGTTAGTTTTAGATAGAAGTAATAGACTGTGCGTTGTTAAAAAGGGCCATGTTGTTCCACCCCAGACAACAGTCTAGGAGCCACATGGGAAGCACCTGATGGCCACTGGATCACCACTGCATTTAAACATAGTTAAAAAGCTGATGTGGGGAAAGATTGAAGGCACATGAAGAAGGAGATGACCGTGGCGAAGATGAATAGATGAGATCATTGAAGCACTGAACATGAACTTGATGGAGCTCAGAGGGGCAGTGACTGACAGATGTACCTATTGTCCTGGGTCATGAAGAGTCAGACACGCCTCAACAACGACTAAACAACAACAATAAAACGCTAAGTTATATTTACCTATTATTTTGAACAAATGTTGATACATATGTGAAGAAATTATATTTTAATTGAATGTAAAGGTATAAGCCCCTTTTGGGTTGCTTATA
This sequence comes from Discoglossus pictus, assembly GCA_027410445.1. NCBI lineage: Eukaryota > Metazoa > Chordata > Amphibia > Anura > Alytidae > Discoglossus > Discoglossus pictus. The sequence goes on from CM050163.1 coordinate 116,363,674, forward strand.
CTGTGAGGCTTGCCTATATTTAATGCAAGTATTGTGTTAATATGGTATTTTTTAAAAATACATTAATTGTAATATGTAATTGTAATATGCTTATGATATTAATGGAAATTGATTGTTTTCTTTTACGTAATTGCTTACTTTAATATAGGAATAAATTATTGTCAATAATAAAATTTATGACGTTGAAACATATTTTACATTGATTTCTAACTAGAGTGTCACTGTAGGCATTTTACAATCATTTGTTTAAACTAAAAATGTTTTACTAGAATATTAGTAATTAGATACTCTGCAGCAAACTAAGCAGAACCACGAACAACTGCAGATATTTACTAAGCACCCAAGGTGTTTACATAGTTATAAATCTCTAAGTCATTTTTGGGTTATACCAGTGTCCCTGGATAACCTACAAGGGCCCAAAGTCATCTCATGTCATCTCTTATTTAATATGCACTGTATCATATGGGGAAATATAACCCTTCTCACCTTAACTTAGTTATTATCATCACAACTTGGGTAAGAAAGTGCTTAGTAAATACGCTATTTCCAATGGTAAAAATTTGAGATTATAACCCATTCTCATCTCGACTTAGACACTTGAGATGTTTAGTAAATAATTTCCAATGATTAGTTATTGAATGTTTTCCTTGAACAAAATCTTTTTCAATTTAGGATATATAAAAATAAACTGTAGTTTCACTGTAAAAATATATGTTTCCCTCTGTAGCCTGATTTTGCCTTTTTTGGACAGCAACTTTCAAAAAAACATTTTACCATGGTAAGTAATATAGTTGAGAATACTTTTCTAAGCAGTTTCATTATTTGCTCAGTGAAATAAATTGCTTTGTGGCCTATATTTTGATGTACATGGGAAGGATTGAAGCAGGCTCAGATCAAAGTTATGTGCCGTAGCTTTGTATCTGCAACTTTCATATTGCTTTCTTTATTCTTTCTTGTGTTGATATATGGTGTTTCTTTCTGACTACCGAATGTACATTATAATGTCATTTGAAGGACATACTTTTACTAGTGTAAATTATGATTGGTATAATACAAAATAACCTGAAGTTTGATAGTAAAGCAAATAACATTTCAGACAGAAATCATTGTTGTAAAAAAATAAATATGTGGGTAATTTACTAAGCACTTTCTTACCTGAGATGAGTTGTGAAGAGCTGAGATAACAATGGAATTTACTAAGGGTTTTAAAGGACCACAAAGGTTGCCATATATATACTCTGCACCATCAGAGGACGGAAAATGTCTTTATGTTTTTAAAGTTGACCAACAATTGACTTAGATATTGTCAGGTTAGTTTAGCGCTTGAATCCCTCACAGAATAATCTCATGCAAGGTTTAATCTGTGGTATAACTGAAGACCATATGTAGTGTGAACCTCCAAAAAGTAAACAGAGCATGATTAGCAAAGATATGAATGATAGCTGAAGGAAAAGGTTAGAAAGGCTAATTGACAGACGAAAATGCAAACGTTTACAGCAGGAAAATGATTAAGAAATATTTCAATTGATTACATCCTATTACAGATAATTCAAATTATACCAATTTTGAAATCTTTGTTATATCTTTTTAATTTAGTATAAAAGAATGAAAGAGATTCTATCACCACAAAACCACATTATTTTATAGGTTATTATTAAAGATTATGAACAACTGGCTTTAGTATAGATTATCATATTTTTTCTAAATTGATTCACTCCTGTGAAATTCCATGTTGTTGTAGCTGCATGGTTATGCAAATGAGAGGCATCTGCATATTTAATTACTTGCTTTGTTGTGCTAATTAAGATGACAGATTGCTTATTTGTCTCTGTAGAGGCCAAAATAAAGGCCTTTACTGGCAGTTAGACCCCTCTACCACCCATTTTCCTTAGTTAAATGAATCACAAAGACTGTGATGGTGGAGAAGATCAATTTTTACTTTACAAAAAATATATTGTAGCCTTCCTCCGCAATGCTTTATCAGAACACTATAAAGATGTCATGTAATTTAACATAATTTAGAAAAAGAAAAATGTCTTATGTTTTCATCTACAGTGCTGTGCAAGGCCCACAATTCTTTTAATACTCTTCAGACTACAGTGACATCATTTATATTACTTACAACAGCAAGGCTCTTGTAATCTGTACCCAGTTTGGTACATTTGTGTACCACGCTGCTTTCAAAAGTAGTGAGCCAGTACCTAATTGGTAAAGACAGTGAAAATCTGTTTAATATCCTCTTGCATGTGTCAGAGCAGTATCAAAATAACTATAAGGTGATATCAAGAAGAGCAGAACAGATGGTGTCACTCAAGAGAACAAACAGTTCCAAGAATATATTAAACTATATTACAAAGGAAAATACAATATGATAGTATATATTGTGATGGAGCATAAATACTGATGCATAACAAAATACATACATGTGTTCATAGAAACAGATTTGATGGCAAATAACAACGAAATGTCCCATATGGCCTGCCCGTTCTGTCTACCTAAAAGGTTGGCTTAATTAAACTTCATGAAAGCCTTATACTGCATGCTTAAATTACGTAACTTTGTTTGACCCTACCACTTCCATTGGAAGTCCTGTAACTTTAGTGATGAAGCATGTGATCACCCTTCATTTCAAATACTTTTCTCTCCTGGATGTTTTGAAATTCCCTCTGAGTATTACAATTTTCAGGTTTTGGATGGAGGGATCATTCTGGGTAAAGTGGTTCCAACTGGGGTATAATAACTGCTATCACTGTGTTTTTTGATAGAATATCTGTGTAGATTCATCCTTAGACACAATTTTTGGCTGGTTTTCCCAATGCAACATCCCCTTTCATGCATCCCCAAACTGCTGGCACTAATGTTCAATATAAATTGTGTGTATATAATTATTCTGCCACTGTGTATTGCTACATTTACCGTTAAAACTGTAAAGATATTTTTCTGCTTTTGACTTGCAGATATTGCAGACTCATTCATTTAAATAACCAAACCTGACACTGGACAACAAGTGTTAGAAAGTAAATTATGCTTTACGACAGGCTTCCACTTCCTGCTTTCAGCTCAATATATGCCACATTCAATTAAATCCTTGCAACTCGATTGCAGACAGCCGCATGTCTATGAGTGAGTTGCGGGCACCAGTTCCCCTCTGTTTGCGATGCCATTCAATTGCTCAAGCTTGCAAGTTGCGGGCTTGAAGCAAAAAATGTAAACCATGTACTGTTTCGGAGCAGATGAGGGCAGGAACACGATCAATTAAGCAGGCTCGTAACCTCCCATTTTGAAACAGCCAATAGGAAATGAAACTGTGCGAATTACGGCCGAAAAACATGGAGGTTACCTGTCATTCAATTAGATTCGGGGGTCCGATATGAAATCAGACTTGCAAAACATAGAAAATACAAAAGTATGAAAATGAATGCCAATACTGTTCTAGTCCATATGGGTGGCCTGATATGTATTAACACATTGATACCCTAGATCGTTTTGACACATAAAAATTAGAATTTATTTCCTGCCGATTTGCGGGCTTGAGACTGTTGTGCAATTAATTCTAATGTCTGTCATCGCTCTCCCCGTTATTTACAGTGCATGATTGGTCTCTTATTTGTATTTACAGTGCTACAAATATGTGTTTAACCGCCTTGCGGGACTTCTCTAGCACATGTAGGATTTCCTCCTCCATTTGAGGTTTATGAGTGTGGATATATGTTTGTGAGCTTGGGGAAATTAGAGCAATTGAATAGCAATTTGCGATTTTAGCCTTGCGAAAGTGACAGATCAAACGTTTCTGAAGGCTGTAAGTTACGAGTTTGACGGACATATTTTTTTAAACCACGTAACTCGTAACCCGATCGGAGCCCGCAAAAAGACGCCAATTGAATAGCAAAATAGCTTGTGACCTCACTTACGGGCTACCGGATCTTAAAATCGCTTAATTGAATGTGGCTCTATGATGCTAACTGTGTGCAAATCAATGAGCTTTCTGTTATTCTTATTAAAAACACTGGTAGAGTCCACGTTCCCATTGTGCAGACAGAAATTTCCTGTGCATTCAAAGCCTCCTCCAACAAGAGGAAGTTGATCAGCAGAAACAAAAACAAAAACAAATTATAGGCTGCATTTTCTAAAAACATTTCACATATTTTAGGTCCTTGGAAATCTTATACCTTATGAGATGAGAAGGCCTCTGATCCTAATTCATTACCATAGGAATAAGTGCATAGGAAATACAGTTATGTCTACTTGAGATGCTAAGTAAATCACCTTCCCCTCCCCAGGGAAGGGTTTGCTTGAGCTTTGAAAAGTGAGTTTAAAAGTTAGAGAATCTCTTTACTGCCTTTGATCACCATAGAGTGCCTGGTCCATTATGAGAATCCCCACGGCATTTGCATTACCTAAAACTAAAGCTGAAAATCATGAAACTATATTGTTCTTAAATATTTTTAACTTATAGGTATATCATATAAACTTTTTCCATTGTCTAAAATGCTAATACATAATTCATCTCTTCATAGCATTTACATTTATTAAATGCATTGAACTGAAAAATCTGAACAGAACCACTGAAAAAATTAATATTACAATATTTATGAAAGAAAACCAGTGCAGATGTAGCCCGTGCTATGGCATTGAACAAGATACAATTTGTCAAGACAGCCTTAGTTTTGTTAATTTCCAGTCAATGAGTTTTACATAACAAACTGTGAATAAATATGAATTCACTTGGACTACAGCTGTGCCCTTGCAAGTATGTTGTTTTTTTTTTTCTGGATCCTGCATTATCTTTGGCCCTGTTTTTTGTAGTCAAGATTCTTTAGTAATTAGGAACAAACAGTAGGAGGATAATATGACAAGATTCATGAAGGCTAAAATTATCTATCATTAGTTGGTAGATAAAAGAAAACTCTATAAACATGCATGTCACAATTACTGTTTATTTGCATATATGAAATATATATTATCAAAACTAAGGTACTAAGCTACAGAAGATTGCTACAGAAGCGTATCCTTCCTACGCTTGTTATCTATTTTATTATTACATAGGGTGAATTTACTAAAGGATCGTGGATGCGTACACAGGTGCAATAGCAATCCAGCTTCTCAGGTCACTATACAATTTATTAAAGGCTTTTTCTGTTGTAAGAGCAAGCCATACTCTGGTAATCGCAAGTTACTGTAAATGGTGTGTTTAATAGGCGTATTGGGGCATGTTATTTTACAGGCGCTATACCATGAAAATCTATTAATTTTATATATAATAATAATGATGTCATGCCAGCCACTGCATCTTTATCAACCACTATTGTGGCTTTGATGTAGTATGAGTGGAATTTAAATACATTTCAATTTAGTATTTAATGTGCAATTGTGTGAGTGCCAACGGAAAGAGCTTTTGAACAGGGTGTGCTTGACCCCTAAACACACATGAGACACTCTTGTTTCGATGTTTAAAGGGGTGGATAGATAATGCTACATTGTACATTACCAAACCTCATATTGGACCTTTTTGTAACACCTTTGCTTTAGAAATCACATATAGACCTGAGTAGAGTTAATGAGCTATGTGTTGTAGTAGATAGCAGGTTATTGCACATCCTGTTTAATTCTCATAATGTAAACAAAGAAGAGTATAGGCTATCTGGGCAACATGGAGAAATTGTAATATTAACCTTACATTTTATTTAAACATACATAATGTAAAATACATTCTGCATAATAATAACATTGCACAAAATAAGTAAACAGCCAAACCTAGATATTTCATTGCAACTAGTAACTAAACACAGAAAACTGCAAAGAACATTGCCTGTAACAAATTCTTCCTATGAATAATTAGCCAAATAAGTTTCTAAAATTCAGAGTTTTTGCTGTTTGAAAAAATGTAAGATTTGTTGTGTTCAAAGAAAACATAATTACCACTCCGCTGTTCTTAGTGCTATTAAATTCTCTACATTACATCCTCATCACATGAAATCAGTTTGAATTAGGTACAGCTAAATAGTGGAGGTTGAGCTAAATAGTGGAGGAGCTAATTCTAAACGCATATTGGTGGGAGTATGCTATAAACCCCCAAATATAGCTGAAAGTGAGGAAATACAATTATTGTCACAGATTGGAAATGCAGCTAAGCATGGGCAAGTTCTAATAATGGGAGATTTTAATTACCCTGAAATAAACTGGATAAATGAGACCAGCAGCTCAGCTAAGGGGAGCAGGTTCTTGAGTATACTCGGGATCATTATCTGGCCCAGGTAATACAAGAACCTACTAGAAATGGGGCCACCTTGGATTTAGTCATCACAAGTAATATTGATATAATATCAAATGTTAAATTAGGGGAACCCTTGGGGAACAGTGATCACAACACAGTGTCATTTGAGATTGAATACAAAAACAGAGTTGTAAGGGGCCAACAAGAGGGCTAACTTTAATGGACTACGAGCAGCAATACTACAAATAAACTGGGACAAAGAACTTACAGGGAAAAATACTGAAAATTAATGGACAACATTTAAATCCTTACTAAATAAACATACTCATCGGCATGTACCATGTGGAAATAAAATGAATAGGAGTAAATCATATCCCATGTGGCTTAACAATGACCTAAAGATCATGATGAGGAAAAAGAAACATGCACTTAAATTATACAAGAAGGAGGGAACAGAGGCAGCATAATGTGACTAAGGAAATCAACAAGGCTTGCAAAAGGGCTATTAGACTGGCTAAAATAGAAAATGCGAAGTCAGTTGCAATGGAAAGTAAGACTAACCCTAACATATTTTTAAATATATTAATGGGAAGAAGGCGAGGAATGAAGCTATAGGAACATTACAATGCGACACAGGCCATCCGATAATTAGTGACCAGGAAAAGGCAGATGAGCTAAATAGGTTCTTTTCGTCAGTATATACAGGGGAGGTACCAGTGGTTGGGACACCGCAACATAATGGGGCTACACTACCATCACTAAATAATTGGTTAACGCAGGAAGAAATCCAAAAGAGATTGGAGAAAATAAATGTTAATAAAGCCCCAGGTCCTGATGGAATACATCCAAGGGTACTGAGGGAGCTGGGTTCTGTAATAGCCAAACCATTATATCTAATCTTTCAAGACTCCCTCACTACAGGGTCTCTACTGGATGACTGGAGAAAAGCAGAGGTGATACCTATACTTAAGAAGGGATCAAGAGCAAATCCGGGGAATTATAGACCAGTGAGCCTCACATCTGTAGTTGGGAAGCTTTTAGAAGGGTTAATAAGGGACAGAATACAAGAATATGTCTATTTGAACAAGATCATAGGTAGCACTCAACACGAATTTATGAAGGATAGGTCGTGTCAGACCAATCTAATTAGTTTCTATGAGGAGGTTAGTAGGAACTTGGATCAGGACAACTCAGTGAATGTAGTCTTTTTAAATTTTTCAAAGGCATTTGATACAGTGCCACATGGAAGACTAGTGAGCAAACTAAGGGATACAGGAATTGCAGTAAATATCTGCTCATGGATTGAGTGCTGGCTAAAAGACAGGAAGCAAAGGGTTGTTGTAAATGGAACATACTCCAATTGGTCTAATGTGATAAGTGGGGTTCCTCAAGGTTCAGTATTAGGTCCTCTCCTTTTTAACATATTTATTAATGACATAGAAGTAGGACTCGAAAGTAGTGTCTCCATTTTTGCTGGTGACACTAAGTTGTGCAAGGTAATAAAATCAGATAATTATGTACTTTCCCTACAAAGGGATTTGATGAGATTTAATACAAATAAATGCAAGGTTATGCATTTGGGAAGGAAAAAGAGCCATGCAATTTAGAATCTTAATGGAGCAAATCTAGGGGTATCAGATATTGAAATGGATTTGGGAGTACTAGTGGACAACCACCTAGGTAGCAGTGCTCAATGCCAAGCAGCAGCTGCAAAGGCAAGTAAAATATTAGCATGTATTAAGAAGGGTATAGAAGCTAGGGGAGCAAATATAATTCTAACACTATACAAATCCCTAGTACGCCCTCATTTGGAAAACGGAGTACAATTTTGGACACCACTTCATAAAACTGACATTTTAGAGCTGGAAAAAGTACAGAGAAGGGCTACAAAACTAATAAGGGGAATGGAGGGGCTAAGTTATGAAGAAAGACTAACCAAACTAAACTTATTTTCGCTAGAAAAAAGGTGTCTACGAGGGGATATGATTACCTTATTTAAATACATCCAGGGTCAATATAAGGCTTTGTCAAGTGAACTTTTTGTAGCAAGAGATTTTCAACTGACAAGAGGACATCGTTTGAGGTTAGAGGAAAAAAGATTTCACCTTAAACAAAGAAAAGGGTTCTTCACAGTTAGGATGGTTAAACTGTGGAATTCTCTACCAAAGGAGGTGGTAACAGCGAATTCGATAGACAACTTCAAAAAGGGGTTAGATATATTTTTGAATAAAGAGGGCATTTAAGGCTATCCTAGATAACTAGCGAAGGAATATTGATCCAGGGAGAAATTTGATCACCAGTTTCTGGGGTCAGGAAGGAATTTTGCTTTTTTTCCCCTTATGAGACAATTGGCAAAGTTTCAATGTGTGTTTTTTTTTCTGTTTGCCTTCCTCTGGATCAATTAACAGTTAATAATAATTAGTCCACATATTAAAAAGATCAATAGAGATCTAAAAATGTTGAACTTGATGGACTAACTCTTTATTCATCCTCCAATACTATACTTTTAATAATTATTTAACAACAAATTAATTAATAACTAATCTGCATATTGCAGATCAGAGGAGATCTTAACAGGTTGAACTTGATGGACTGAAAGTCTTTATTCTTAATTACTATGTAACTAGGTACAGGCTACCTTAGGATTGGCCTGGAATGTCTAGGCACCTGGTTGTGCGTTTTGAACACAAGTCTGAACCCTAATTCTAGAACAAATTGGTGTATTTAATGACAAATACTTTAAAATCACCACAGCAGAATCCCCATATTGAAGTGACAACTGTTTCACCTCACTCTGGAAGCTTTATATTAGAAGGAATGGTTTGTTTACTATTTTGTTAACTATTTTGAAGAATATTCTAAGCAATATCTTTGCAGAATATATTTTACAGAATGTATACTTAAAGGGGCATGGAAGGTTTCCTGATTTAAATAGGAATATATTGTACATATGTATCTCTTTACTTTTATGTACTTTATTTTATTAAGAAGTGCTTATAAGCTCTGTTTTATTTTGCCTAAAATAATTTAATGTGTACCTGTTTAGGTCTGCCCTCTATAGCTCATGCTTCTCAAGAATACTTATAGTGTGAAGTGCAGTGTTTCAAATTAGCCTGTTAGCTATGGTGGAGCTAGTGAATGGAGGGCCTTAGTGCAAACATTTTTAAAAAGTTGACCGCACCACCACCACATGCACAGAGAATTGTTTTGTGTGTGTTGGCCCTCTCCGGTGCCAACTTATTTTATTTATATATATATATATATATATATATATATATATATATACAGTGCCTTGCAAAAGTATTCACCCCCTTGGCATTTTTCATGTTTTGTTGCCTCACAACCTGGAATAAACATGGATTGTTTGAGGATTTGCATCATTTAATTTGCAGAACATGCCCACAACTTTGAAGATGTTTTTTTTAAGGTGAAGCAAACAACAAATAGTACAAAATAACAGAAAAAGTCAATGTGTATAACTATTCACCCCCCTAAAGTCAATACTTTGTAGAGCCAACTTTTTGTGGCAATCACAGCTCCAAGTCGCTTTAGATAAGTCTCTATGAGTTTGCCACATCTTACCAATGGGAATTTTGCCCATTCCTCCTTGCAAAACTGCTCCAGCTCCTTCAAGTTGGATGGTTTGTGCTTGTTAACCACAATCATTACATCTGACCACAGATTTTCTATTGAATTGAGGTCTGGGCTTTGACTAGGCCATTCCAACACATTTACATGTTTCCCCTTAAACCACTCAAGTGTTGCTTTAGCAGTGTGTTTGGGGTCATTGTCCTGCTGGAAGGTGAACCTCTGTCCTAGCCTCAAATCACGCACAGAGTGGTACAGGTTTTGCATAAGAATATCCCTGTATTTAGCACCATCCATCCTTCCCTCAACTCTGACAAGTTTCCCAGTCCCAGCTGCTGAAAAGCATCCCCACAGCATGATGCTGCCACCACGATGTTCCACTGTGGGGATGGTGTTCTTTGGGTGATGGGATGTGTTGGGTTCCCGCCAGACATAGTATTTTCTTTGATGGCCGAAAAGTTCAATTTTAGTCTCATCAGACCAGAGCACTTTCCTCCATAAATTTTGGGAGTCTCCCACAGGCCTTTTCACAAACTCAAAACGTGCCATTTTATTTTTTGCTAAAAGTAATGGCTTTCTTCTGGCCACTGTGCCATAAAGCCCAACTCTACGGAGCGTACGGCTTATTGCCGTCCTTTATACAGATACTCCAGTCTATGCTGTGGAACTCTGCAGCTCCTCCAGGGTTACATTAGGTCTCTGTGCTGCCTCTCTGATTAATGCCCTCCTTGCGCGGTCTGTGAGTTTTAGTGGGCGTCCGTCTCTTGGCAGGTTTGCTGTTGTGCCATTTTCTTTCCATTTGGTTATGATAGATTTGATGCTGCTCCTGGGGATCATCAAAGATTTGGATATTTTTTTTATAACCTAACCCTGACTTGTACTTCTCAACAACATTGTCCCTTACTTGTTTGGAGAGTTCCTTGGTCTTCATAGCAGTGTTTAGTTACTGGTGCCTCTTGCTTAGGTGTTGAAGCCTCTGGGGCCTATCAAAAAAGTTGTGTATATGTAATGACAGATCATGTGACACTTAGATTGCACACAGGTGGACATCATTTCACTAACTGTGTGACTTCTGAAGATAATTGGTTGCATTTTCTGTTTTCTATTTCTAAAAAATAGTTTTATGTATATATTTTTCTCATTTCACTTAACCAACTTAGACTATTGTGTTCTGATCCATCACATATAATTCAGATTAACAAAACATTGAACTTAAGGCTGTAATGTAACAAAATAGGTAAAAAGTCAAGAGGGTGAATACTTTTGCAGGGTGCTGTATATTATATTCCTAATGAAATTTAAAAACCTTTCATGTCCCTTTAATTAAATAAAATTATGTATTTTTACCAGTGCCTTGTCTGAAAGTAGTTTTTTTTTCTGTGAATATTAAATTGCTATACTTCTCAAGTACTTTCCTTTAAGTTTAAGAGAACTATCAAGTGTTTATTTTATTATTCATAAAAACAAATATATGTGAAAAACTAATCCGAAGAAGTGTACATATCTTTCACAGTTAAACTGTTTTAAATATTTATCATTTTGCTTTTTTAAGCTATTTCTATTTTTACTATTGCATATTTTTATCCAAAAAGACTCATCAGTTTTATGTAGCATAATAATTTAATTGGGATGGAAGTTGTTTGACGTCAGTAGATGGTGCTTCAAAAAATTGGCTGAAGCTTTTTTTAATTCCAGTTTACGTTGCTTTACCCTCTGCTGAAGGACTGTTTTATCCTAAACAGAATATAATTTTCCCAGCATGTGTGAAATTGTTTCACCCAATCTGTTTAATATGATTGTAAGCAGTTTGCTTGTGTTTATTTTTTAATCTTGTTTTTATAGTGCTTCATTATTCTATGTTGCTTTGCATGATGTAAAACATCATTATGAGGTGTCTGCAAAATAAGTTTAATATAAATGAAGAATAATATTGCTTATGAAACTTGAAAGAAGTACTGGTGCATAAAACTTCCAGACTGCAGAGGTCCCTTCATAATCTTATATTGAACAATTGTACTGAGTCCTGTGTTTATCCACAAAAATGTCATTTTAAATACTACAAATATTCTCTTAATAGTGTGGACCTTTAGTGCATAACGTTAGTTCACCTGCATAATAATCCTTACCATTTTAAATATCCATGTATATATTCTTTGATTTATAAACAATTATGTATACTGGGTTGATTCTGTTCTGATAAACTAACCAAAACAGACCAGTCTGTATAATCTACTCATGATATAACAATCTTTAAATGTACTGGATTTATTAAATTCTTAGTTGTCAGTTAGGGGCTCATTCAATTGCAATTTGGCCAATTGAATAGGGATCTATATAAGCACATAGCATATTTTTTTCCAGAAGTTTTTAGTTAGTGAAGACCTTGCTTTTGGATAAAAGTTGACTAGCTAAAAACTTCTGTAAAAAAAAAAATGCTATGTGCTTATATAGAGCCCAATTCAATTGGCCAAATTGCAATTGAATAAGGCCCTTAGTCCTTTCATACACTTTACATATTTTATAAATGTTAATATAATTCTACAGTAATTTTTGTGTTTGATCTCTAAATCAAAAAAAAAAAAAAAATCATCATCATGAAATATGTACTATTGAAACCTAATTATCTGTGCTATTTGGGTCTATCATAATAATTACACATCTATCTATCTATCTATCTATCTATCTATCTATCTATCTATCTATCTATCTATCTATCTGTCTATCATTGTACTTACTAAGCATAACACTTGACTTAGATAGGTGGGGGTCTGTGATCTCACTCCAGTTACATCGCAGCCTTTTTGGATCCTCTGTAAATCCCCTGCCACCACCACCAATAATTAGAAGGTAAAATAAATGTAAATTGACTAATGTAAGTACAAGCTGTTTATTTTTTGCACAAGATATAAATTAGGACCTTTAGGAATTTGTAATATAAAACAAAAATAAAAACAACACTTTCACCTTAATGTGCAACTACTTATATTTAATTACAACTCATCTCTCAGCCAACATATCTGTTGGTTATCAAAGAAAACAGCTGTGATCAAAAAGAAGAATATGTGTGTGGGCAATGACTCAATCCTTGGCAATGGAAAATGTAAGTGAGTATTATTTAGCTTATTTTTCAGAAAAGCCCACACTAGTTTGGCACTTGCAATATAAATATGTTAAATATATTTCGAACATATGATTACATAATATAGTATCAGACTTTTATAATTTATATTGTATCTAGAAGTTAAAAGGTTGTGAAGATATAGCTTCATAAATGCATCAATGTGTGCTGATCACTTTTCACTGATTTAAGTGTGCTAGATTTAATATTATCCAGATTATATTGTTCTTATATTGCGGTAGGTTATACTATGTATATTATGAATTCCTGCTGAACACATGTGGGTGATTATATATATATATATATATATATATATATATATATATATATATATATATATATATATATATATATATATATATATATATATATTGAAGAGTGAAGCAGCCGTGAATGTCCAGTAATTTAGTAATTATTAATCCATATATATATACATAGATTAATAATGAGTATTGCAATATAATTTGATACCTTTTGTATTGGACAAACGTCTTATTTATAATGACTATATATAAGTAAAGTAATTTTAATAAAATACATTTACAGCTTGATATGCAATGGAAACAAACTGTCAGACTTTACTTTATAACAAAATTGCAGCATGATTGAAACAAAAATACATATCCAAAACATTGTGCATTTCCATTAGTTTGCAGTTGTTATGAAATGTGACAGATTTATGTCAAAATAATTGCCTCAAAGTAAATAATTTAGTGCTTATTGCATACTGAAAGTTTAGTTTTCAGTAATAAAGTTAATAATGTTTGCAATGTGTCAAGAGCAACGTATAAGAATTGAGATGAGGGAGAGGTTACATTTGTGCTTGTATTTTATTGATATAGAGGCAATCAGTGTAATAACAGAAAAATATATTGAAAATAGACTTAACAGCTTAAAAATTGCTATTGATAAACCTGTGATATTCGTAAACACATTTCTACTATATACGTAAGATGGCATACCTGGGCCTCTATTCCATGACTCCTGTGAGGCTGACTCATAGTTACGGGAGTTTGGAAAAGCATATTTACCTAGCTATACTATGGCTCCCACAAAGAAGAATTTTGCCCAGAGCTCTCTAGCTCTAATACATGCTCACAGCCTGCCTAAAGTATATCCATAGCAAAATTAGCCTGCTAAATATTTATTTTTTATAGAGTGTCAGGTTTTTTTAGGCAGAGGCCCATTCCCAAAAGCAGAAGATGAGGACCAAGGGCTTCAATCAAGAAAGAAGGGGACAGATTTTTCAATCAACACAGGACACAGGTTCTAAATAGTGAGGATCAGGGCAATGATGATCCTCGGAGGGAGTCCAAAGGTTAGGTAAAGTATATTTTTTTCCTCTGACAGGTTACACACTTTTATTTTATGTAGTGATTTTTATGTATTTAGATTTAGAGACTATTGGGTCCTTATGGACCTCCATGGGATTCCAATATGGACAGTGTGGTGGTAGGAAGTATGCCATGGAGGTCCTTCTGGAACCCCTTGGTATAGGGGTTTATTTTGTATGACATGGGGTCTGTATGGTCCCTTATGGTATAGATGTTAAAATTAAGTACCATGGTCTGTAGGTATCTACATGGGTATACTTAAGATGACCATGCGGGTCCATAGGGACCCTTATAGTTATATTTTATTGTTGAAGCCCTGAGGAAAGCCGGGCTCATAAAGGTAGCAGGTATTAAGGGTGAATCCTGGGGGGATACCCAGCTCATAGGGCTTAGCATATCATAGTGGAGGGTTGTAAATTTTTAACTAAATAAGGAAATCTGCTCATACTGCATATTAATTTGGATTTGGGGGCATCCATAGTAATACAATTCTAAAACGTTCTACATTGTGGTTTTGTTTGACTGCATCAGCCACTGCAGGGAGGAAATACAATTAGGAAAGCCTCCTGGGTGATCCCCTTAGGCCCTGGAACCTTTTTAGAGATGCTACAGTTCAAAATGTAAGTTTTAAAATCAACATTGTTTTTTCTTCAAATACTGATTTTATTGCTTATAAGCTTCCAATTAGATAAACAAACCGCAATTGTCATTTAATAGAGAATATAGAATATTGGGTTTAGTTATCAGAAAGGAAATTACAAAGGTAGAATATACTAAACAGTAATAACATTTATCTAAAACCTTTTACTTTGTCAGTATATTTTCTGTTACTGTTAGCCTTTGTCTATTTTTCTGTGTTTAGGCAATATCGTATGCCACTTGGTCATGGACATAAATTAGATGTGGTTGTATAATGGATATAGACCACTCATTTTACTATGGGCCTCATTCAAATGTGATTTGGCCAATTGAATAGGGCTCTATATAAGCACATAGCTTTTTTTTTTTTTTTACAGAAGTTTTTAGTTAGTGAAGACCTTGCTTTTGGATAGAAGTTCACTAACTAAAAACTTCTGTAAAAAAGATATGTTATGTGCTTATATAGAGCCTTATTCAATTGGCTAAATCGCATTTGCATGAGGCCCTATGTTGGAAAGAAGTGTATCATGACTCCTGAATTCCAGTGATTTTCATGAGAATGGTCTCAGTAATCGGATCCAAGACCTACAATTTTCTTCATCAGTGTCAGTTTCACATGTCTACTAACCAAGGGCCCTATGTAAATCTCTGCAAAAGCAATTACGAGTGACGTAGCAGCGCAGTAAATGCTACCTAGCTATGTTAATCCCCCATCCCAAAAACATTGCAAGAGAACTGCTACAAGTCACTGTTACGAGTGACCTGCACGACAAAGCCGAAAAGCACGGCAAAAATCTCTTGATTTTTGCACTGACAATAAATTATGATTTACTCCCTTACACTTTGACACCCAAACCCTATGCTAATAACACTTTAAGGATCACTGCAAAAAGCAGGAGAAAGATTTACGTATAAAAAGACCACTCACAAGTAGTTTTCAAACCCTTGCTGAGACCACCAGAAGCATTTAAATTGACACTATAGCACAAAAAGCACTACCAAGTGATGAAATGTCAACATTATTTGAAGCTTACAATCCAATATCAACATATGTGTACTTAAAAAATATCATATGTTAGTGTTAAACCAATTTTATGATGCAAAATCCAGGGTATCACAAAACCCAGTACTCAAGGGGTTAATACATGTCACATAACCACATTGCCTAAAGACAAATGCTCTAATTCATTGTCTATAAATATATATATATTTTCTCCCACAATAAATACATCTTTATTTATTGAAGCTATAAATACAATTGTCACATTGTAAAGTTTGGTTTGGCTACTCCCTATACAGAGATCTGAGTGCCCTAACCTGGGGGAGCAAAGGATTTGCCTCAGTGTAGAACTTAAGGGGGAGAAAAGCCCCTGCAGCCGATTTACGACAGTGCCCTAACTTAGAGCACTTGATTTACATGGAGGCCCAAAATCATGAAATCGCCATCTTGTTGTCTTTAATCCATCTCTAAAATATTGCTGCAATACAGTTGCTTCATTCCAAAGATGCTGTTAACTCCCCTATTAACTCCACCATCATTTACTGACTAAATACTACATACAGTATGTCACAAAAGTGAGCACACCCCTCACATTTTGGTAAATGTATTATATCTTTTCATGTGACAACACTGAAGAAATGACACTCTGCTACAATGTAAAGTAGTAAGTATACAGCCTGTATAATAGTGTCAATTTCTGTCCCGTCAAAATAACTCAACACGCATCCATTAATGTATAAACCTTTGGCAACAAAAGTGAGTACACCCCTAAGTGGAAATGTCCAAATTGGGCCCAAAGTGTCAATATTTTGTGTGGCCACCATAATTTTCCAGCACCTCATGGGCATGGAGTAGAGTGTAATTTCTTCAGATATAATAAAATATTTACAAAAATGTGAGGGGTGTACTCACTTTTGTAGGATACT
Organism: Discoglossus pictus; assembly: GCA_027410445.1. Classification (NCBI taxonomy): domain Eukaryota; kingdom Metazoa; phylum Chordata; class Amphibia; order Anura; family Alytidae; genus Discoglossus; species Discoglossus pictus. The sequence goes on from CM050163.1 coordinate 116,380,493, forward strand.
GTATATTGACCAGCTTGAAAAATGTTGAAATGTTTTTTTTTTTTTTCCTTTTCTCATAGAGGTTAACATCTTGTTACATTTACTATCATTGACTGTAGTAAATGGCAACAAATTGGTTTCATATCCGGTTTATTGTTTTACAGTGTTTCATTGTGTTTAACCCATGAATCTTATTTGTGCTCATTTTAGTTCATTTTATTTCAGTAATGGTGTAAAATGACTCTACTCCCTTGCTCCTTTCTCTATGGTGTGTAAATTATAATGTTTTATACTGTACTTGTATTTTTTAGTAATAGGGGGTTTAGTTTTTACACAGTTTGAACTGAACTCCTTTCTATTTTTCTCTTTGTATTTGAATGTTGCATGTAAGACTGATAGTCTTAATTTGATCCTTTGTAAGCTTTTATTTGCATTTGTCTACTTGACCATTAATAGTACCATTCCAAATTTCTAGCATTTTTTTTGGTAACTAAATTATAATGTATAGCCAATAATTATTTGTGCCAAATATAATTTTAAACAGAACACAGTATTTGAATTATGGAAATTGTCCATCCACTTGCTTGTTTCAAATAAGATGTTTATAAGTATAATGCATTCTTAACATAACTACAGTATATTGTCTATAGCCACAAATAGTCATCAATGCATTTTTAGATGTTGAAATATGATTTAAACTGAAAACCACAATGTAAAGAAAACTTGTGTGCAGAAAAGGCAAACTGCAAGAAGTACCAGGAAATACCTACTTTATTAAAATTTATGTTTTTATTTAAACCAGGTTTCTTCAGTCCTCAAACTAATTTTTACTTTTGCTTATGGTAATCAAAGCTCTTTAAAGGTCCACCATAATAGAACAGCTTTTTTCAACTTCATTACTTCACAACCAAATTAAATGACACTCTAATTTTGCTGCCCTGTGCAGTAATGAGGCTGCTGTGTGGAAGTTCACAAAATCTGCCACGTTTATAACAGATGGAAGGAGCTCTAGCCCAAAGATGAGGGCCTATTCTAAGTGTGAGTTGTCTCACAAAAGATCAACTTTTTTAATTGCAAAACAAAAACTTCAAGTTTTACATTGATCTTTACTACTTAAAAATTATTATGGCCAGAACAGTACCACAAGTATCTACCTTATCATCAATATATACACACATACATATATATACAGTTGTGCTCAAAGGTTTGCATACCCTGGCAGAAGATGTGAAATGTTGGCATTTATTTTGAAAATATGACTGATCATGCAAAAAAAAATGTCTGGTTACAATATGCCCGACAACACCTTGACACACCTCACAGCCTCTGGTACACTGTAATTTGGAGAGACAAGACCAAAATAGAGCTTTATGTTCACAACAATAATGTTTGGAGAGGGGTCAACCAGGCCTATAGTGAAAAGAATAACAACCCCACTGTGAAGCCTGGTGGTGGCTCACTGATGTTTGCACAAAGACTGCGCATGGGACGCTCTTGGTCTCTCCAGCAGGACAATGACCCTAAGCACAAGTTGACCCTCCCGTGGTTACAGCAGAAAAGGTGAAAGTTTTGGTGTGGCCATCACGTCTCCTGACCTTAATATCATTGAGATCTCAAACGTGCTGTTCATGCAAGACGACCAAAGACTTGGCAGGACCTGAAGGCATTTTGCCAAGACGAATGGGCAGCTATACCTCCTGCAAGAATTAGGGGCCTCATAGATAACAATTACAAAAGACTGCACGCTGTCATTGATGCTAAAGGGGGCAAGAACTAAGGGTAGGCAAACTTTTCATTAGGACCATTTGGGTGATTTCTGTTATCATTCTGATTTTAAAAGGAGTCAAACAACTGTGCAATAATAAATGGCTTCATATGATCTCTATCCTTCTATAAAAATACTTTTTTTTTTTTGCATGATCAGTATTTTCTAAATAAATGCCAACATTTCACAATTTGTGCCAAGGTATGCAAACTCTTGAGCACAACTGTGTGTATGTATGTATGTGTATATATATATATATATATATATATATATATATATATATATATATATATATATATATATATATATATATATATATACAATGCATTAGAGCATTTTTTCCAAGGCAACGTGGTTTCCTGATATATATTAACCCCATGAGCACTGGGTTGTGGGTTACCCTGGTTACCATGGATGATGTATAATGAAACAAACATAACAATACAATATCATATTTTTTAATTACAAATTGGACTGTTAAGTGTCAAAAAAATTGAAATGTCATCATTTTATATTGTTTCTTGGTGCTATACTGTATCCTTAACTTCTGTTGTGGCATTCCGCAATGGTATTTGGTGCACATCATATTTCTTTCAGTTTGTTTTTAATTATGCCATTGCCCTGGTTTGCAAGTGATCTATAAAATCTTATTAGCATAGGGTTTTGGTGTAAAAGTCTAATGGAATAACTTGTAATCATTGTTAGTGTTAAAGCCAAAGAAAAAGTTTGCTGTGCTTTTCGGCTTAGTCTTGGAGCAGTCACTTGTAGCAGTTTTCTCGCAAGTTTTCCCGGGATGGGTGATTAACATAGCTAGCTGGATTTACTTTTGTCTTAAACATGGTGTAATGTGCAATATAGGGGATTAACATAGGGCCCTGTGTTTTCTTACATTGTCATAACACTTTTAATACATGGGGGAATGCATTGTTTATTTACCTATTTTAAATTAGATTGAAAATATATCAAGTGTGCATATAAATGATAATAAAAAGTTAAATATGCAAACTACCTATGTTTTGTACAGCACTTGTATATCAAAGTTAGCTTATTTCCGCTTGACATATATGTCCCACTGCATACATAACAAGTGGAAGCATTTTATATTTTAACTCTAAAACTCTAAAATGTAAAACTGCTGTTTATCCCAACTTACCCACATTGTTATGCCTGTTTGATAAATGTACACTGTTCAGTTTTTATTCACTAAGCTAAGGTAGCATCTGTAAAGGGTCCTGTGGGACTAAAATGTTATACCTTAAGGAACAATTGAAGTGACCAGCTGTGCTCTGCATCATCAGTTTAGAAATGATGTAGAAATGCATTTACCTTTTTGATGCTGAGCTGATAGAGTTATAGTCATTTTATTTAGAGGTTACTATTTGTTTGCACGCCTGCTGACTACTGTATACAAAAATAGATTGCTCCAACCAATGTAATGGAAACTGATGTACATGGGTGAAAGATGCATTTTTTACACTCAGTCGTGCAGACTTAGAGCCTTATTCCATTGAGCTTTCGGGAGATCCAGGCTTCGCAAATGTAGCCCGCAAGTTATTTTGCTTTTCAATAGGCGTCTTTTTGCAGGCTCCGATCGGGTTTACAGGCTCTTGCCTCCAATTCACTGCGATGGTTCACATAGAAAGTTAATGTCCCTCCAAGCTTTTGATCTTTCATGGTCACAAAAGTTCTGAACCCTAAAATCGCAAATTGCTATTCAATTGCTCTGATTCCCCCTAGCTAAGCAAGCCGTCAAGCCCGCAAATCTCAAAAGTCAAACGATAAGTCATGGGTACCAAGGAAGACTCGCAAAGGGCTTAATGACATGACCTGAGCACTTTAAATGCTCGTAAATCTGCAATATAAAATCATTTTATTAATGTTTCATTTCCGTGTTATATCGATCCCGGCTATCAATGTGTTAATACATATAATGGAATTCGCATGTAATAGAATATCATATTTATGGCTTTATCAATTATTGCATTATATCTGGAATGTGGGTATGATCGTAACTCATAATTGAAGCCCATAGGACTTTGAAATCCAACCTCCAGTTTTCATTGCCGTAATGATGACCATCTGTATGTCCATTGGCTGTTTCAGCATCGGGAGTTACAGCCTTGCTTAATTGATCATGTTCAAACTTGCAAATGCTACATACGATGACATAGTTTCCGATTTTCGCTATCGGCCCCTAACTTGCGGTCTTGCCGAACTGAATAGCACAATAAGTCGCAGCCACTGTGGGCCTGCAGCAGGCCCGCAGACTTAGGGCCTACGTCCCAGAAGTTATGGCCTCTTATAACTTAGTATTAGAGCATTAGCTTGCAATGTTTGAGATTTATATCTAGGTGCTATTTGTTTTTGCGTTCACAGAATAAAACAAACATAGGGCAGGTATAAACTGTAAAGAGTATGTATAAGAAAACTATAAGCCTGATTTAATTGAGCAATTGTGAGAACTGGAGCCCGCAATGGAGCCCGTAAACTAATTTGCTATTCAATTGTGGGGGTTTTGCGAGCCAAAAACGGCTTATGTGTTACAGGCTTGAAAACTTTGTGTTACATCCTTCAAAGCCTTTGAACTTTCATGTCCGCAAGGACCTATCGTTAAAATCGCAAATCGCATTTGCTAGGCATTGCAATGGCTGGTCTACAGGCACTACAGTGGCTGTTCTAAAGGACTTTTAGAACCAATTGAATAGATTAAAAACCATGTATGCCTACCTTGTAACTAGATACCTTTTTTTCTGGACAGAAGACTTTATTAGTGGGAGACTTACTGTGAAAATGAAGAGCACTATCTAGACGCTAACTGGTAGTTATTTATATAGACTGTTAGCCTTTATACCTACCTCAAAGGTAGGCTCTTATAGCTTCATAGAGAATGGAAACAAGAATCCTGGTTGGAGACTGAGAAGCTTGTGTGTGTGAAAGTAAGTTTAAGTAAGAGTATTGTGTAAGTAATTTAATACAATGTTTATTCATGATCAATATCCAATTAAAACATAGATTACCTTTAAATGTAATTTTTATATGTATGAAAAATTATTACTACGCGTTAAAAATGACCATTAGCCTATAGACTGTATACATTTCCAGGCTCTCCAGAAAGCAAACTGCTACGTTCATATGCCTAATAAACTATACAGATGTGATTCTCAGTGTTTAGTATTTCATAATGATCTTTAAGACTGTCATTTAATGTTGTCTGAAGAATAAGATTTATTAAAGGAATGGTAATTATATTCTTATGCTTTGTTTGCTAAAAGTTTAAGGGTAAAATGTGCTTAATAGAAGGTGCCTTGAATGGGATGGAAATAAGTCTCCTGTGAGTAACTATGAATAAATATTTATGGAATGGTATTTTATGTTTCAATCGGATATGAATACATTTTAATGACAAGATTGTAAGGAATGTAAGTGCTGTAGAAATTTGAACTGTGACAGATTTGTGACTCAGAATAATGTATTTCTGAACTGTCGCAGTGAGCAAAGAATGTTTCAGTTGGATGACTCTCAACTTGTACTAGAAATGTATTGATTATGACAAGGAGAATAAGCTTATGGCTAACATGTCAGCTATCTTTTATTTTTGTTTTGATTTACAAGGAAAGCTGTAGTTTTATATACAATAGAGATATATTTTCATGTGCTGTTGAATTTGATCTTTATTGACTGTTTAAAACAGGGATTATTACATGGCAGAAGAAACTGCACTAAGAGAAACCTCTTTAAAACTTAAAGCAATTATTGTATTGAAAAAGATGCATGCTTGGGCATTACCAAATATGTTGGGCATTAACAAAAAATATTTGTCTCATCCGGTTTTAGTTATTGTAGACTCTGTAGCGGTGTTTTCCAGGGGCAAGGCCTCAAAACCAAGATCTGAGGACACAGTGAAGGTTAGAATCATACTATACTATATTAGCTTTTAAATGGTGTTATTTTGAGGCAGAAATCACATTTGAAGATGCTCATAACTGGCTCTGTCACTTGTCCTAAGTCCTTCATTAACTCTAACCGTGCCAATGGTTAACACCTGAACCACAGCCTCTTTGATTTTTTAGTTTCAATCAACTGGAAATGCACTTCCTGTGAATCCCTCCCATTGCAACTGTCAATTAATAACCAAAAATAAGAGAGAGTTCAAGTTGGAAGACCCTAAAGTTTCAAATTTCTAAAATAAGAAGCAAATATAAGGTCAGTTAGAACAAGAAAACTATGGACGTCACAAAGGTAATTTCCACCAACATAGCACTCATTGTAGTCAACTGGAAAAGATCCTCCAGTATTGGAATCCCTTGTTTCGCAGAATATTGATCTCTGCCTCTCCAATGAAACCGAAATAAGGCCAGACAGGACGCAGGGCACTTAGCAATCTTATGTATATAACTCTTTGTAGGAACTGAGTAGCAAAGCTGCTTCTCCTCCCTACTACTGAGGAATATTAGACAACAGAATCATTAGGATGGCTTTGCTACAGATGAAATATGGAAAAGTAGATCACTGTTTGACAGCTTCAATCTATGTGCCTGCCACAACTTCCTGTTTAATCGTATTTGGTCAATTAACTAACATATGTTTAAATAATGATTGGATGCATATATCCATATTCATATTGGCTGTTTTCATCTCAACCATAACTGAGATATTTGCTGTGTCTTTTCCATGAGTAGCTATTCCAACCATAATGTTCCAAGATGATCATTTACATTTATCTTATTGTATCTATATTTTTAGTAACCTTTGCACTCAGTACAGAAAACTTTAAGGCAGATGAAATGTATTACTCAAATAATGTAGGATGTCCATTATGCAACTTTTTAAAACATGAAGAACACAATTCCTTAAGTTACTATGCGTGTTTTGAAATGATAAACTGGCAATGCTTTGTCAATCACAAACAGCTCTGCTTGCTTTAACAATCACAGGAAAATAATGTAACAAGAAGTTTGCTAAAATATCAAAAAGATGCAAATCTGCCAATTTACTGGATCTCGTTTAAATTACACTGAAATTTGATCAACAATACATATTAAAGTGTTTTGCTTTTAAAATCTGAATAAAATGTAATAACATGTATATACTTTTGAAAGCTGATTCATATCTTGAACTGGTAATTCCTGTAATATGCAGAACTGGTGCTATCTGTCTTACAGTGTTTCCATGATCAAGAAAAATAACTTGTACTATCCTCATTCAGAAATGATCCTGGGTCTCCTGTGTCCACAAACAATGCTGCTGCTGTTGCTTCATAGATGATATAGATGATAGCCGGATTCCTTTAACGCCATCTTTACTGAGGACAAAACCATTAAATTAATTGAGGCAATTTCATGTTTGTGGAAAAAGAGCAGCTCCAGAATGCACTAGAAGTAAAATGTACTTTATTAAATGAAATAAAACATCAGAATTTTGGCTGTAACTCTGTAGGCTGCCACCTGGTGTCTATCGTGACCATAAAAGTGTAGCTTGTAATAATATTATTATATTTCTTTATGACTGGACTGATGGGATTTCTAGATTTAGAGTTATATATCTTTAAGTTGATAAAGAATGCTGCTGCAAAGTCCTAAGTCCTTCATTAACTCTAACAGTGTCAATGGTGAGCAGGAAGAACATGTATTGTATCACCTTAACCACAGCCTCTTTGATTTCTTAGTTTCAATCAACTGGAAATGCGCTTCCTGTTCAAGATTAAGGTCTGATTACCTGGCTCCCATATGCAATCTTGCAAGTGAAAAGTTCACTTAAGCCCTAACATAGCTGTTGTACACTGCCCTTAACAAACCCTTAGGTGTAAACTCTTACGATGACCACTATATGTGATAATGTGATCTATGTCTGATATTATCTATAATGAGATTATACAGTTCTCTCAAGAAATCTAGCCTAATTCTACATTTTCTGGTAAAGCCCTGTGGGCACTCGCCACGAGCCTAAACCCTATGTGTTATCTCAACATCCCAACTAACAGCTCCCACTACATTTAAAGCTATACGCTTCATTGCCACAATCATGACAGCAAATGAGATAAACATATTCAAAAGTCAATATGTGGTTTATGACCCCTTCTCCGAAACCAACAAATTCGAAGCAATAAACATGGGGATCCCTATGGACCCTGATGGCATTCTAACTCCTACCACAGGGCACTAGACCTTATGCCATGGGGATCCATAAGGACCCCAATAGTCCCTAAAACTAAACCCCAAACTATCAAAACTAACCTATATACAGAAAATAAAAAAATATTTTATAGAATAAAAAGAAATATTTAAATTACCTAAAAATGGTCATGGATGATTATGATCTTCAGCCCTGGATAAGCAGCCACATCCATGTCATCTTATTGCTTGATCGAAAACCCTTGAATCCTCTCTTCAGCCCACAGAAAGGGCCATCCCTCCGGGGGGAAAAAACATGATTACTTTAGTGGGTCTCCTGAACAATCTAACAGCTTTTTTGACCATGCCATTACCTTTTTATACTGTTTTTGTAGGCTAGTATCGAGTATCAGACCTGATATATAATGAGTATTTGAATACTAAGAACTTTGATTGTTCACTCGGTAATTAAGAAGAGAACACTAACACAGGGATTCAGATCTGTGCATTTCAATAGGTTAGTCTTTTACCAATCAGAGAGCTCAAGTTACCCTTTAATAATAGTTTTTATGTGTTTGGGGGATACGGTCTAGGTGCATAGATAGGGTCCGTAGTGCCCCCCCCCCCCCCCCAGGGTATAAGGTTAATATTAGGTATCCATAGGGATCCCCATGGGTTGGATTATGTATTGGGGCACAGAGATCTATATAGGTTTGGATCCCCATAGGGAACAGGGACTACAGGGTTCTTTTTGGGACCACCGTGGGACAGTTTATATTTATTTAGTGTGAGTGAGAGGAATAATGATGGATTAATCAGCCACTCGCCCCAAAGCACAAGAGTGTGGTAGAATGGTAATCTGATGGTGAGTAGGGAGTCCTGGGGGACATATAGTCTCATAGAGAAAAGCTGGGTATAGGCAGAGGATTTCTTAAACCCCCTATTAAGCCCTTCCCTGAAAGATTTCTAAATATATAGATGCATAGAGAGATGGATAGGTATGGGTGGGAGAGGAGGATGTTAGTGCTAGTGTAGCATGTAGCATCTCAGTGTTGTCTCTTAATTGTTTTCACTAGTTTTTTTACTTAGACACAAAGCTATACAAGAATAAGACACATTTTAATCTGTTTCAAACACGTTCACATTAAATATAATTAATTTGTTGTTGTTTACTGCATAATCATAATCACATATATAGATGTGAGCAGGCGGGTTGTTGCTAAAGCGAGGGCCTCAGTTGCTGGCTTGGAGCACCAAAGGTGCTCCTTGCCAGCAACTGTGGACCTTGCAAAATTTACGTACTTACGATAAAAAAAATATGAGACGCGTTATGACCTATTACAACTTTGCAAAAATACACAATAAATACACACAACAAATACATAAAAAGGTTACCGACAGCAAGGGGAGGCAGCCAGGACCTTCGAAAACTGAACTTACACCTCAATTTCACTGGAAATAAAAGAGTTTAGGCACCCAAAAATCCCCCAAGCGAGAAAAAAAATGGCCGCCGAAAAAAACAGAAAACGAAGCTACAGGACTCTAAAGACGCAAAACACCACCAAACACCTACGGATTTTCCGAAAAAGTAGGACGACATCCGAAAACAAGAACGCAAAATCAGCCACAGCCGCGTACCACACATTAGGCTTCATTTTAGAACACCAACTTACACAATCCGGAAGTACACAGCTACCCTTACGGATTTGGCTCGCGCACGCACACTATTACACTACACACTGCACATATTCATGACGCTTACACAGCAGCTCCACAGCACTTATGCTGCAGCAACATGAAAACAGATTGCCAGCTCTTCAACACAATACTTACTGCATATATTACTTCACAATAGGTAAAGTATATTCATTTCTTATTTTTAATAATTATTCATTGGCATAGAAAAAAATAAACACAACGCTGCTCATAGCACACAAACAACCAAGACTCTCGCAATGAGCGCCGAAGGCGCTCAGCGCGAGGCTCGCAATGAGTGCCAAAGGATCTTGGAACACCAACAAAATTAATGTCGCACAAAACCAAAATTACCTGCCTTACAATCTTATTGCCGTCTTTTTTTGATGGGCAAATCGCTATTCATAACATAAAAGTCAAAGTTGTTAAGTCAACTTGTACGTGTAATAATTTGCAAGGTACACTAAAATTACAAACCTACTGAGTGTAAACATATGACAATTCTGATTCCTCTCTCGCATGCTCTATGTAGGTCATGACTAATTTTGCTTAGTCATGAGATGGCTTTTTTTCTAGGTAGCTTCTGCTTTGATTCTTTCACCAATATTAATTAAATATTCATGCAAATGTTCACAGAACTCTTCAACATTTTCCCTTAGCGAGTTAAATTGGATTTAAGTTACATCTGTTCTGAATTCTGACTAATTACTAAATAATATCTATAATCCTGTTTCAGGTACTAAAGTCAACATATATTGCATCCACTAGTTATGCAGCTGTACGTATTTTTTAAGACATGTATTATAAAGGATTAGGAATTTTAAAGGTCTAGTTCTAAACTTAGCCAAGTGTTTTAGGATTTATTTTAAAAGGATCTTACTATCTTTACTTAAACCCTGAAGAAAATATGGTGGATTCTTGCTATTAAAGAGGTCACTTACAGTATTTTTCTTTCCGACTTAAAAATAAGCAATTTTTGCTGCAGCAGGTAAACTCCAAGTATACAGCAATGTTCATTTTTATATAGTGGGTAAAGTAGAAGGGGATTCATATCCCATCCTTTATACGCAACAGTTGTGAATCCTGGTCATGCACTCTTTACATCTCCTGTTGTATCAACAATCTAAGTAGACTAGGTGATAAACAAGTCAAATCTCACAGTCAAATTTCAAATAATTCTTAAATTGTAGCTAGGGTCTAGATTCCATAAAAAATTTTTTTTTACAGAAACACGCACAAATATTATAATGTTATACAAAAGGTACAAGGAAGGAAGTTTAAACGATCTAAAGAGAGTACACAGTCTAACTACTGGTTTATTTGAGATTGTGAAAGCTACAAGGGGTGCTAAATAGTGGAAGTCAGGGAGGTCCAGGAGAAAGGTGCTGGAGGTACTGTTTCAGAATTAGGTCTGCATATTGAATAGCCATGTACTATGACATGAAATATTGGACTGTAAAAAACAAATCTACACACAGCAAATAAGAATTGTATATAATAATTTAAAAAAAACTTTTTTTTACACTTTTTTGCATGTTTTCGTGCTTCTTCCATGTTGCATACTATATACAAGGGACTTCAATGGCCCATAAATACTGAAATATGGAATTTTATCTATAATATTGAAACCAGGAAGTGTACACTTAATCTTTCATACTTTTTGTTGGAATTTGTTTATGTACAGGAAGTAAAAACGTTAAAATTAAAAAATTAAAAAAAGTGACATGGTTTTTTAAATGTGTGATAACAATAGAAAATAAACCTACTTAGTTTACCAATGTAGACAATGGGAAAACTCTTGCTAGTAACACTAAGCATCACGTTGATATATTGTAAACTATAGGCTAAGTTTATATTTTTTGGCTTTTGAACCTATACAATGTGACCCTACCTTTTTCACATATAAATACATGACAACATACCAAATCACTCTATTATATTGCCAGTGCTATTAGTATTGAAAAGGCTAACCAAATGCGGTCACTTAAATGAGATATACTATTGCTAGCAACAGTGATTTAAAATACATTGTGTTCTATTATATCTGAAACTAATACAAACAATCTTTTTGTAGACACTGTGGGTATAAGAGCAACTGTGGCTACAATCATTAAAGCTATACCGGAGAAATTACATACCTTGCTAGTTTAATCATAGCTCCCTGCTGCTTGTTGAGTTTATTCTTGAACTGATTCTTGTTGAATTTCATTGTGGCAAATTCCCCACTATGAATAATCAATGATATAGCCTTATATCATTTTTTTGAACATGCTATTTTCCTTCTCTCACCAGGCTAAAATACAGTAAAAACTGTTTGATGAAAATATATATATTACTAGTCGTCAAAACATTATGATATAACCGTTTTGTATAAAATGTAATTTATATTTGGCTCATTACTGAAATTTAATTTTGTCTTATTTATTTTGTTGGCTTGCCCACTCAGGAAGTGGAGGTTTGTATCCTTTTTCTAATTCTAAGATCTGTTTACTGCATGTTTTTAGCTTTTCCACAGTCATATCTGTATATTTGTAATGTTTTTATTAATTACACATTTATGGTCTGTCTTGTAGGATGATTACTTCCGTACCTGGAGCCCAGGAAGACCTTTTGATCAAGGTAAGACAAGTGCATATTATTAAGACAAGTGCATAATATTCTATTTTTTTTTAACATTTAAAGGAATATTATACTTATGACATAGATATATAATGCAAAATACATCTGGTTATATTTCCAAGGGAGTGGACATTTTTTTCTATTATAAATAAAGATTTAAATATACTTGTTTAGGTCTTCTGATTAATTCTAAAATAAATTCTACTGCTAAATTAAAATCCATCACAGCAGGTATATAGATCTATCAGAATTATTTATAATGTTAGAAAAAGTGTTTCTGAGAAAAGTGGGTGACAATTTTCACAATTCACAGTTATATACCATATACAACTCCTCAAAGTTTGCACAACCATGCCTTTTTAAGTCTGATTTCAGGGGGCGTGAGCATATGATCTCACAACATTTAAGGACGCCCGTAATTTACTTCTTAGACACAGGCAATATTAAATGACATCATCATGACATGAGTAAAACATGGAAGTTACACGTAATCTAAGGCTTATAAATATTTAGTGCCAAGTAATATTTGCAGATCTTGCTCGCAATCATGCACTCTAGCAATCTATAAAATGTATTAGTTCATCTGTTTTAGTCCATGAGGGTTTCATGATATGTATTAACCCCTTGAATCCTGGCATCGATATTATTATTTAGAAATAACAGTTAAAAATAATATTTTAATTGCATATTTGTGGTCTTTTGACTGTTGTGCAATTAATTCTGTGTTTCTATGCCTTCTTTGTTTCTATGTGTATAATAGCTGGTATTTAATAAGTCTTTGAAAAATGTCTAGCGAATCCTATTTAGTAATATTTTTGACAGAAACTTCATTGCGATCTAGCGATATGGGTCTAATAGAATATCAATTTTGTGTAAGTTAAATTATTTAGAGCTCGTAATATTTGAGCTGTGCTCAAACCAATAGAGTTCTAAAGCCAGTTTTGCGACTTTGGCTGCCCCATTGTGATTGTGGGCGGGGAACTTGTGATCGCAATATGAGTAGCTAATAGAATATATGGCAATTTTAAGATTATTTTTATGTGTGTATAAAAATATATATAACAAATTTAGAATAATACACTATTAGTATATGGTATTAACATCCCTTTGATGTGGCATCATTAAAGTATAACACAGTTGATGACAATTGAAAAATATGATTGAGACACCGGTAGTTAAAATATACCTTTTTATAAAATTTAAAATAGGTAATTAATAAACGTTTTTTTTTTTTTATATATTGTTTTTTCTCTTTAAAGTGTGAGGATAAGGACTGTGCTACAAGTGTGTACCCAGGGATATTTTGTTTTGATAAAAAAAATTTAATCAAAGTTTATTAATTACTTGTTTTAAATATTATTTAATAAAATGTATATTTTAACTAACGGTGTCTTAATCATGTTTTCCAATTGTCATCAACTGTGTTATACTTTGCCATATCAAAGGGATGTTTATACCAGATACTAATAATGTCTTTTTCTATATTTTTTATATATAAAATTTTGCTTACACTATTCTGGTATTTATACCGGCCATCATTATATTGATTTATACACTTCATAAAGACTTTATTGCTGAAATTACAATTTTTTACTTAAAGTTGGATGGTTCTCTCCCATTGGTCAAAACTATTCTCCTCTCCTAAACTACGTGTATACAAATATACAAACTGGCCAATAGAATACGGCCCCTAGTTGTTATTTTCAAAGTAAAATATGACAAGGCTCTAAAAGGCACAGTGTTAATGTAGTTTTGTCACAGCCACTCTCCTGTTCTTGTTGATGTATTTACATCTCTAATTATCAACTTTACTCCCTCTCATTTGTTGTCTCCCTCTTATTATCTACTAACATCAGTCACAGAATTTTCTTCATGCATTTAAAAGAGCATGATTTAAACATTACCAAATATGAAGTAAAATCAGCTAAACTTCATTGAAACTAACAGGAAGCATGCAGATTGTATGCATGTCTGTAGATTTCATTGGCTGACAAGTATGATTATTTTTTTCTGCTTTCAGAGCATCATAAAAAAAAAAAGAAAAAACTAAGTGGTACTTTATCAAATACTCAAATTTGTAAGATGCAACAATGGAAAATATGATTTCAATGTCCCTTTAATGTGACCACACAAAACTGCTGTCTGTAGCATAATAAGTATTCCCCAGAATAAATGTAATATTCGTCTTTGTAAGAGGAAAACAAATACCGTATTATAAAAAAAAATTTTTTTAGCTCTATATCCTACAGGTGTATCTTCTTTTTTTCTCCCCACATCATAACTAGATAGCACACTAATTACGTTCTTCTTTTTAAGTAGACCTAGAAAAGAAGAACGTTTATTTTCTACTATTAAATGGATATTTTATTTTAAAAATATATATTTTTAAAGAATGTTATTGAAATTGTCAGTTTTGATGATTTAAGTTCTGATCAACTTCTTTGCTAGCCAAGTAAAATATGTTGCACATTTTGTTTGCAAATGCTATTTTATATATTTTATTTTATTGTGTGTTGTTTTGATTTGCGTATACAATTCATAGTCAATTGGAGACATATATAAATAAGTAGGTGAACTTCTTGGCAAGTGAGGATTCTTCAATATGCTCTCTGTATATATTTTTATTTAATTCTGACTGATGCTATCATAATGCAATTATTATTCATCTTTGTAGGACCCTCATCTGAAGTAATATCTCCCCATGATATGTGGCTCACATAACATATCCTGTAGCTTAATTTATTATCTCTGTAGTTTGTCCCCCACATTTATAAATCCTATAGTTTCCACTTTTTCATTTGTATCCCCATCTCAATATTGCCATTGCTAATTTAAACAAAGAAATACATTCATATTTCAGACTGTATTATAGAAAACATTTTTAGTGGAGATAATATATTTTTTCCCAGTCAATTTTATTGAGAGTAGAGACATAAAATGGTATACATATCTAGATTATGTTATTTAAATTCAATTCTTAGAAGTATTACAGTACAATCATAAATTATGAAAGTCACAAGCATTTTGGCGTTGCACATCATCTGAAAATAGGTCCAGGTATGGTGCTAGTTTGTGTCTTTTTTTTTCTCTTTAGGGTTATTATGTCTTTCTCCTTTTCTCCTTCTTTTTCCTTTTTCTTTCAGTGTTTTTTCATTTTCAGAATGCGAACTTGGTAAGAAAGATTTGTTAAATGTGGAGTAATTGTTTACAAGCTGTTAGTATAAACTGGGAGGGGAGTAGAGTAATGAAGAGAAAATAACAGCAGCCATCCATCTTCGGGTCTTCTTCTACAAAAAAAATTACCTTCTGGTGAAGAAGTCTCCACAGGCCATGCCCGGACCCTAGGCCTCCGCCAGTCCATCCCCAATCTCCAGAGATATTTGGTTATAATTATTTGTATTCATTCCAGTGAGATACTATAGGGAGATTTCAACCAGGGATCCCAGTTTTTTTTTTTTTAAAGATCGGAATAGAATCTACTAGAATCTGCTAATAGATGGGTGAGACTAATTTATTAGAATATAGTTTTATTTATTTTTAATTGTTTGCAACTTAAGCATTTCAAACTTCCATTTACCGGCTATGTGGCTTTTAGCAGCTAGTATATCAGAAATTGTAGCACTTTATTTTGTGAGGTAGGTAAGGCTAGAGGAGATATTCCTAAGAGTTAGGTATCAATATTTGGCTTTAGTTGAACTTCAAATATTTTTGAAGCAAGGCGCATAATATTTTGCCAAATGTATTAGACTTTTGGGCACCAGATATAAAAAAAGGAACCATGGAACCAAAAAAGGAACCACAAACAAATTAGGTTTTCTAAAGACTTCCAATTAGAAAGTCATTCTGGGGTGATAGAAACTATAGGTAGAACCTTAATCGAGGTCTCTAAAATACTGTAATTGAGAGACCCTTGTGATAAATTAGTCCAGGATGTTTTCCATTTATCCTGTTTCCACTGTTGAGCTAAATCTTTCTCCCATTCCGTTATGTATGTATGTTTTGTGGGTTTATGAAGTTGAATTAAAAGTGTTCTATAATGAGCCTAGGGTGCCTCGAGTTAAGGGAGTCTCTTTACAGATATGTGTAAACAAATTTGCCTTTGGGCTTCCATAAGTTCTCGTTATAGTTGTAATAAGGTGTTTCAAGTGACAGTAGTTAAAATGTTCTCATAGTGGAAGACCATAATTGTCTCGTAATTGTTCATATGTAAGTATTAGGTCATCAATAAACCAAGATCCAAATTTATCTAGGCCTTCATCTATACCAAAGTAGAAAATCTTAATTAAACCATTCAGGGAATTGTGGATGGGGAAATATTAGTGTCAAGGGGGGAGAATTTAGGAAATAGCTAAAACTTCTCTTGGGCCCATGTATAGCAAGATAATGAAAGTTTGATGAATGGGTTTAAGTGGTTTTGTATCCTATTAAGAGTTTTCGGTAGTATTGGATTACAAGCTTTCAAGGTTATAATCTCTTCACCAAAACAAATTTGCTTTGATGAAGGGACTACAAATTCTAAAATTTGAAATCCATCCATTAAAATAAATCATCTCCACTAAAAGAGTTGTTTGTTGTTCTATAGCTAACATAGTAATATACCATATCTACTTCAGCATGAAATAGCTCAAGCTTTCAGATCTTAGTGTAGAGGCTTTATTGGCTAAACTAAGTTTAATTTAGTTATAATGGGATGTAGGATGAGCAAGCACAATGCAGTGAGTGGGGATGCATTTCTACTAATCTATGTGCAGTGCACACGATCATGTGTCATTAGACATATTCATTATGCCTTCTTAAATTTAACATTTGCATGAATCACAAATTTAAAATTAGGGAGGTCTATACCTCAACCTTGGAAGTTGGTCCCTTGCTTTGGTGAAGCCTTATACACGTGTAGACCCCTGAAAAAAGCTGACAGTATGGAAAGGTAAGGGCTGAACTGGGTTCTTGTCACTAAAAACAGACAAATGCAGAATGCCTTGGACAAATTATTTTTTTATTGCAAAAATACATTTTTTTGCCAGGAAATTAGCAAGCTTAGAACAGGTGGATGTTTAGTTTTGATATAGTTGTATCATACCTGTAAAACAGGATTTTTTCTGAATATGGTTTAATGTATTTTTTTTCCTAGATCAAGTAGTGCTATGTGTCTGTGAGCAAATATATTAGAATAGTAAGGTATACTATTTTCTTTAATATACTCACAAATCACATAGTAAACACATATTTATTTACAGTTTTAACTCTCAGATATGCTCAATAGGTTCAACTAACTGTAGCCTTATTATGATCAACAGTTCAGGGAAGATTTAATCAAAAATGAAGAAATCAGCAACTCCTAAATAAAATGTATATTAATTCAGCAGCTATTTCAAAAGGAAAACACGTTTTCCACAGCCCTCTGACTAGTGGTGCAGTAGCCATTTAATTTAAAGGTGCACGGAACACATTTTTTCATACAAACATGGTTTAAACAGAAATGTGCATTTGTACACAGAGAATATATTAGCTGTAGATCTCACTAACAGATAGGTATGGTTCATACATTTATATTACTTCTCATTAGCGCACAAGAGCGAGCCCCTCAGAGCAGTTAAAACTTTAAATACATGTATTTAACTCCTTCCTTTCCAGTTGCATGGGTTAATCTTTGGCGGTTCCGACTCAGACGAACAAGAGAATCACACTTGTAGAAGCAGGTTCATGGCTTAACCCATTGTGGTTATATCAGAGAACAGCATTGATCAATAGATTTTCGCTGTTTAAGTGGTGGATAGACAATAAGTTTACGATTGCTGCTGATATTTTAAGGGGTAATAAACAGTGGTCGCCTGCAACATTTAGGGACGTACATCATTTACCATTAAAGGAATTGCTTAATTTATGCCAGATACATGTTAATGTTTCCAAGGTAATCAAATGTAATGCCTTTGCTAAGATCACTCCATTCGAGAAATGTTGTCTTGATAACCCTAATGGTAGACGGAATATCTCCACTATATATAATTATTTAATAGACCGGACCACACCGCCCAAACTCCGCCATCAACACTCTTGGGAGTCGGAGCTTGCCATTGATTTAACCGATGCACAGTGGAACAAGATACATAAACAGGCCCTAGGCTCCTCACTGAACACAATACTGAGGGAAAATGAACACAAGACCATTATGAGGTGGTACTTAACTCCGGCTAGGATGAAACTATCTAATCCCTCCTTAGGTGGCAAATGTTTTAGGCGGTATCCCGATTTGGGTACCCTTAAACATGTCCTCTGGGACTGCTCTAAAATTGCTCATATTTGGCAGGAGACAAATGATATCTTGGAAAGACTTTGGGGTCGCAGGATCCCCCAAAAGCCGGAAGAAGCCCTTTTAGGCCTCCCCATAGAGGACCTCATTAAAGAAGCTCAACTTTTATCACACCAGGTGTTCTTAGCAGTTCGGGTTACACTGGCCAAAGCCTGGAAGTCAGAAGTACCTGTATATAGCGCAGTTTTTAAGAAACTTAAATTCATATATGACATGAGTGTTATCTCAGCGGACCTGGATCAATCATATGGGAAATGGGCCTTATGTTGGGACGCCTGGACTCTTAAGGTTGTGTGGTAAATCAGCAGGGCTGGAACAAGCTATAAGGAGATCACCTTTAGAGCAGGCATTGTGTTGAACGTTATCTCTTCTTGTCCCTCTTTTTCTTTCTCTCACTTCTATTTCCTTTACTCTTTGTGTGCTTTTATAGGCTATCAATCTGTAAGATTGTACTTTAACACTTAAACGTACATGTGTAATTGGATTTTTGTATAACATAAATGGAAATAACAAAAATGTAACAATTAAAGTTAAAAGGTTATGTACAAAAAATACATGTATTGAACTATTCGACTGTGGCACATTAACAAATAACCTTTTCAGATGAAACAAAGAAAAACAAATATTTCAATGTCCTGCTTTAACAGATATGATGTATTGTTCTAAAATAATGCACTGTAGGGTATCAATCATCTATTAAAACCTCTTCATTATCTGCAGGAATGTAGGCTGCTACTGTATATGAAGGTACTTATTAATAAGGAATAAGAACAGTAAGGAAAATAGATATACCTTGGAGAATGAGTAACATGAAATAGTACAAAAAATATTTTCACTCCTATTTAACAATGCATCCACTTTTGCATGCATAAATACAAAAGAAACTCAGAATAATAGTCTCAAGCATATATAAAAACTGAAACAATATCACAATGCAATAATATTAAATTATTGAGGCAGTAAAAACATGCAGCGTTATACTCAATGCAATTAGTGTGCATAGTAAATATATTTCTAAGAATATGGCCACACGGAGTGTTGAACCAGAAATTTGTGTCTCTGTGACAACGCAGTCTGTAATATATTTAAAAAATAAGACCATCACTCAAAAATGTATATATTTTATGAAATCCAAAAACATGCTTGATTAATTATCTATCTCTCACGTGTTGATTTCTATTCCTTCTGGTGGTGGAAGAGCTGCTGAATTACTTTTTCTGGGACTAGCATCAATTACATACTTACTTAGCATATCTAAAAGTCCCAGAAATTATGTTTTTTATAAGACACATCCCAGGTGATTGTGCATTAATTATACAGTATAAGGCAAAACAAACAAAACAAACAAAAATAAATAATTGCCATTTACAATTTATGTTGAGATTAATTTGTATGCAATAAAACCAACAAATTACTTTGCTGTATTAATATGCAGCAATTTTCGTGTTACTATATTGTGATAATAATATATTGTATACTGTATGTTTAGCCAATGTCTGCAAAACGAGAATCTTTTTTCCCCGAACAAAAAGATTCTAACCAAATTCTACAATATTTTTGTCCAGATATAGAAATTGCATTCTTAGTAAATGGACAAGAGTTGCTATATTTGTCAAGTGTACTTTGTTAATTTAGTTTTATTGTTATTTTATTGTTTATTGTTTATTAGTTTAAAATTGTTCCCTAAAAATAGCACATTTACTACAGAGGATAAATATTTTTTTTTATTTTTTTAGCAAATTATTTTCAATCCATTCAATAGCAAAATGCTTGGAAAGACACTTTCCTGGAAATGCCATGGATTTTTACTCCTCTCTCCTGTCCAAAACAGGAACACATTTTTTTCTTCCTATATAAGACAACTCCTTTATCTGTAGGATATTCTTGTATCTTGTTTCTCTATGTGATTATGGCTATGTATTTATTTATAATCTCTCACACATTAAATGATCATGGACAGATAATTAATTTATTTTCTGGAAATATATCAGACTTGAGGAGCAAAGCTCCATGATAACAACCATCCTTGGAAAATACCGCCATGTATATTATTTATGTGTGTATATATATATATATATATATATATATATATATATATATATATATATATATATATATATATATATATATATATAAACAGTTGTGCTCAAAAAATTACATACCCTGGCAGAAATTGTGAAAATATGACTGATCGTGCAAAAAAAAATATTTTATTGAAGGATAGTGATAATATGAAGCCATTTATTATCACGTAGTTGTTTGGCTCCTTTTCAAATTATAATGATAACAGAAATCAGCCAAATGGCCCTGATCAA
Source organism: Discoglossus pictus (assembly GCA_027410445.1). Taxonomy (NCBI): domain Eukaryota; kingdom Metazoa; phylum Chordata; class Amphibia; order Anura; family Alytidae; genus Discoglossus; species Discoglossus pictus. Next base: position 116,401,286 of record CM050163.1, read on the forward strand.
AAGTTTTCAAACCCTTGAATATTTGGCCTTGTTATAGACACATAAGGTGAAACGCACAGGTTCAAATGACAATAAAAGGTTAATTTCCCACACCTACGGCTTTTTAAATTGCAGTTAGTGTCTGTGTATAAATAGTCAATGAGTTTGTTAGCTCTCACATGGATGCACTGAACAGGCTAGATACTAAGCCATGGGGAGCAGAAAAGAACTGTCAAAAGACCTGCCTAACAAGGTAATGGAACTTCATAAAGATGGAAAAGGATATAAAAAGATATCCAAAGCCTTAAAAAATTCCAGTCAGTAGTGTTCAATCACTTATTAAGAAATGGAAAAGTTGGGGATTTCTTGATACCAAGCCAAGGTGAGGTAGACCAAGAAAGATTTCAGGCACAACTGCCAGAAGAATTGATCAGAATACAAAGAAAAACACGCAGGTAACCTCAAGAGAAATACAGACTGCTCTGGAAAAAGACAGTGTGGTTGTTTCAAGCAAAAAAAATAAGCCAGAAAGAAGCCTTTACTGCACTGATGCCACAAAAAGCCCGCTTACAATATGCCCAACAACACCTTGACACACCTCACAGCTTCTGGCACACTGTAATTTGGAGTGACCAGAGTCACGAGACCAAAATAGAGCTTTATGGGCCCAACCATACGCTATGTTTGGAGAAGGGTCAACAAGGCCTATAGTGAAAAGTATACCATCCCCACTACGAAGCATGGTGGTGGCTCACTGATGTTTAGCATGTGTGTGAGCTCTAAAGGCATGGGGAATCTTGTGAACATCGATGGCAAGATGAATTTAGCATGTAATCAGAAAATACTGGCAGAAAATGTGCGTTCTTCTGCATGAAGGCTGCGCATGGGACGCTCTTGGACTTTCCTGACTCTAAGCACAAGGCCACGTTGGCCCTCCAGGGGTTACAGCAGAAAAAGGTGAAGGTTGTAGAGTGGTCATCACAGTCTCCAGACCTTAATATCATCAAGCCACTCGGGGGAGATCTCAAATGTGCGATTCATGCAAGACACCAAAGACTTTGCATGACCTCGAGGTATATTGCAAAGACGAATGTATGAAAAAGTATTAGGTGCCTCATAGACAACTAGTATTAGGAAGTAAGGGTATACAAACAGGGCAATTTCATTTTTTTCTTTGTTGCCATGTTTGTTTTAGGATTGTGCCATTCTGTTATGACCTATAGTTGAATGTGAATCCCATAAAAAATTAAATAAATGTGTTTTGCCTGCTCACTCATGTTTTCTTTAAAATGGTAAATATATTACCAATTCACCAAGGGTATGCAAACTTTTGAGCACAATTGTATATATAATTGCTAGCTGGCCTCCTAAAACTTGGATCCACAACTTCAAGCTTTATCGTTAAAAGGATGCATGAAAACTTTTGGGATTCCCATAAATAAAACATGATACAGCATAAAATGTCACAACCCAATGTCCTAATTTTTGTCACACAGAGGAGCATACTTCTTTCATATTTCTCCCAATTATTTTAGACCTATCTGTTTATAGCTCCAAAAAAGATGCAGTACACAATCACAAAGAAGCTAATTTACTTTCCTCAGTGGAGCAGTGGTCAAAGTTTTTTCAAAATAAACAAGAGTCACACCCTAGAAAGGGATGCAATTTCTTATCCTTAAGAAGCACTGACTTCCCAAGCTACTAGTTTAGGGGTCTGTCTTTATTTTTTTATATTTTGGGTAAAGTCTTTCAAAAATGTTCAGAAAATGTAGTCTTATTAAGTGTATGAGAAATAAGTTCACAAGGCATCAGTCAATGAAAATATCTCATCAAATAATGTCAAATAATATATTCAAGTATGTTCATAATTCAAAGGGTAAGTTAAGAAAGAATTAAAAAAGAAATCTAAACCTCAGAAAATTCAAGATGGAATTATTATCAATAATACCATACTATGTGTCAGGAATCCAATGGTATATGAAATTAATGATCTCCACATTTATGCAGGCAATATGAAAATACGCCCACTAAAAAGACACATTTTACCTCTGGGGAGGATATAGCTAGTATTAAAAGCCCTTTTAAAACTTCTAGCAAAGATATTAGTGGAAACTTACTCCTACAAATATTCATCTGGTGGTCCTAACTTCAGCCTAACAGGTTTCAATCTCAATCTTTAAAAATAATGTTTTAAATTAACAAATGCAGAGAAAAGCATCTCTTAGACTAGATACAGAATTCCTTCTGATGGTTGTATCTGAATTTTACTTCAGTCAAGAATATGGCAAAAAACAAAAAAACAACAGTGATTGTGGCCTTGTCTCATTTTATTATACCCATTGTAAGGACAGAAACTTCCATTTGTTCTTAAGTCTACAGTTTAACCACCCTTACTGTGAAGAAACGTTTTCTTTTTTTAAGATTACATCTTTTTTCTTCTCACCTCAAGGGATGTCCTCTTGTCAGATGAAAACATCTCGGTATAAAAATATATATATATATCATATCCCCTCTTAGACACCTTTTTTTCTAGATAAAATACATGTAATTTAGCTAGTCTTTCTAAATAGCTTAGTCCAAAACCTGTTGGTAGCTCTGTTTGTTTTGCCATCCATTCCTGAATGGTTATCTCCTGTTTCACTCAATCTGGCCTGTCTATTATTCCTGTTCCCCCTTCTTCCCCTTGTAACAGTAACCCAGCTATCTCCCTGAACATCCTCACTAGCCCAAACTCTAGCCTCCATACAAGACCTAGCTAAGCTATGCTCAGTGAGGACCAACTTCCTTTGCAGGGGAGCAATATCACAAAGTGTTGAAATTATCATCTACAGGTTCTCAAATTTCAGCTTCAAGAGAGGTAACATGCATACATCTGTAACAGAGGTATGGATCCCTTTTCTTTGAATTCCCTCCTTTTTTTTTAACTCTCACACTTACATTATAACAGCACTCCCTAATTTCATTTAAACTTTAACACCTACACTATAACTGCACACCCTCTTTCTAGTTAAACTCCCACACTTACACTATAACTACATTTACAGTAGAACTGTTTCCTCCTTCCTCTGTTTAAATTATATTCTAACCAATCACCTGCAGATTGATTACTGCACGCTAGAGCAAACACTGTTTCACTTCCAGCAATTCACTGACTAGATGCAAGCAAACACACCACACAAGTCACATACAGATATAAACTAGATGAGCAAAACCACACCCCCACTTACCTGTAGCCTGATTACTTCACACTAGAGCAAACAACTGTTTGATTCCATCAAGTATTTCACTGACCAGATACAATGGTTGTGTAAGTTCGAATTATAATAAAAATACTTTCAGGCCCTCACATAATTTTTTTTTTATTCATTTGTATTTACAGGCTAGGCAAATCTGGCTTCCTTCAAATCTTAAAAAATAAATGAGAATTCGCCTTTATAGCCTTTGTTTTTTACACCATTATTGCAGTATCTGATATTTTGGTGCCTTCCTGATCCTATGAAACACATCATGAAGAAAGATATAATTAAGTTTGGCAATGAGCTTTTAAATATAAAAGTATCAAAAACATATTTAGGATAAGCATTATCCCAAGGAATTCATTTCTGAGCTGCAAGGTAATTTCCGAGCTGTAAGTCATCTGCCAAACTTGCAATAGACTAATATTTTAAATGGAGGTCGTACCTTGAAGAATGCATAGGTATAACACCCAAACTTTTATCTCTGGTCTGAGGGAGGACCTTTAAAATACACATCAGCTTGCGGCCTTATTACAGTAAGAGACCGGTAGCTCTGCCTGCCTGCTATGACCCCTATTCAAAAATGTACTCACAAGTCTTCAAATTACTTATCCTTATAAGAGAAGGACATGGACAAGATTGTGAGCTTCACCAAAAGTCATTGCTGCCATGAACTAGTTCATGAAAATAATTTACTAATTTATTAAATGGGAGAGAACTTAATTAATTAGAGAAGAGACAGTAGGCTAAATTGTGACATGGGGAAACTCTGCATTAGTGAAAATCTACAAGATTATTCATTATCCTATTATGGTTGCAGCAAATGTTACCAAGCATTAAGATCCATTAGGAATAATATATAACGAGCATACAGAACCTTGGTTAAGCCAATACTAGGAAGTTTAAGTCAAATTTTTCTAGAGGCATTTCTTTTGATACAGTGCATGAGAAGGCCAAAGCACATCCAGGTCTTCTATCAAAAAACACCCCCAAAAAAACTTATAAAACTATAATATGGATGCGTGAGCACAAAGTTTTAATATATATAAATATTTTTTTTAAAGTGTATTTTGTGTAATTTACTTGATGATTAGAATTAACTACTATGGCCTTCCCATATATGGCATATATTTCCCTTTATGTAGATCATTTGCTTTACTGAAACACTTTAATGTTGTCTAGACAAATTAACAGATATTTAAATGTATTTATTTACTTGTAGGCCATATCGATTTTACTTATATAACCGTGCGTTGCAACCTTTTATATAAAAAACAAAACAAAAAAGGAAACACATTGTGATACATTATCAAATACCCTCTTTGTTGTAATGCAACCAGAAATCTTCCTATGTCCCTTTAGATTACAGTCCCTAAGATTGTCTCCTATTTATGATTTCAAGAATTCAAGAATCTCTCACTCCTCCGTGCTCACATCAATTACTGCCATCAATAGTCTTTATTCTAGGTTCCTGTTTGAATTTCTCACCTGAAGGTTGCAACTTTTACAGTCCTCTATTCCTATAATTAAATGTGTACTGAGTGCTTACCTATTTGTAGCAGTATAGTAATTTGTTAAATGCTGGGCGCTCTCATCTGTCTGCTACATGGTTAATCTAAAAGAGTATGAGCAACCTTGTAATTTTCAATGGGTAACAAATGATTATACTGTGCACTAATGTTACAAATGGCCTACATTTTCAAAGTTAAATATAATACATAATTTTGCCTTTAAATGACACAAGTATTCCTGTAAATTGATTGATCTCAGCTGTAAAAACCAGACAAGAAATCAAATTGTTTTTGAAGTATATAAAAGAAAACATTTTAAAAATTACAAAAGTTGCTTTTTTGCATGAAAAAATTATAGTAACACGTATTTAAACATCATTGAAGCTAAGAGGAAATGCAAATAAACGTACTTTAGTCTTTAGATCTTGTTTGCAAGCCCCCAAGAGAAGATACAACTCTGAATACGTTTTTATGATCTGAGACCTTTATTTAACAAAAGAAACACAATTTGACACATTATCAAATACCCTATTTCTAATGCAAAAAAAAGAAAAAAGAAATATTTCCATGTCTCTTTAATCAATGCTTGGATTATACAGAAATTTGAAATCCTGTGTAGAAGCTTAATAGTTAATACACTATAAAGACGATGAATAACAATTGACAGTATGATTCCTTTGGTCTGGAGGATTAATACAGGGATTGACAAATGTAAATTATTAATTCTGGTCACATGTTCTTGAAGCTCATTCAAAGAAAAGCATAATATTCTAAAAAATAATAATTCAATAAAAAAGACAGCTATTGAGATCAACGGTTATCCAGATACCCCTAACATGGGCGCACAGGAGACCTGCTGGCACTTCTCCATTAAAAAAATAAGCAGGTCTGAACCTTAGACATTTGATTACTGCAAGCAGTTTATTGCTTCACCAGCCACTCTTTCTTGGTTGCTGTCTACTTTTCCACCAGCTAGAGTCACTGTGTGTGGATTGTTCCAGAACCATGATTTTACCTATCCTACTGAAATCCTACTATGGGCTCTATTCAATGGCCCCTGTAAGCATTTTTTAAGGAAGACTCATAACTGCAAGTGTCTTTTAAAAGCAAATATGTAGAGCTATTCAATGTCTTCCATGGCTCTTTTAAAAAAGAATCCCATCAAATAGACATATGTTTAGTCTGGGCCTGCACGGGAGCTACAGTTCATTGAAGGAATCATGAATGCCAACATGTATTGTGACATATTGAAGCAGAGCATTATCCCCGCCCTTCGGAGACTGGGCCGCAGGGCAGTATTCCAACATGATAATGCCCATGAGGGTTAAGGCAGTGCTGGAAAATAATGGTGGCCACACCAAATATTGACACTTTGGGCCCAATTTGGACATTTCCATTTATGGATGTACTCCCTTTTGTTGCCAACAGTTTAGACTTTAATGGCGGTGTGTTGAGTTATTTTGAGGGGGCAGCAAATTTACACTGTTATACAGGCTGTACACTTTTCACATGAAAATATATAATAAGATATTTACAAAAATGTAAGGGGTGTACTCACTTTTGTGAGATACTGCATATAAACCCTGTACCATAGCAGGGTAGGGGTTAAATAACCAAAAAAGAATACATTATTTATGACCCCTTTGCCTATGCAACCTGCAACTCACTATGAGTCCTGGTATCCCAGGGATTCCCCCCTCAATATTCTATTGCCCCCCTTCAATCCAGTCCTTGTGCAGTATGGTGGGAGATCCAATAACCCCATATTGGCGCCTATGGGCCACTAATCATAACTATGGAGGGCCCTATGGACCCTCATGGCACCTAAACCTCATTCCCTACCATTGGGGTCCTTATAGACCCTATCCCCCATAGGTGTCCTAAAACTACCCCCTTAATAAACAGATGAAATACATATTAATAAACAGATTAAATACTAGAAAAATCACATAAAATGAAAAAAAAATTGTGAAAAAAAAGAGTTTAAAAAATAAAAAAGAATTACAGAAAATATAAAATAAAAAATACACTATTGTAGGGGAACATGATACTTACCCTATAGTAATGGTCCACGATATCCTGGTCATCAATCTTCAGCCCTGGCTCTTCCGTGTTAATCCCTTTCCTGCATGATTGAAAACCCACGATCTTCTTCCATGGAAAGGGCCACCACCTAAAAACCTAGGCCGCTCTAATAAAAAAATACATTCCAAGTAGTAAGTAGTTAGCCTTTAACCAGTCATAGGGCTCTGTTTTCACCTATTATGATAGGCGGAAATGTCAGTCAATCAGAATAATGTTTCATTTTAGTGTTACCCTTCTCTGATTAGCTATAGAAACAGCTAATTAGAGAAGAGGATGTTAGCTAGATGTATAAGAGTTAGTATTGTGTGCCATGGGAGTCCATAAGGACCCCCATAGTTAATACTTTAGTATACTATATCCAAAGGATATGTAGCAGGTATTGAGGGTGGATTCTGGGGGATATTCTGGCTCAGCGGGTAGAGGTAGTTGTTAGTAGCTCTTTAATTATGCCGGATTTGAGCATTCATTCCTCAAATCCGACACCGTTAAGCAGTTACTAAAGCCAACCACTACCTCATATGAGCACAATCATTCTATTGGCTCATTCAATGTATCAGATATTACCCATACAAGCTTCTCAGATGCATTGCTGTGCCTTTGCAGGGGGTTGAAGGTACCCAAAAGCTTTTAACACTTTTGGCCACTCAGAGTGCTCTGAGTAAACTTCAGCAAGAACGGATATTATTACCGGAGGAATATGATAAAGATTTTTAAAATAGTTATGGGTAGGTGTAAGATTTTTGGGACGTTTCAAGCACTCTGATAGCATTTCTTAACGGTTAGATTTACATGTGTGATTGCTCAATAGTGTTTTTTCATTCAGATGTTTTCTTACAGGAGCCATGGAATAGAGTACTTTATAGAGGCAGTTTAGACATAGACCTTTGCCTGAGCAAAGTGTATCCTGTGCTGGTGTGTTGTTTGTTCCAGTTGGCTTTAAGTGTTTCACCTTGGCTTGTTTTTGGACTATTTTTCGGATTGCTGTTTGTTCCTGACCTTTGACTTGTTAATTGGACCTCACTTGTACTCAATCTGTTCCAGACTTCTGGCCTACTACTGGACTCTGTCATCTTCTGATATCTCCTGCTTTTAAGTTGCAGGTTAGTCAATGGTTTGTCTTCCCTGAGGGTCTACTTTCTGTGGCTAGTATCACCTTACAAGAGTAGACATATATTTTGTCAAGCTTCAGTTTCATACTGGACAATGGACATCTACTATAGGCTGAAGTGCTCATTTTTTTTTTTAGATGAATCTAGATGAAAAAAATATAATGCCTTCCCATAATAGAGACATACAGATAGATGGTATAGGTGTTCACATATTTTATATATTTATGTATTTAATTATGTTTGCATCATATGACACATACTTTTAGATTAATGCCCACATAGGGCCTCATTCAATTGTTATTTGGCCAATTAAATAGGGCTCTATATAAGCACATAGCATATTTTTTTTACAGAAGCTTTTAGTTAGTGAACTTCTATCCAAAAGCAAGGTCTTCACTAATTAAAAACTTCTGTAAAAAAATATGATCTGTGCTTATATAGAGCCCTATTCAATTGGCCAAATCGCAATTGAATGAGGCCCATAGTGTTCATGTAATACATTTTCATTATTAAAATATTTTAACATTACACATTTGCCCAGATTGCCATCCTTTGTTTATTCACTTAGCATTTTTTTAAAATGGCTAAAAATGGTCTGGCATAAAGAAAAAAATTGCAGTCCCCATCTAATCTGCACCTTTGTTTAACCTTAGCTCTGTTACCTTTAATGTTTCTCATTTACATTTTTTCAACTCTTCCCAAACTTGAAAATCAATGCACTGGTTCCAGAAACAAATTTACATTTATGGTTCTTAACCCTTAGTCATGCAGGGATGCCATTTATCTCTCACCTTTATCAACTTCCCAGCGTGACCCTAAATTCCCTTTACATAATTACCTCTAATTAAAGATAATGAGCTCTGACTGCTTTTTTTTGTAAATTAGTCTATTTGATTAAAGATTGAATTTACTTACATTTTAGAGGTGCAGTTTATACATAGTTCTAGTTAATTAACTTTAAAGGACCACTGTTGTTTGGGAAAAGCTTCACATGTGTGTGCAGCATGCAATAACAACATTTGCAGCTGTGTAAGGCAGCCTTTTATAGAATATCCTATTTAGTTGATTTTGCTTGTTTCGTGTTGATTACATCTTGGACTTCTTTTCTGCCTGCAATCCCTACTAATAGCAGAGACGCATTCTATTCCAAAAATCTAACAGTAATTTGATTAAAAAAACGACAACAACAATTATTTAGATCAACAGTTCTCCATATACACCTAACAAGGGCACAGGTGCAAAGGAGACCTGCTGCCCATAGATTAAAGGGAAGGGTTAATGTTCTCTTATATTTAGTTCTGTTGTAAAGTGGCAGTCCTTCAACAGAACCTTATCTGTATCCAAGGTTCTAACCTTTCCTCCTAGGTTTTGAATTATCAACCTTATTAAATTGCGATTCAGTAAATTTAAAAGGGCTCTATTTAAGCACACAGCATATTTTTTTTACAGAAGTTTTTAGTTAGTGAACTTCTATCCAAAAGCAAGGTATTCACTAACTAAAAACTTCTGTAAATAAAATATGCTGTGTGCTTAATTAGAGCCCTTTTACATTTACCAAATCGCAATTTAATAAGGCTGTATATGTTAGGAACAAAAGCAAAGTGTCTGCTTCCATTAAAGCAACATTTAATATACTAATTTAAAAAAAAGTATGTATATTTCATTTTAAATTTTGTATACAACACTGGTCCTTTACCAGACATGGGGGGATTTAACATTTATATGTCGGAAAGACTTTGTTGAAATATTCATTATTATGTAAAAAGTAAAATTCAATAGTAATTATAAGAACCATGGCATTAATTTGTGTGAACTGAAAAACCTCAAGATGCCACTTATACCAATTTGGTGAAATAATTTAATTTACATTTTCCCCAGTGCTACTCTGATTCTGGCCAGGCCAAGATACAGCATGTTAGTAATTATTTCAATTGACATCAATTTGCAACATAATTGTGGGTTGCATCTGGTAACTGATCTTTTGTCAAAGTGTTGCTCCGAGTAATGGCTTGCAGTTATACATTTTCACCAATTTAAGGGTTATTTGGAATTCTAAAGGTCAGTTGCTATTGCCTACAGTATTATGTAGAGCATATTACCACAGTATTCAACTGGTTTCATTTTGAGGAACATAAATCCCAACTAAAATAATTGTTAATTTAAAAGTGTTAATATATATTAATACATATTAATATATTTCTCCACGTTGTGATATCACTATGTGATATGAAAATGTATTTACCTACATGGAAATGAGATACAGGTCAGAATCTAAAGGACACTAGATTTTGCTCTATATGTACCAGTAAATGTTAAGGAATGCTTGTCATACAATACAAATGGAAAAAAAATAGCAAAAATGTATGGCATGCAGGTCCCTATTCATTCCCTATTTACAACTCCAGCATATGAGTTTTAGATTATGTATATTTACAGCATGACAGAAAATGTCAGGTTTACTTACATACAGATATGTCACTGTATTATAGATATTTTTTTGCATATGCACATAGTATTTCTGCATCACTGAAAATCTGCTTCCATAGGAATTTACCTTGTTGCCCCAGGCTGAAATGCAGCATAGGAATGGGTTCATAAATACATACTTTATCTCATAGAGTAGAGAGGTAGATATATAGAAATTAAGATATTTTACAAACCAATTCCCACATACTGCATAGCACCATTTTCTAAAACTGGTTATACAAGTAGATAATAGAAAATAATGTATCAATCACATATAATAGTTGTAGTAATTGCGAGTCAAATTTATTTATAGTCATTTTAGCACATAGCACTTTATATATCACTTATTGATTATTAAAATATGAATTAGATTGTCCCATATATTCAATATTTATGGTATAAGGTATTATACTCTGTATAGGATGGTCCAATCTATTATGTTTTAATAATTGTTAATAAAATAAAAATAAAAAAATGTACTTGGTATATCCTTTTGATTCCATATATTTGGGGTAAATTGATTAGGCGCTTGCCTTCTTCAACAAATTGCAAGTTGTCGTCACGCAATGTTTAAAGATACGGGCTTTCGCATGCGAGGCCCGCACAACTTAGAAATAGGCTTGCAATGAGCACTGAAGGCCAAAGGCCATAAATCGGAAGACCAAATTGCCGCAAATCGGAAGACTTTTTCAGGCATGGGGAAATTGATCAATTTCCCAAGCCTGCAAATGGTTTCAGACCCGTAGAGCACAGAGCAGAGAGAGGGGGAGAAATACACAGAGGAGGGAGAGAGGGGAGAGGGTGGAAAGAGACACAGTTGAGGGAGTGGGGGGGAAAGAGACACTGGGGTGAGAGGGGGGGGGAAGAGACACAGAGGAGGGAGGCCCGAAAGTTGCGGTTTGGAAGATGCCTGCAATGAGCCGAAGGCGCTCATCGCGAGCCCTGTAAAGTAGAGGGTGGGAAAGACTCGCAATGAGAACCAAAGGTGCTCATTGCAGGGCTCACAATGAGCTCCGAAGATGCTCATTGTGAGGCATGAAAGTTGCAGGTTGGCCGAGGCCTGCTATGAGCAGCGAAGGCACTCATCGCGAGGCTCGCAAGTTAGAGGGGGGAGAGCCTCGCATTGTGTGGCAAACAGCATAGCCAGGCTTCAAATTTTATTGCCGTCTTTTTTGACGGGCAATTCCCTAGTTATATATTTATAAAGAACTCTGCGACATTAATATCAGAAATACTTGAGTTTGCAAAGAAAATATTGCAATAGCCAATTTTCCTAAATTATAACATTTATTAATAAAACACTCATTTTAAGGATATAAAATTGAAAAAGAAAAAGACCACTTGATAACTACAGTGAAACCAAACTTTCTGGACAGATATGGTAATTTTCTTACATAAAACATAACTTTTATTTCTTTTTCAATAAGATCTTTCTACACTTACTAATAGGTTGGTCGAGAAATATACATCTAATATAAATAGTGAATTGATTAATCTGGTAATCCAATATTGACTATGTATTCTAGATGTGGTATGTAGAAGCTGCACATTGCAACTCAAATGCAGTAATATTAGTTGATATATGATCAGATTATTCTTCTTTCATTCTACAGAATATGGTCAACCTGAAATGTTGGTATACAATATGTTAGTCAGTCGTAGGGACATATTATACCCATTAACAGGATATGTGAAATAGTCAAATTACCAGAAATAAGCTTTTAAAATCTAATCTATCCATGTAAAGTATGCTACACACAGTGAAGACTTTAGTGCAAAATAAATAAAAGGCTGTTCTGACTAGTCAAATGACATGGAACTTGTTACCATAGCCTTTTCTTTCAAGGAACATAATCTAAAGTGACCATACTGAAGGGACATTTCAAAACCCCAAGAGACAATACGATTTGGGAATACAAATTCATAATGATGTTTGACACACTGAATTCTGTACTGGGCTTTATGTCCCGTTATGCTACATAGAACCAAATAATGAACAGTACTTTATATCTTTATCCATCTAATTTAATTCATCTGTCATATTCTAGTAATTTCCTTACTAGACTAGTTTCAAGTGTTTTGTCAACTGCAGGCAATGTGTAAACTAATATATGTGATTCTTACTACTTTGGTCTAAGAGTCTTTCTAACACTGTCTGCAGACAATCAGACTTTTCACACCCTTTCTCTAATGTATATTTCCTCACTGTCTGAGTAATCCAACCTGTTTCCTCTGATTATTTTGGATGTTTCTGGTGACCAAAAAATAGTATATAAACATAGTGTCCAGTTCCAATTGTATTTGTGTCTTCTATCTTCTCTACACCAATTTGGCTATCCATAGTGTACAGTGTACATAAGCAGAATCAATAACACCTTCACAAGAAGATCAAGCAACTGTCTCTTTTTTATACTTGCAGCTGATGTGTCTCTGACATGGAATAATGGTGTGAGTGACTATACTGTGAAAGTATATATACAGCTTAACTTGGGAAACATATTTGCAAAGGCTGCAAAACCTGAAAAATCATGCCTTTGTCACTGGAGACTAAAGTCTCTTTTTTAATACTGCAGAAAAATAATACTCTAATTCTGTATGATTCTACAGGGAGCTATGCACAGCTATGCATGTTATTTTAAAGGGAAACTGAAAGCATGTTTTCCTTGTTGCACCTGAAAAAGGGAATTTGATAATGTACAACTGTATTTCTTTTTTAAAAATGATGCACTCAAAGCAGAAAAAAACTGAGTTAACTGCTTAACTGATCTGGGGGCTTGCCCCTGCCAGCCAAATAAGCATTAATATAGAAGTATGAGTCAGAACTAAGGATGCTTTGTGCACGTCCTGTTAGTTTCAATGAAGTTTCAACTTTTGCAAAGTGTAAAATATATTCTTTTCCACATAGTAATTTAAATAGCACAATACATATGTAAATATATAATGATAAAGTGAATGCAGGAAACAATAATTCAGTACCAACTTCTTAAAAGAGGCTCCATATTGCAGAAAATAGAAATGTGTAAAATTTTAAGTTAAACTTTAACGATGGATAAGACATGAAAGGAAGTAGTATCCTTAGCAGACAGTCTGTAAAATTAATAATTTATATATCTGGAATACATTCAATATACATTTTTCATTATTAACTTACATTAAATGTATGTTCTGCTGAAATATAAATGAAGTACTGTAATTTAGCTTTTTGTAGACAAAAATATTATCACATTTATTTGACTTGTTTAAATCATTAAAAGGCAATACTTTTTACAGTATTTACATTATATACACCAATTATATTGTTAATTACTGTTTTTATAATTCTGTACAATATTTGCTCATGAAAAAGTTGTATTTGTGTCCTCAAATCTATATACTATAGTATAGTGATAGTATAATGTTATTAAGACAAAACATAGATATATTCACTTACATTTGTTAGAAATGAACACAGATATATAAATATGTGAAACCACGCAAACATCATTTTTCACTAACTAGACAATTTTTATTACCTTAAAATAAATATCTGTGCTTAATAAGTAAACTGAATTACCAGAAAAAATTTGACTTACTATTAATGTGAGATATCAGTCACCCCCTAAGGAGGTGGAGACTGTTAAGACTATTTAATGCCTTTTTAAAATAAGCTACATAGGCAGAGCAGGCAGGTTAAGTACTGAAGCACTTTGCTTTTTACATACCTTTTTGAGTAACATACACTAGATATTTTACCTCCAATGTATGTATGTATGTATGTATATATATATATATATATATATATATATATATATATATATATATATATATATATATATATATATATATGCATATGCAGTGGATATAAAAAGTCTACACACCCCTGTTAAAATGTCAGGTTTCTGTGCTGTAAAAAAATTAGACAAAGATAAATAATTTCAGAACTTTTCCACCTTTAATATGACCTAAAAACTGTACAACTCAATTGAAAAACCAACTGAAATCTTTTAGGTGGAGGGAAGAAAAAATAAATAAATAATGTGGTTGCATAAGTCTGCATACCCTCTTATAACTGGGGATGTAGCTGTGTTCAGAATTAAGCAATCACATTCCAAATTGTGTTAAATAGGAGTCAGCATACACCTGCCATCATTTAAAGTGCCTCTGATTAACCCCAAATAAAGTTCAGCTGCTCTAGTTGGTCTTTCCTGAAATGTTCTTAGTCACATCCCACAGCAAAAGCCATGGTCCACAGAGAGCTTCTAAAGCATCAGAGGGATCTCATTGTTAAAAGGTATCAGTCAGGAGAAGGGTACAAAAGAATTTCCAAGGCATTAGAAACATGTGAAGAACCCTTTTCTTTCTTTAAAGTGTTTTTTTTTTTACTTCTCATCTCAAAGGATGTCCCCTTGTCAGTTAAAAACCTCTTGGTACAAAAAGTTCCCTTGACAAAGCCTTGTATTGACCCTGGATATATTTATTTAAGGTAATCATATCCCCTCTGAGATGCTTTTTTTCTAGAGTAAATACGTTTAATTTCCTTAGTCTTTCTTCATAACTTAGCCCCTCCATTCCCTTTATTAGCTTTGTTGCCCTTCTCTGTACATTTTCCAGCTTTAAAATGTCCTTTTTATTTAGTGGTGCCCAAATTTGCACTCCATATTCCAAATTAGGGCATACTAGGGATTTATATAGTGGGAGAATTATATTTGCTTCCCTTGCTTCTATACCCTTCTTAATACATGCTATTTTTTTACTTGCCTTTGAAGCTGCTGTTTGGCATTGGGCACTGTTCCCTAGGCGGTTGTCCACAAGTCCTCCCAAATCCCTTTCAATATCTGATACCCCTTGCTCCATTAAAATTATAAATTGCATGGCTATTTTTCCTTCCCAGATGCATAACTTTACATTTATTATTAATTACATTATTCGTATTAAATCTCATCTGCCACTTAGATGACCATTCGTCTAATTTATGCAAATCCCTTTGGAGGGAAAGTACATCATTTTCTGATTTAATTTTGTGGTGTCATCAGCAAAAATGGAGACACCACACTCCAATCCCACATCCAAGTCATTAATAATTATGTTAAAAAGGAGGGGACCTAATATTGAGCCATGAGGTACCCCACTTACCACATTAGTCCAATCGGAGTATGTTCCATTTACAACACTTTTCTTTCTGTCTTTTAGCCAGCTCTCAATCCATAAGCAAATATGTATGGCAATTCCTGTATCCCTTAGTTTGCTCAATAGTCTCTCATGTGGAACTATATCAAAAACCGTTGCAAAATCTAAATATAATATATATATATATATATATATATATATGTGTGTGTGTAAAGTTTTGTAGAAACAAAAGTTTTCCTGCATTACCTACAGTGAGAAAGTAGCAAGAGAACAAAAGACAAATCAAGGAAGGAATAGGACATTAGCATCTGTGGTGAGAGACAAAAGTGAATATGGATGGTGTGCAAGAAAGAACCTAATGGAGACTAAAATTTGAATATATATAAGGAATATATTAAACACTTGCGAGTTGCACGTCATAAAATGACGGCAAAACAATTTTAAGGCATGGTAATGCTGTTTGCCACCGAATGTGAGGTTATGGCCCCTCGGAGCAGCTTCCGCGCTCATTGCACGCCACAACTTGCTAACCTTTGGCACTCATTGCATGCCTTGCAATGAGCGCCTTCGGCACTAATTGCAAGCCTCTTCCCCTGTGTACTTTATAGGCCTTGCACGTGAGCACCCTTGGCGCACATTGCCAGCCTCTCTCCCTGTGTTACTACCTTGTATTAAGTGTTACTGGCTTGAGTTAAATGTTACTGCCTTGTATTAATTGCTACTGTTTTGCTTTTAATGTTAGTACTTAGGGCTGGTACTTACGTCCTTCGCCTGCCTTTTCCGTCCTTAAGCCTCGTTTTCAATATCTTTTTTTTTTTTCTCACTTCGTGATTTTCAATCAACAAAAAAGCCAAAATATGCCTCAAATTAACTTGCAACCTCACTCACAGGATCCCTGGCACTCCCCCTGAGCTGTGTGTGACTGTGTAAGTGAATATGAGGCATATTTGTATGTGTTTTGCAGTTTGGCCGTAATTTTGCGGGCGTCGCTAAGTTGCGGTGAGCGCCTTCTGCGCTCTTTTTATCTAAGTCCTGCGTGTCTCGGGATGAGCGGCTGTGCCTAAGTCCCGCAGAGATGAGCGCCTGCAGTGCTCATCTCCACAAGAGCAATGAGCGCCTTCGGCACTCATTGCCTAGGTGCTGCAGGTCGTAGGGATGAGCGCCTATGGACGTCATCTCCACCAGCGCAATGTGCACTCATTGCCTGGCCACAACCGCGGCCCTCGCTTTGCGAGGCCCCCAGTTGTGCGGGCTCGCTGTGCAACCCCGCAATTTTAACATGGCATTACCAACAACTTTTGGCAAGCCCGCACTGCTCACAACTATATATGTGATGGATAAAAACAGCATTAAACATAAAATACCTCTATTTCATGTTTTCTGTGTGGTCTTTTTCTCAAACGAGGAGAAACTTTAACTCTGATAAATAACTCCCGTAGAAAACAAAATGGCTACACTTGCTTATCCTACTTTTATTGACGCTTTATTAATATAACCATTTTAATCTGGTTTTCTTCTAAGTATGTACAAGAAACCTCTGTAGATTCACTGATCATTGTAAGGTGAAAGGGATCACTTAAGGCTATTTTCTGTGGGGAAGATTTCCAGTGCAATTCTTTGCAGCCCACCACAGCCCCTGCAACTTAATGCAACTACCCACAGTAAGGCAGAAATAATATATAGGAAATCGTTTAGATAACGGATTATCTAACATTCCACATCAATCAAGTTCCCTATGGGCAAAGAAAGTCTTACAACTACATCTCTTATTCCAACACATTATTAATATAATTTGTTTCTAAAATCTCATTTACAAGAGCCACTTCAAAATGTTTTTGAATCTCTAATGCAGGTTTTTTGGCTTTGCTATAATCTTGGGAACAATTGGCAGCGGTTGAAGTAGGTATTATCAACTGCTCATTAGCAGAAGTAATAACATTAATGAATCCCTTGAGATTATTTATAGAAGGTAATCACTTTTTTAATCTATAGAGGCTATTTTGATAATAAAAAATGACCTCCATTCAAAATATTTGAATAGCTTATACACTTTAAGTCCCAACAATAAAAATCTCTGACATTCATTATTTCAATGGATAAAGTAATACATTGCATTTGTTTCCTGGCAAACATTATATGATAATAATTATATAAGACTTACATAAATGGTCAAAACTGACATTAAACTCTCTGGGATGTGGACACCTAATCAAAATGGTGTTAGTCCCCAAAATACCCTATGCAAATCCTACCTATCTTATTGAAACCTAAAGATGCCAGACTTTTAAATTCTGCAATTAACAATTTTATCTAGGACCCTAAATGCTCCAGAATGTCCCTCATATAATTACAATATATTAAGTCACATGGAAAGCTTCTGGAATTCACTTGAAATATAACAGCCCTATGCACCAATTTACTTTTATGTACTTTATTAGGAAGTCCCTCGAAGCTGTTTTTTTCTAATTATACAATTTGCTCCATAGACAATGGCGTTAATTATCACACAACGCCTACAATAACCTGACTTTAAACAACACATTTGGCAAATCAGTCCCACATAAATGCTTTAAAGGCTCTGCTTATCAAATAAAAGAACTGAATTCAAATCAAGATGGCACCTTTTATATCAACACCTTACAAATAAGAACCAGAATCCATATTTCTTTTCAACATACCTAGTATATCTTACACTTACTATCAGACAGCAATCAAATATTAATCTCCTGAGATACAGACCCATACTAAACTTCTATCATACCTGGGACCAGGACTGTTCGGCCAGAAGACCCCATTAAACTGCAATGTGCACACATTTTTTAAAAAATTTAGGTATGAAGGCCTTATTTACAATTTATTTCCTACCATGTAACTAAGGCTACAATTTATAACAAATTGGTATTTAATGTCATAAAATACCACTAGATAATACATTCTAGAATCTATATAGTATGCAGATAACTGTCTGAATTGTATTTTTTTGTATATCTTTTTATCTAAAATTCTGCTTTGATATGTATTGTCGTGCAAAGGTTTTGTATTTGTATTGCAATATTTGCGCAATAAATTAATAAAGTAAATACATATGTTTATATTTTATATGATCCAGTCAACATTTTACAATTATTGCACCTCTGTACAATGTAGGCAGTTTAAAGAAACAACTGCTGTAATTGTCACACTTTTTTCATGTCACATATGTTTGAAAAATGATTGACACCCCCCATGTTTTGATTAATGTTTTACAATAACCTTCTCTCTAGTTCTTGACATTGAGGTCTGACTACTGCAATTATGGCAAAGCAATTTCCTTGAGTCACATACTATTCTTAAAACTGGAGACTTTAGGTCTGGGTTTTAATGGACACTACTAAGTCTTGACATGTATGTATTTTATCATTCCAAAGATAACCTAGTAATTTTTAAAAGCTTTTTATTCTTTAGCGACGAATCAGTCAAAATACTATTTAACCTATTAAATGTTTAAGGAACCTTCAGCCAAATCTTGAAATTATAAATGTAAAATAACCATTTGGTTGTGTTTGTATTGTTAATTTGTTTTTATCCAGCATTGCAATTTTAATACAGAGCTTGTGCTTATTATCCCTTCAATCATCATAACACAGCATATATTATAGGTATTGTGTTTTTTAAGTCATTCTTCTAGAAGTAATTAGTAAGTTGTGTATATAGCTTATTCACCAATTTTATTATTCAAAAATATATCTGGGTTTACATGGCTATACAAGGTGGTGTCAAACTCATAATCTGGCACAATTAACACATCAGTTTCCTATTTATTTTTTTCAGTAAAAATATCAATAAACTAGTATTGCACACCTGACTTAAATTGACATTACATTGGCAGTATAGTAATTTAAAGAGAAAATACAATTGTTATTATAATACTAGTCAATTGCCCGTCAAAAATGACGGTATAATGTTGTGTGTTCTGCCTCTTTGTGTGCCCTTACTATGTGTACCCTGTCTCTCTCTCTGGGCTCACTCTGCTCTCTCTCTCTCTCCTTCTCTCTATCTCTCTCTCTCACACACTTTCTTTCCCTCCTTCTCTCTTTCTCTCTTTTCCTACCTCTCTCTCGCCCCTCCTTCTTGCTCTCTCTTTCTTTCTTTCTTTCTTTCTTTCTCTCTCCCTCCCTCTCTTTCTCCCTCTTTCTCTCTCTTCTTCTCTCGGAAATAAACTTTTTTTTTCTAACTTGCCATTATTCAATATAATACCTGCCTCTGTACTCCTAATAGGTGTTCATGTGAGGTTTGTTAGAGTTTTAATCTATTAGTTTAATTATGATTTTTATATTATAAATGATGAGCTGATATCTCAAGATCAGTTTAATATCAGACTATTTTTCTTTGCCTCATTCAGATCCATCTAACTAAGGTGTGTGTTTTGACACCTTCCACAAAATAAGTATATATATATATATATATATATATATATATATATATATATATATATATATACACATATGTACATTTTGCTCCATATTCCAGTCAATTAAAGAAGCAGAAGCTTTTTTAGAGTGTCATTTTAATTAAATAATACAAAATGTTTAATACATTGTCAGCTTTACTGTGACCACTGTTTAACAATTTCACAGCTGGTAAATAACAACACATAGATCATCAGGTAAAATTAAACATCCAGACCAATTATCTTGTTAGCACCAAGCACTTGGTATTTTCTAAGGTTTGTATCAGAATAATAAATGTATATTTGTGAGATTTAATATTTACATCACTGATAGACGACATGCATGTCATACATACAATTATGAATACTTATTTTGTAAATAGAGAATTATATTTAGATGTTGTTTGCAATGTTTTTCAGCTCTGGATCCGGCTAAAGACCCTTGTTTAAAAGTGAAATGCAGTCGTCATAAAATTTGCATTGCACAGGATCAGGAGACTGCAGTTTGTATCAGTCACAGAAGACTCACCAATAGGTATGATTGTGTTTTTTTTCTTTCTAAATCAATTCAATATTATTTATGTTTCAAAAATGCAGTGTTAATTGCTATTTGTGTATACATACTTTACATACTTTTTTTCTAAATAAAAGCTGGCTTTATGACTTTTTCCATGCTGGACCTTTGCTTAGTCAGACTCATAGAGTCAGAGTCAAGTTTTCAAATGTATCTTTTTTTTCCATTGTACAGTGGTCTTTAATAGTCTTTGAATCTACAAGCCATCCACTATAATACTTTACAGTTGTGAGTAACGCCTGCGGCATGCGTTCTGCACAAGCGTTACTCACAAGCTGTTGTCCCTAATTCCCAGGAAATTGCGCAACTGCGCATGCGCAAAAGCACAGAGAGAGAGAGAGGGTGCACAGAGAGAGAGAGAGAGGGTGCACAGAGAGAGAGGGTGCACAGAGAGAGAGGGTGCACAGAGAGAGAGAGGGCGCACAGAGAGAGAGAGGGCGCACAGAGAGAGAGAGGGCGCACAGAGAGAGAGAGGGCGCACAGAGAGAGAGCGTGCATAGAGAAGGTGCACAGAGAGAGAGAGAGACAGCACACACAAAGAGAGGCAGCACAGAGAGAGAGAGTGTGCAGAGAGAGTGCACAGAGAGAGAGCACACAGAAAGAGAGAGACAGCACAGAGAGAGACAGCACAGAGAGAGATGGTGCACAGAGGGAGAGAGAGCACAGAGAGAGAAAGAGAGAGAGCACAGAGAGAGAAGGAGAGCGCACAGAGAGTCAGCACAGAACGAGAGAGTTCACAGAGAGAGAGGGCACAAATTTATGACGGGCAATATACTAGTTAATATATATAAACTAAATCAAGATTTTCCAATAAAACCTATTGTATGTATTCTATTGTATTTTCTTAACAGAGAAGCACTTTTAAGAAATATTCTCCTATAGTCCAAATATTTATTGTTTATATTATTCTGCTGTTTGCATAATATTTCTTATATATTGTTTTGTAGGCAGCCAGGCATATCCATGTATATATCTTATTTGTATCTTTTCATCGGTTTTAACAGCTGTTTACAGTTGACTTTTGATGTAAGTGGTGTGCTGTGAGCTTGGCTTGGGAAATGTACACTCCTACTGCCTCCCAATTATGGAATATTTTATACAGTCACTATGCTAGTAAAAATAGGGATAAAATACTTAGCTGTAAGTTTTGTAAACCAGTGATATTTTACCTTGTGTAGAATAATAGCACACAATCCCATGCTATTTTATAGGACTCAAGCAGAGATTGTGTTTAGTTATATCTGCTATGAATAACATATTTGTCTATGTGAAGTAAAATGTCATTGCTTGATTGCTAAATATTTTTTATTGTTCTTACAATAAATATGTAGCAATGAATTTTATTGTGAGAGAATGATTCTTTCTCAGTATTATTGCTTATCAATGCTTTTAAGATTAAAATAACTATTTTATAAAGCTATAATATTTTGTGTTGCTTTCAGGTATTTTATAAGTATGCATCTAGATATGATATTGTTCCCGATGGGATTTAGCTTTCTATCTAAAGGCAACATATTAAATATTTAAGGGTTCAGTGAAAAAAAGGTAAAATAAAATTATTCTGAAAAATAAATGTTGACTGCAGGCAATTGTATTTTTGCTTTATGGATTTTTATGTATAATGATGTAAAGGATCACACAGTGCATTGTATGAGCAGAGTTCTATGGAGCTAAGAAGTAATAATACTTAAAGGTGTATTTTTCTTTTATTCTTTATTTGTCTCATTAATGATTATACTGTTATCAAGTTCATGCCTTGTTGAGGAATGCCAGATCAACTTTATTTTTCTTTTGCTATATTGCTAGTGTTGCAAAACGAGATTGCACTATGCAAATTATGTTTATGTTGGCATAGTGAGTTAGATTTCGGAACTTTAAATATGTTATATGGGATTATTGTTACAGCAAAAATGCACTAAAAATAGTTATGTAATTACATTAATATTTAACGGGGGGAGGGGTTTATGTAGAAGAAAAGAGATTAAACATATCATAGATCTGTAAAGTATGATCTTGAGACTAAAAGTTTATAACATAGTGGCCAAATTTCAGCTGTGTGGTGTAATTTGATTTTTTTAGAAGAGGTAAAGAGAGGAAGAACAATGTGAAATAAAAAGACGAACTGATGGACAGAGAGATTGAGTGAGCAGACTAAGATATAGCAATTCGGTAAAAACATCACAAGTTGGTGAAGTAACTTTAGCAGGTATACAGAACAGGAACATAAAAGTATTTTTATAGAGACTCTTATATTAAAGAACTGTGATTGTGCCATCTTGGACTGCTATGCTGTCTATAGGGGCAGGATTACTCTATGGGTGCTTAAAATTCCATTAAGTTCTATTATTAGGTGGGCTATTTGGGAAGACAGTTTCAGCAGATGTGAATAGAGATCTTAAAAAAAAGCTGTCATCATTAAAGCAAAAAGTAAAACAATAATTACAAATTAAAGGCTGTAATTATTTGTTTTAAATTGTGCAAAATCATTTTGCACATTATCAGGTCAAGTACTTCAAAAGCTCATAATAAATATGTCAATTCAGTGTTTTTTTAAGCAGTATTTGTGGAACTCTATACTATTAGCTGGTTTTATATTTACACTACATATGATGTCCATATAGACTCTTTATTTGATTAATATATTTCTTGGTTCAGCAGACATGTAGCCTCTGTGTAACATGGCTCTAATATTTTATATATCTTGAATTGCCAACACCATTTTTGATTTAATTTTCACACAATACAAAATGGGGTTAGAGACATAGAAGTATGGATTATAATTCATATTACCTTTTGAAGTGCTTCAAAAAGATGTATTTAAACATGTAATACGCCACATTTACAAGATTGTCTTTTACTAAAAATCTACAAACAATTCAAAAACATGTGGTATCTTGCTTTTCCCACCAATGAAGACCAGTTCCTAGCCACTTTGCTCACTGCTCACTCCATACTTTGCATGCTGTTATTCTGAAATCACACTGTAAGGAGAGCTATCAATATATTTCATAAAATTGAACACAGACACTGTGGTCATTCATTTTGCTATATGTTTGTGATGCCCAGAGGCCACTGGGGTCTCTTGGGGTTGATTCAACCAGCCAGTGCCCTGAGAGGGCATGGGTGCATGGCAAAGAAAACCCTTTCAGTGCAAACATTGCACTTCCAAAGGATATATGAACTGTTACAAATGGATATATCGACTGCTATCTAGACTATTAGTTCCCTGTGAGCAGGGTGGTCATAATTGTAGTCCCCCCTGGTTGTATGGGCTAGGGTTGCCCTGATGGCATGTGTAGGTTTATCATAATTGTTGGTACATTGATGGCATGTGTAATTATTGTGTGAAATTATTATTACCAGGGGAACTCAGAATGTACGGTCAGTGGCCCTAGTGTGTTTGGTATCTAGGGGTTTGGTTCTCCCCGAGAAATACAATAAAGCCTATGGCCCACATTCTCGGGGAATGGAGTCTGTGTTCTGGGGTACCCGGATTCATGGCTCAGAAAAGGTAGGGGTCTAAGGGACAGATGCAAAACTCCTAGGAACCCAGGAAATTTAGTTAAGTGTGGGGAAAGGGAGATCTACTTAACCATTGTTTTTCCCTTGTGACATATAGTAGTTGCCACCTTGGTAGTTTGTCACATAGGCTTGCAATCTCTGACCGCAGGTGTGTTTTCATCTCAGTGGTGGCCAGGATACATAGTCCCATGGGACACTAGACAAACTATTTCGTTCCTTACTTAGCCACCTAGTCCCCTACCAAAGAGAACAAAGGAGTAATTTGTTAATTACTATACCAGGCTCCAAGGTACTTTGGGTGTTGTTAGGGAGACTGTCAGGCTTTAATTTACAGGTGGGCCATGTGTCTAGGAGAAGGGGGCTTGAGGATTGGCTAAAGGAAATATTTGCTAAGTGGATGTGACTTGATAGTGATACATGTGGATAAATATGCTGGCTTTGTGACTAATAAACAGCTCTCAGTGTAATCATACATAATTACAGGTGTGTCCATTATTGACCCAAGGGATAATTCTTATCATTGGGAGTAAGAATTCTACATCTGCATAAAGAACAACTATTACCGGAAACTCTGCTACTCTGAGTGGTGATTTCTGTGTTCCTGTGGGTGTTCTGGTGGTCCAATACTGGTCCAGTTCAGTTCTTGCTAACAGGGATAATAACAAGAACCATTAGGTACCGCTGAGTAGGTCAGAACTAGGTTCTGGGCATGCCCAACAGAAGTAGTGGTTGTGACAATGTTTTTTTTACATAACATATGAAGAATCACAATATATTCAACATTAATTGATTATGTTAACAAAAAAATGTATCCATTGTTCCATTGTGTTTGATCACAGCTAGATTTATCATCAGGAATTAAGCAGTCACTTCTGAAGAGTATCAACCAGTGAAGATGGGCCTCATACCATCAACCTGAACAGAAGCACTGACCAATTGATAGCTTTCCCATTCACCATTGCTTCTTCTACCTCCAGATCTAGAGCCTCACACCCCTCCCCCTCCTTTCTGCCTCTCAACTCACCTAACATGCCCTCCCACCTACCCTGCCCACCCACCTATAATTTGTGTTACTTTATAGTGCATGCTTCTACACCTCGGTTTTTCACAACTGATACACCCACATACTTGTCAAACACTTTTTCCTCCTATTAACTACTTCTGTTTAATTTATGCTTTAGTCTGTAAGCTTGCAAACACTCCATCCTACAAGGCACTTTGTATAAAAGTGTCATGTGTATGATTGTTAGCTCAAGGGCAGGGTCGCCAACTTTTATATGAGTTTGTCAAATTACATATTGTTATATCCATGTTTTACTGTACCCCAGTGCTATGGAATGTGTTAGTAATTTTAGGTTCAAACATGCCCAATATGACACACAGCCCTTCATAGCAATATCTAACCCTACCCTATTCCAGAAAAATGTAAATTATTTTTTAATTTTGTAAATCTTTTTTTTTTTTAAACTGACTATTACTAGCATGACTAACAATGCCACTTACTCAGGTAAGACTACAAGACTTGGTTGTGGCTTATAATAGACATTAAAAGAGTTTGGCTATGATTGCATTGCACTTCAGCTTCCAAGTAAATATATAGTGACACACCCAACTGCTTCATTTCTGAGCAGCAATAGTATTACCTCCTCCATCTGTATCAAATACCCACAATTCCACCTTCACAAGAGAAGAAATAACAAGGCACCATAACTACTGAGGACTTAAATTTCATATCCTAAATACTGTTTAAAAGAACAAAACTAAAACCAATAATATCCTAAGACTAGAAAAGAATCTGAAAAACAAACATACCACTGACATTGGGTAGATGCACAAATGTTTTGGGGATATGAAGGCTGCGAAGAGGCTGTGGTGCATTAAAATACATTAAAATGAGCAACACAGCCTCTTCACAGTCTTCATGGCATTCAAGCAATGTTTCCTTCCCAGGTCATCACAAGTCTTCAGAGTGAGCGAAGAGCGTGCCAGTTCATATTTTGGGCAACTTAGATATATAATATTCACTAAGACACAGATTTCCAAAATGTGGTCTGTGAACTCCACTCAGGTGGTCTGTAAAACAACTAGGGTTACCTAATATGATTATGCAAATAATTAATACATAATGTAAAAAATTCATTAGGTGGTCTGTGAAATCCCTAAGCAACAGGGAGTTCCTTCTCCAGTGGACCGCTATTTGTCTGACCTCTCTGCTATGACCTGCCCATCTTGGGTGACCCTACATGGTATAGCTCACAGCTTAATTGAAGTACACAAGCCCTTCACCACAACAATGTAGCGATCCAGAAGCAGTTTTTGAGCAGTACTCATATCACCGTATATGAAAGATGAAAAGGGTTAAACATATTATGCATCAATATTTTGAAGACTCAGTGATAACCTCTATCACAAGCACATATTATGTTTTCATTTTAGTATGCAAACTATATAAATATTTTACCTGGTCTTAAATAATTTTAATGAGCTTTACAATAGAAATATATTTTATTATGGATAAGAACAAATATGCCGATCTATAGCCTTATTAAATTGCGATTGGGCCAATTCTAAAGGGCTCTATATAACATATTTTTCACAGAAGTTTTTAGTTAGTGAAGACCTTGCTTTTGGATAGGAGTTCACTAACTAAAAACTTCTGTAAAAAAATATGTTATGTGCTTATATAGAGCCCTTTAAAATTGTCTGAATCGCAATTTAATAAGGGTGCTAGTCTGCCCATGTTATCTAGAAAATGTTGGTTAGTTAATCTTCAGTATGACCTTATTGCTTATCCCAGGTGTGCCTGGATTCCACACAGTAAAGGAATTTGAGGATGGCTGGAAAGAGCATTAGGCCTTCCTGATGATGAAGAAAGCTACATGTTTAAGTACGGTATATAGAATGGACAGATTAGATGGGTTTTTTGGTAAACACGTTTCTAAATTGCAATTAGTTTGTTCTGCAATGCCTAAACATGAATTATTTATATATTTAAAGAACTGCTGTATGTCAAAAAAAAACATACGTGTTTGATAGGAGCCGAGTTAACAAGTTGATAAAGCTACCTTTTACGCAAAATATGTGTTGATTAATCTGATGATCCCTAAAAGGATCCATAATTGTTTGATGAAGGTTGCTTAATTGAATTGAGTATTTATGTACCCATCTACAGTGTTTTTCGATTATCTTTTGACTTCCTGTTTCTGAATAGGTGATAAATATAGAAAGTGGACTACTCCAATTACCAAAATTGCCTTCATGCTCCCTCTTCTCCTACCTTCTCTACACTGCTTAATAGAAAAAGCACACCTCTCAGAGTTCAAGCTATCAGTAGGCTTTATAGACAGACATCATGGTACCTTTGTTAATTTGTCTTCACACAACCTACAACATTTTTGCTTGCAACTTCCGGGATGCGATTGGTCCAACACTTCTTTGCATAAGCCCTGTATCTTCTATCCACACTCCTAAATCCTCTCCTCATGAATGCCTTGTTTGTCTATGCTACACTAACCTTACCCACAACATCAACCTCTAAAGTATTCAAAGTCCTTGTGCATTATTCAGTTATATGTGCAGTGTAAGACCATGCCACCACTGATATGACATTCTAACCTGGCAACATTGTCACCAATAAAGAAAAGGGCATCACAATTTGGGTGCAAAATGTTCTAATAAGATATTTTTTGAGGAATGTCCTCCACGCATTGAGATCATTTTCTAAAAACTGATCCCATGAAACATTTAATTTCCTCATTTATTTTTGGTTGTCACTTGTGTCACTGATGACAAAAATATGCAAAAAACAAATACAATAGAAATGTTCTTTTCCCAGATATATTGTATGAATATATGCCTAAATATGTTTGGAGAAATGCCAAATTGTATTTAAATCTACACGAAAATGTCACATTTTATGCAAGGGATCAAAGTCAAAACCCTTTCTGAAAAAGAATAAAAATGAAAAATCTGTTTACTACATTGAACAATAGTTATCTGATAAATAAAAGATTTTCTTTGAGTATAAAGACCACAAATGGAGCATATTTATTTATATATTTTCTCATTGTTTTATGAAGACGGCCACCTGGTGCATTCACAAGTATTATAGAAAATATCATGATTCATTATTGTGATCTGTAGTCATGTTTAGAGACACTGAATCATTCTTACACAGCTAACGCTATTAAATCTATTAAAGGCTTTTTGTTTTTCTGCATAATTTGCTCTGCCAGTCTCTCAGTTTGGAACAGTTTCAAGGCAGTTGCACTACTGATGTTTGTCTATAGAATTAGCACTGCATATAATAGTTTTTCTGGCAGGCCTAATAGCAACCGTAAGGGCCTTACCTTTAGAAAACTATGTAGTAATACTTGTATTACACTTTGAATTGTGGATGCCATTATCCATTTTAAATTCCCACATTTATAGTACAACGTTTTTGAAAAACTAGACATTATTATGGAGACAATATTTTTTATAGCAAAATGCAGCCTTTAACTATTAAATAAAGCATTTTTTTTACAAACAAGGTCAGTCAATGCCTTGATTGCATGCTTTTTCAAAGTGGGAGACATTTTGAAGGTTTTTAGTCTAGTCCTATTGGAAGCGATGGCATTTAAAAATACCACATTTTAACCAAATCAGATAAATAAAACTCTAAACAGATCAAAATGAGCCTATCACTAAAGATTATTTGCATATAATAGTTAAGAAAGGCTGAATTTTGTTTTACTTTCTAACATTATCTAGTATAGTTTTTCAATGGAGCATTTTCCAAATATGTGAATAAAGAGGTCCCTTCAATCAATTATTTCTACTAGTAAACATTTTTAAAAAGTTTAAAACTAAGAGAAAGGCTTACATGATTCTCCAGAATCGTCAACTAGAAAAATCTACAGTCTATTGGAAAAAAATCTATACAAGTATATGCATACAATTATTATTATCGTTTATTTATAACGCACCAACATATTCCATAGTGCTGTACATAAGATAAGACAAAGATACCTACAAATTAAACATAGCAAAGCAAGGAGGGCCCTGTCTTTGAGCCTCAAATCCATAGTGTCCATAGTGCTTTCCCCGAAGCACCTTGTAGAAGTGAAACTTGCAGACTTACAACCTAAAGGTATTGGGTGCGGAAAAGGAGGGAGAGAGAGGTGATAAGCGTGTTAGGGTGGAAGGTGATACGCTTCTTTAAAGAGATGTGTTTTTAGAGAGGTTTTGAATGTTTTGAGGCAGGAGGATAATTTGGTGGAGCGAGACAAAGAGTTCCAGAGAATAGGGACAGCACAAGAAAAGTCCTGAAAGCGAGAGTGAGAGGAGGTGACAAGAGTTGTGGAAAGGTCATTAGCAGAACGAAGAGGGCGGGTGGGGGAGTATTTGGAGATGAGACTAGAAATGTATGGGGGTGCGCTATTGTTGAGGGCTTTGAAAGTTAGGGTCATGATTTTAAATTTTATTCTGAGAGGATTTGACACTGTGGGAGAGGGAGGAAAGATAAGGAGTTCAGTCTTAGACATGTTGAGTTTGAGATGATGGGTGGACATTTAAGAGGATATGCTAGAGAGGCAGTTGGAGACATGTGTTAGAAGAGAGGGGGGTAGATCTGGTGCTGAGAGGTAGATTTGGGTGTCATCTGCATAGAGATGATATTGCAGCCCAAAAGAGAGAGCAGTGTCCCGAATACTGAAGGAGGAAAGGATAGGGAGTAGAAGTGGATGGTCAACTAAAATAAAGCTGCTGCTGAATTCATGGAGTAATGATCAATTGAAGTCAGGCTATTTCACATTGTTGCGTCTCTCTGAATGATTATTGAGCTTTGAACGGTGCGAAGCATAATGAACATTAACTAGAATCAGGCGTAGAAGCTATGAATGAGGCAGTAGCTAAGTGATTTGTAACTACTTTTAACTAGTAGAACAGCTAGGAGAGCAGATGGAATAGAGCTAAGTTTGTTGTCAGTGGTGGATATGGGGCCTGGTTCAATTCCCCACAGAGACTGATTTTTTTCTTTATTGTTAAAAAATTCAGAAATATATTTTTTGGTTTATACTGTATAATAAAACATATGTCAATATGTCTGTTTATTTTAAATATATATATATATATATATATATATATATATATATATATATATATATGTACTGTATATATATATATATATATATATATATATATATATATATATATATATATACACATTTCAAGTAATGAAACTGCTTTAACAAATATGTGTAAACGTGAAACCAGATTATGTTGGTCTAGTGGCAAGTGTGTTTCATAAAGTGTTTTCATTGGTTCTAAATTAATGTCTTCCACTTTTAAAAGGAGTGTAAATCTATAATACAATGTATAAGAGTTACAGACTCCAGCCTTATTATTTAGGCAAAGTCTTGTGGGAGGGCTTTAAGGGCTAAACTACAATGACAATATCTAAGTTAATTCATGATCACATTTTCCATCCTCTCACTGATGGTGCAGAGCAGTAGAGCACATATGGTAATCTGCTTTCCTGCCAAACACTCTCACAATATGGTCTAGATCACTGGTTTTCAAACCTCTCCTCAGGACCCAGCAGACAGGCCATGATTTCGGTTTAACACTGTGAACACAGGAGAAACAATTAGCATTAAACAAACTATAATTGCCTCATATGTATTTAAATAATGTTAAACCAAAATCAGGGCCTGTTTGGTGGTCCTAAGGAGAGGTTTGAGAACCACTGGTCTAGATCAACTCTGCACAACTGATGATCTAGGTCCTTACTAAGTTAATTCCTTGATAACCTTAGAAATGATAGGACGTTGTACATTCTTTTCCAGACAGTTTTGATGTCTCAGATCTAAGAATTGACCCTATGATTTTGTAAGAGCATCAATCTGATTGTCCAGATGACAACAAATTATGTTTGATGTTGAAACATAATCTTCCTGATTTAACATCATTACTTCTGACAGAGTATTACAATAAAGGAGCGACTACCACAGCAGGCTATATTGCTCTTATTTGCATATGCCCTCTGATGTCATAAAAATGAGTGCCCATGTTTTTACAAAACTGTGAAGTGAAGCAGCATTAGTGAAGTAATATGAAACATGGCATCTACACAATAGTAATGTAATTATTGGCAAATGTTAACCTCTGCCAGCTGTGCAGGGGAGATATGATATTCTTCCAGATATGGAAAGAGTATGTGATAGAGCAACAAGTGACTGTGAATGTCACTGCACTGCAGAAGAGATATTTGACTTATTCCAGTTGCTACATTTTATGTAAGTCTCTGAGAACTCTTTTTACATAAAAGAAAGAGTGAGCCAGTGAGTAATGTGTATTTGAAGTAATGAACGCTCTAACTGCAGGCACATTTTCTACCACTGAGCTACCGTTCCGCATGGCTGAGTGTGAGCATATAAAGCTATACATCCTTAATGATGTCAGTGTGTGAGCAAATGTCCTTGAATTTTTTCCTATGTGACATTTGATCAGCAACTATTCTTATCACCTCCGTACTGTGAGAATTGATGAATCCCCCAACATAGTAGCATAGTACTTAAGGTCAAAAAAAATGTTTTAGTCCATCAAGTTCAACCTTTTTAGATCTCCTCTGATACTTATAATATGTGAATTAATTTTTAGTTGATCCAGAGAAAGGCAAACAAAAACACATGTCACAAACAATTGTCTCATGAGGAAAAACAAATCTTCCTGAACCCAAATTCTAGCAATCATATTACTCCCTGGATCAATACCCCTCTTTCTCTAGTTATCCAATATAACTGTAGTTGAGTGATACAAATCTCTCCCTCTCCGTCAACGCCTTGTCACAATGCAAATACCAATAGGACCTTCCAACAATAGCTTTATGGCATCTGCTGTAGCTTTACAAATAAAATATTATAATAATAACACTAATAATACAATTCCCTCAATCAGCATCGTCTAATTGTATATACTACAACTTTAGAGAGGATTCTCTCTGCAACAGCTAACAAAAATGCCCCTAGATTCATCAGTTTGCAAGTAATGTCATAAAGAAAGATAATCTTTCCATTCCTTTCAATCCTCTGTCTGATGTTGCAGAGCACCGCTGGTGAGTTTGATATCCCTTTCATGTGGTGGACCATATAGCTTTATGACTCTCATGGACATCATCATATCTAATTGAAAAATCACACATTACCTTTATTCTAGCGAGCTCTATGTTCTCTGTAATTGAAGATTTTCTTACTGTCTCCAAAATCAGTATTTGTCTTTTGCACCCAAATATATGCATCCTTAATATTGTGAAACTTTCAACCACAGAGATACCTATATTGGTATATTGATTTTTATTGATGAGTTTACATTTTTATATGATTTTCCAATGGTTTATAATATTTTTTTATGTAATAGCTACTCTTGGAAATCCATAACGTATCCATAACGAATGTATTCATCTTACAACAATATAATCCATTTGAATAAGAGCCATTCTGTGAAAGTTCAGTCATTTTTCCTAACAGAGCATTTCATGATATGCTTTGGAAATGATTTTCTTAGTGACAATAGTATGTTGAAGATAATTAGCTGTTAGTAGGCTCTCAGTTTTAATAGCATTGGCAGAATATGTATTGACTGACCACTTAATCATGTATGCTTCCGCTTTCCTTGTGTCAATGTGTATGAAGCAAGAGTGTGAGGAACTGTGCTCGCTCAGTCACTGTTTCTCAAAGTAAACAGAGTCAGTCTGTGAAAAGCTATTAATTTCTCTCTTTTTGTGCTTATAAATCCTCTTCCGATCAAGTAGGTTCACTGTCAAAGGATAATGCACTTTTATGGATTCAATTCAGTTTTATGGAGGAAGCATCGAGCAGTCAGTTGCAGTAAATGACACAACATACTCCATTGTCACTGAGAAAAAACTGAACCAGAAGCATACACAATTGGAAAATGTGCAGCTGGTCTCATGGTTCAAGTTTAAGAGACATGGAAGGTGTCTGAATTTCACTAGGAATAGAATATACATATGTGTCTTTTTATTTTTGTGTACTTACATTTATTTGGAAGTTCTTAAAAACTCTCTTTTTGCAGCCTAAAATCTTACAATTGGTTGCCCTGTCTCATAGCATCCAAGCAGTGCCAACATTCTGTAACATGTTCCTTGAGAGGGATCAGGCTAATTTGAAACACTGCACTTCATACTATGTGTATTCATGAGCTGCATTAACTACAGAGGGCAGACACAAAAGGTAAAATTTGTATGATTTTATTCAGAAAAAAAACAGAGCTTCTAAGCACTCATAAATAAAATGAAGTACATAAAAGTAAATAGATAAATGGATATAGTATATTTCTAGTGAAATCCAGAAACCTTTTTTGTTTCTTTGTTCCTCTAAAGGCATCATCATCACTTCTCCCTCCACTATCACTTGTTGTTCAATTGAATTTGCCAAAAATAAATATTGCTAACCACAAAAAACATGATATATTAGCACTTTATATTTAGATTACATTGTAAAGCCAAGTCTTCACATTAGTGCATGCCCTTTTAACATTGATTAACATTCGTGGTAATATCTACCTAATGGTAAATCATCATCTCTAACTGCAACTGGATATCTTTAGAAACCACTAACAGAGATCAAATGTTAGGTGCCAATAGTGTAAGAAGTAGAGTCCTGCTGATGGCAACCTGATGTCATAAATTCATTTGATCAACTGGTCATTTATGTTGTCCTCTAATATCTAAAACTATTGTACAAATAATATTTTTGGTAAGGTGATATAGTCGGCAGAATATACAAAACAAGGTTTAAGTTTTTTAAATAACTTATATTTTTGTCAAGATGACCACTTTTTTTGTATACTCTTTCTGTATATAGAAATTCAAAATCGGGCAGAACATTTTAAAAGTTGTGTCCGATTGAATAGAGCATTTGACATTATATCCAAGTTGATCTACATCCAAGCCCTTGATATTGCTTAATTTATCTATATAGGAATTACATACTATGGGCCTCATTCAAATGCGAGTTGGCAAATTAAATAGGGCTTTATATTAGAGCATATTTTTTTTAAAAAAAATTTTGTTAGTGAAGACCTTGCTTTTGGATAGAAGTTCACTAACTAAAAACTTCTGTAAAAAATTATGCTGTGTGCTTATATAGAGCCCTATTCAATTGGCCAAATCGCATTTGAACAAGGCCCTATACCAGCTTGCAAAATACCAATTACATATTAGTACATCTATGTATTTTTAGGAAGGCCTAAGACACCTTTTAGGTATTTTTTTGTTTCCAAAAAAAATACTGGCTATGGAAAAAAAAAAAAAAAAAATAATGTTATCTTCATTCGGGTAATTGCTAGTCACTTTGCTGCTTCAAAAATATAAAGTATAGTATAATAACATAATTTGTTGGGAATAAAAGAATGTCTTCATCTGGCTTTAATATGCAAATGTAAAAACATAAAATTAAGTGCAATTTCTATCTCACATAAATAGATACTTGCTGAGAGCAGTAATTGAATTTGAATTGAATGTTTTAAACAACCTAATTTTCACTTGGTTTTTAAAGGATTTGTCTTTAACATAAATACAAGGTGGTCTGCATGAACAAAACAATAGGAAAGCTTTAAGTGTTGTACGCTAATGAAAGCATTAAGCTGTGGGAGATAAGAGGAACAGCTAAGCCTTTTCCCTTGATTATATCAGGATACAGTTTCACTTGGTTTCCCAGTGGTTTAAATGTTTTTACATAACTTTGAAATTTATAGTATCTCTTTTTCTCATAGAAAGTATTTATTAATCAATGTAATCTGATACAATGTGGCAATTTACTAATTTACTAAGCATCTCAAATGGCTGAGATGCAGTGAGAAGGGCTGTGATTTAACCCTACCACGGAAATAGAGTATATTAAATACAGAGATGAACATCTGAGACCTTGAGATACTTATTAAATTCCCCTCTGTATTTTTTAAGTTTTTCCACACTTTAATGAGAGATTATTAGAGTTCTTAATATCTTAGAAATGTATTGATGGAAAACATTCAATATAATAACTATGGCATTTATTTTTGCTGAGTAATTGAGTGGATAGATGATTTAACTAATATTCTACAATGATATTATAAAAAGTGTTTGTGGGTACAATGTTCATTTTAGGACATTCTTTTTCCCTTCAAAAAACACTTCTTCATCCTCTAGGAGAGAGATTGGTAGCAAGAGTAATGAGTTTTAAAGAAAATAAGATAAATGGCAGAGGTTTCAAGAAGGCAAGAAGCAAGCAGAGAGGATAGAGGAAAAGGCTTTTTTTTAGTTGGAGGAAAGTGTCCAAAAACAGACACTATAGTTGAGTACCTGAGAAGTTAGGAAATAATCTGAGGCCAGGTAAGTAAAAATATCACTATTTTTGTAAAAAGATAATATATGATTTATAAAGGACATTTTCTTGATTTAGCAGTAATAACCTGATTTTAGGGATGTTACACCGTCAAAAAGTTACACTGTCAAAAAGAGCAAAGTAAATATCCCTAGCTATTCCATTCACCCATTGCAGCATCATTGATAAAGAGCTACACCAATGACTATGGCAAGACAAAACCGCAAATTACGGCAAACGTTTCCATTGTTTTTTTCACTGCTGAAAGTTACTCCTTCACTAAAACCCTATTTAATTGAGACTTTACTGAGCACTCACGAATTACAACAGAACCGTATCATCGAAATCTTAAGAAAAATGTACGCTTCCTAAACACCTTTCACCTCACAAATGGTTTTAAAACATTGAAAAAACAGTACAGCACTACAAAACAATAAAAAAAGCATGGAATATTATTAGAAATGAATGCTAATTATTTTTGATTATCCTGTTTGATTCATCATACATATGGGAAAATCGCATGCATTGCAGCAAACCAGCCACAGCAGTGAAAGTGATACTAAAGCACAAAAAAATAACAATAAAACATGGCAGTTCATACAAATTTGCTGCTTAATTTTCCCATAAGCACATATGTGGAATTTAGAATGACATATTATAATTGTCAAACAGCGATTCGTCATCACGCTTACGACGAATCGCAGTTTGACAACGATTTGATCGCAAAGACGATTGGATTGCGCCCATGTATAGAGCATGGGGCAAGCTGCGCATGTGCAGAGAGCAGAGCAAGCCGCGCATGCGCCGAGCGCGGCATGAGCAGTGCATTGCGCATGCGCGGCGTGTTAGGAGGGGGAGAGACACAGAGTGGGGGAAGAAGCACAGAGGGAGAGGGGGGGGGAAAGAGACACAGAGGGAGGGGGGGAGACACAGGGGGGAGAGACACAGAGACAGGGGGGAAGAGACACAGAGGGATGGGGGGAGAGACACAGAGGGAGAGGGGGAAAAGAGACACGGGGGAGAGTGGGGAAAGACACAGGGGAGAGGGGAGGAAAGAGACACGTGGGTTAGAGGGAAGAGAGAGACACGGGGAGAGGGGTTAAAGAGACATAGGGGGAAGAGACACGGGGGGGAAGCCCAGGGGGGGGGGGGAGGGGGTGGAAAGAGACACAGGGGGAAGAGACACAGGGGGAAAGAGACAC
The DNA here is from genome assembly GCA_027410445.1 of Discoglossus pictus. Classification (NCBI taxonomy): domain Eukaryota; kingdom Metazoa; phylum Chordata; class Amphibia; order Anura; family Alytidae; genus Discoglossus; species Discoglossus pictus. The sequence continues at coordinate 116,437,871 of CM050163.1, forward strand.
AGAGGCGAGGGGGGAAAGAGACAAAGGGAGGGAGAGGAGGGGAAAGAGACACGGGGGAGTGAGACACTGGGGAGGGGGAAAGAGACACAGGAGGGAGAGTTGGGGAAAAGACACGGGGGAGGGAGAGGAGGGGGGAAAGAGACACAGGGGAAGGAGAGGAGGGGGGAAGAGACAAGGGGGAGTGAGAGGAGGGGGAAGAGACACAGGGGAGGGAGAGGAGGGGGGAAGATACACAGGGCAGGGAAATGGGGGGAAGAGACACTAGGAAGGGGGGAACAGACACAGGGGGAGGGGGGACAGGGGGGAAAGAGACACAAGGCAGGGGGGAACAGACAGGAGAGGGGGAAATAGACGCATGGGAGGGAGAGGGGAGAAAGAGACACAGGAGGGAAATAGACACAGGGGACGGGGTTAGAGACACGGGAGGGAGAGGGAGGTAAAAACACAGGGGGGGAAGAGGTACAAGGGAGGGTGACGAGGGGAAAAGGAGACACAAGGGAGGGAGAGGAGGGGGGAAATGAGACACAAGGGAGGAAGTAGACAGGGGGAGAGACTTGCAATGAGCTCTAAAGGCGCTCATTGCGAGTCCCTTGATGAGTGCGAAAGGCGCTCATCGCAAGGACAGTAAAGTAGACAGTGGGAGAGGTAGGGGGCAGCCTCACAATGAGCAGCAAAGGTGCTCATTGCCAGGCCTGTGATGAGAACTGAAGGTGCTTATTGCGAGGGCTGTGATGAGCGCCGAAGGCGCTCATTGCGAGGCCAGTAAAGTAGAGGGGGAGAGGCTCCCATTGTGTGGCAAACAGCATTGCCAGGCTTCACTTTTTATTGCTGTCATTTTTATGGGCAAGTTGCTAGTTCACTAATATAGTTTCCGTTGTGTGTAACACTGGTCAGCAAATGAGCACAACAGAAACCATATCAATGATAGACACACAGTGCACACGCAATGCGCGGCGTGAACCAAGCATTGCGCGTACCAAGGGGGTGAAGTGGGGGAGAGAGATATAGGGGTGGGAGAGACACACAGGTGAGTGAGAGGGTGGGAGAGAGGCAGGGTAGGGAAAGAGTGACACATGGGAAAGAGTGGGAGAGATTCTGGGGGTAGATAGAGACAGGTGGGAGAGGGTTGGAGAGAAACATGGGGGGAGATGGGGGAGAGAGACATGGGGAGAGAGAGAAGGATGGGAGGGGAGAGAGAGAAGGAGGGGAGGGGGGAGAATGAAGGTGGGATGTAGAGATATAAGGAGGGAGAGAGAAGGAGGATGAGAGAGATAGGGCAGAGAGAGAAAGAGAGAGGGCATAAAGACAGAGAGACAGCGCACAGGGAGAGGGAGAGAGTGCATAGAGACGGAGAGAGCGCATAGAGAGGGAGAGTGTGCAAACAGAGAGAGGGAGAGGGTGCTCAGGGAAAGGGAGAGACAGAGCAGATCATATATTATACCATTTTTGACGGGCAATTGACAAGTATAATATATTTATTATGATAATGTTTGTGTCATAATACATCATGCATGGTAACATTTAGAACCTCAAGTGGTTAATACATGTCAGGAAACCCACTTGGACTTTAAACAGATGCTCTAATGCATTTTCTTTTGCAGTTCTAGCCCTATTAGCAAATTTATTTACCTACTTGCAAAATGCTTTCTCGCATTTATAGGTGCTTATTCAAATAAGAATCATGACATTCTCATTTTCTATTGGTTCCTAGAGCTATGTCTTATTTGAAATGTAATGCCGGGTTTTGTGTAATATTACTAGTGAACTTGTAATTCTACACTGACATTTCTTACAGACAAAACAAGATTTACGGATTTCTGGTGAGACTTGTGAACTGAGTGAACTGCGTTGAATAAATGTGTAACATTGCTGCCAAAAGCTCCCGTAGCCCAAAAAAAGTTTATCAATAGTTTACTTGGCTTGAATAGAATAGGGCTCACAGTTGCCATGCCAAGCCACCATAGGAGTACAATATCAGTTGCAAAAGATATTTTGCTTACATTTACAAATGAAATCTCAATGCTCTATAAATATATACAAGGAGTTTTTAAAATATATGCTGTGGTAAAGCTTCTGCTGATGCAGCAGGTACGAAATCTCAAGGGGGACAACAGGCTCTCTGAAGGGGAATTCTTGATTTATTAGGGGAGAGGGGCAGATAATTATTTTTCATAGAAAGGATGATCTGACAGCAAAAATACATTTTTGCCTTTTCATTGACCCTTAAAGTCACCTCCTTTTTATATGCTAGATGTGCTTCACAATACAAAATGGAGGCCCAGCAAGACAGAATAAATACAAATGGAGTCCTCCATTATGTAGAAACAACTTACTCAATAATAATCATACAGATGCTAGGCTGAATTACTTTGCTTCATGGAAGAGGTCCCCGAACACTCCAGTATAAAGTGGATACGCTTGTCCACAATTATTCGTACTGCAGGGTATTGGGACCACATATGTACATTAAAAGACCCGTGCACTTTAATTACTCCTTAAATACAATAAAAAAATGCACAAACAACAAGGTAAATAGTTTTATATTTCTAAATGCATTTATAATGATATCAAATGATCTACTATAATATACAGGTGGTCAACTGGATAAAAGGTCACTTAATTGAGTACAATTTTTTCTTTTCTTTTTTTTTTTTTTTCTTTTTTTTTTTCCAGACAAAAGAATACAAGTACAAAAACAGAATGTAAATACAAAGTACAGAACAGACAAACAATCGCAATTCATAACACACTTCTGATAATACTCCTTCTTCCTTCCTTTCCCCTCATGTTTTCCTCTTAACAGGGGAAACTTATACCTCCAGACCAGATTTAAACATCATATATATATATATATATGTACACCTATATATATATACATATATATATATATATATATATATATATATATATATATATATATATATATATATACAGAAAAAGAAAATATTACATCTGTATCCCCTATATTATCACTTAGCTTCTTTGAACCCAGGGCTGTGAGTTCTGTTAGATACTTTGACAGATCTTAGCTCCTCTCTAATATTTGCATCTATAACTATGGCTTTTCGCCATCCCCCCACCCAAAATTAATTCCAACATTATGTGAGAGAGTTTTCCACTATATAGGGACCGGGGTCTACCCTCTCTTTCAGAGAAAGGTCTATTATTCTTTATCGCTTCTCTTTCTTAACTATCTGCCGTCCCACATTTTCCCTATATTTGTGTTTTCAGTAAAAACGTCTGTATATATAGGAACAGAAATTTTTCCTTTTTTACTCATACCTTTTTTTTCCTTTCCTATGAATTCAAGGTATGCCCCCGTTTAACCTCGTTATATTTACAGAATATTTGACTATTATCTAAAGGAAATAAGAGAAGAAAAGGCGAGAAAAAGAAACACATACACCATTCACACTGTACCAGACCGATGACCTACCAATAAGTTGTTGCTGGAGAGTTTGGGTTCCTAATCTACCTATTATATGATTTATAGTCTTTTCCTTGACTACTCCCTTTTTTTTTTCCTTCTCCCCTTCTACCTCTTTTATAATTACTGAATTATGATCCGTTTGTCTATACTCCAATAGAACTTTTTATCCCACTTCTGCCAAGGGAGGCGAGTACCTGTTTCCATCAGCCAATTCTTGCCTATGGGATCAATAATCTCTCTATTTTCTCGTATTGCTGCCACCAGCTGTATTCTTGACGGAACATGGGTATTTTTCCATGATTTTACTATCAAACTTTTAGCTACTAACAGAATGTGACATATCAATATACCATCTGAACCACGGAATTCCTCCAAATTCCTATGGAACAGTACCAATGAAGGGGAGCACCTAATTTCTTGAGCTAATATTTCTTCTATTAATTGACACGCATCTATCCAAAACCTGTTTATTTTAGGGCACTCCCACCACATATGAAACGATGTTCCCAACTGATTACAGCCTTTCCAGCATGTTCTTTGATTTTTTGGGTCTATTTTATTCATACGTTCAGGAGAGAGGTACCAATTATTCGAAAGCTTAAAAAACATTTCTATATACCTTGGTAGACCTGCTGCTTTTTTTACCATTCTTAAACTTTGGTACCATACAATCTCTTCAAAGGTTTCTCCCATAATTGATTCCCAATACATCAAACCTGAACTTTTCCTCAGTGAACGGTTCTCATTTATAATTTTATTGCATTTCGAAATAGTTCGTAAATTATCTCTTTTTATCACTAGATCTTCCATTTTAGTTGTTTTTAAATGTTGTGAGATCCTGTAACCGCAGGCTACTAGTCTTTTTTTAATACACTCATATTCTAGCCAAGTTAATTTTATATCTCCGAATTTCCTACATATCCTTTGTAGGTCTATAAGTTGTCCATCTTCAAACAGTTTTGCTGTGGGTGTGTCACCCTTGATTTTCAGAGATGTAATTATTGGGTTAGAGCCCCCACGTTCCAGTGTATCAATTGGGGCAGCCAGTGAGGGAAGATTAATTAGCTGCATGGATAGTCTATTTCTATACCAAAATTTGGTTAAGGAAACCAAATTCTTCAGGAGATCTCTAATCACCGTCTCATTCAAGCTAGGTAGCCACAGCACGGAGTGGATCTTAATATTTCTTAATAAGGCCTCCTCGATTTCCATCCATCTAGGTTGTTCCTTTATCAAATTCCAGCTAATAAGATGTGCTATACAAATTTGTTGGTAAATATCTAATATACAGGGGCAGTTTAACCCACCTTTCTCGACCTTTTGATTTGCTATTATTTTTCCCACCCGGGGTTTCTTCCCACCATAGATAAACTTATCTAGCTGCACTTGTATTTTTTTGATGTAGTTATATGCCAGCACTCCCGGAATACATCTCAGACAGTAAGTGATTTTTGGGATGATATTCATATTGATAGCTGCAATTTTAGCTAACCATGATAAATTTAGTTGTTTCCAATTGGTCAAGGTAATGTTTATTTTATTAATGGTTTCATCTAAATAAGCTTTAATCAACTTACCCAGTTGGAATGAGAATTTGATTCCTAGGTGGGTGATACTATTTGAATGCCAGTTACACTGTAGCATATGCTCTAGAGCATCCCTATCTTCTATCTTTAATCCTCTTTTCAAAGCTACGGACTTAGTTTGATTTATTTTAAAGTAGGAGATTCTACTGAATTCCTCCAGAATGTCCAAGAACTTTTGACATGATGTCACCGGCTCTGTGAATGTTACTACTATATCGTCCGCGTATGCTAATAGTTTAAACTCATGTTTCCCTATTCTGATTCCACTAATATCCGCCTCTTCCCTTATACGTATTGCTAGTGGTTCTAAAAACAGGATATATAGAAGCGGGGATAAGGGACACCCCTGGCGCGTGCCATTGCTTATACTAAAAGATACTGATTCAAAATCAGGGTTGACTATGCGCGTCTTTGTTTCCCCATAAAGCGCTTTAACTGCCTTCAGGGCAAAGTCTCCCATCCCGAATTTCACCAAGACAGCCTCTAGAAATACCCAATTGACCCTGTCAAACGCTTTTTCTGCGTCTAATGACAGGGCCAATATAGGCATTTCCGTGGCTTTAGCATGCGCGAGTATATTTAAGAGCCTTCTGGTACTGTCCGAGGCTTGACGCCCTGGAACAAAGCCCGTTTGATCTGTATGTATGAGTTTATGGATGACCGTTTTTAGTCTGTTTGCTAAAATTTTTGAGTTTTTACAATCATCTGGGTTTTTATCCTCCTTTAATAGATTTATTATTTTAGATTCTGATATTTCTCTTGGGATCTCCCCAGATATTTTAATCTCATTATATACATTACATAGGGGTTCTTTAATCTCTGGAAGAAGAAGTTGAAAGAAGACTGCATCAAACCCATCTAACCCTGGGGCTTTGTTTCTCTCGTTACTGTTAATTACCTCACAGACCTCTAACTCTGTAATATTACTGTTTAGATAGATTCTTTCTGGCTCCGAGATGGATGGTACATTTATCCCATCCAAAAATGTTGATATATCCACTTTAGTGGGGCCTGTAAGTTGTGAGTCCTTTTCCAAATTATATAGCTTCCTGTAGAAGTTTTGGAAAACCTCCCCGATTTTATCTGGGTGATATTGATATTTTCCTTTCAGGTCAATTATTCTGGCTATTCTATTTTGCTCTCGTTGTTTTTTGAGTCTATTCGCCAAAAATTTCCCCGTTTTACTGCCGAACTTCAAATGGTTTTGACGATAGCGCCACAATAAATTATCTGCTTGTAGTTGCAGTATTGCCCTAATTTCTTTATTTATAATGCATATTTTATCACCTATCTCTTTGATATATTTTCCCCCATTAATTTGATGAAGCTTTATCAATTCCATATTCAGCAGTTTTAGGGGTTTTCCTCTTAATTTCCTTCTTTCTGCTGATCTTGCAATTAATATACCTCTAATGAAGGCTTTGTATGTGCACCATATTGTTCTATATGAGCTCACGGTTCCTTCATTTATTTTGAAGAATTCCCTAGTTTTTTTTTTTTAGTTCTTTCATAAATTCCTGATCTTTTAGTAGTGATGTATCCAGTCTCCAATTCCTGTTCTGTTTTTTTTTTACTGTGTCATATAAAACCAAAAGATTCATTGAGTGATCCGACCAGCGGGCCAGTTCTATTTCTATTTTTTTAATCAAACTTATCGTGGCCCTATCGGAGAAAATGTGATCTATTCGAGATGACGAGGAAAATCTATTAGAGTAAAAAGTGAATTGACGGTCACTTGGGTGCATTAGTCTCCATAGATCAAAGTATTCCTTATCCTTCATTATACCTGAGAAATCTATTGCGATTTTACTTAAATTATTTAATGACGTCAACTTACATTTACCTTGTCTATCAAGCTCCGGGTCCATGACCATGTTATAGTCACCACAGATCAGGAGGATCCCATACTCCACTTTTTTTTATCTCTGCTAAAATTTTCTTTAAAAAGCTACACTGTTTTTTATTGGGAAGGTACAAATTGGCCAATGTTATTGGTCTACTTTCCACCTCACCCCTCCAGATTATATATCTCCCCATGGGATCTATTATACTGCCCTGTTCTTTAATATTGAGTCTCCTATTAAAAAGAATCGAGACTCCCTTAGACTTATTTTTAAATGTAGAGTGTATACTTTTGGAAACTATATTATTTAACAGATAGGATTCATTGCCCTTCTTAAGATGTGTCTCTTGTAAACATAAAATATCTATATTCAGCTTAATATAATTATTAAACGCGATTTTTCTTTTAGAGGGGGAGTTGAGTCCATTTACGTTATGTGTGTTATTTTTAATCCCATTTAAACCACATAATCAAATCTAGCTGACTACAGCTCCCTTTTCCCTCCCATACAGCCTTTAAACCTACCGGCAGTTCATTCTGGTCTGGTACCTTACTCACACTCATTTCATTCATACCTAAACTTAAAATACCAAGGGTGGACCACACCCCTCCCACTTGGTAATACAAGGCTAAAGCCTGATGTTTGGAAATGATAGATTGGTTTCTACAACCATAGTTGGGAGAGACCCAGGGGCTACCTTTTCCTCTCCTAACAGTCCTCAGACTGGACTGGGAACGAAGAAGAGGTGGTGGGGGGAGGGGGAAGCCCCAAGCTTCTCTCCTAATGGAGAGAGAGAACAACCCAACTACTCTATTGTCAACTCTATCCTCCCCTATAGTTGATATTTTCTTATGCGTTAAGATTGAACTCCCCCCCATCCCCCCATAGTCAATATGTAGCAAATTACTGACCGCGACCAACTTTGCCAGCATACAACGTTTATTTCTTTAATATCATACCCATTTGTTCTTATAATTTCCCTTATCTACTTATCAATGTTATATTTCCCATCCATAGATATCCTTATCAAGGATCTATAGGGGTTCAAGTCTCACCCAATTTTATCCAAATTTAGGGTATTTCTCTAGTGTCCTCGCAATAGAGCATATTTCGCAAATCTTTTATATATTATCGTATTTTCAGCCCTTCTTACAGGGTCCACCCGCTATCCGACAGGGTATAGAGTCGCATATTTTAAGTTTTATTCCCCTTTACTCATAACCTCAGTTTATTCAGGTGATATTAACCTGATTCCTTTTACATTAATCTCTAAACCCAGTGAATATTTCTAAATTTAACTATATGTATCTATGTAGCTCAACTATCTATTATACTAAGTGATTATAGCAAATATTATAAGGGGTATTTTGGCCCATTAAGTTTCAACTAATAGTGTCCGCACCGTGCTCGTGTTTACAAAAAAAAAAAGTAATTTTTTACAATGTCCTGCCCCATTGATATATTTACCATACCTAACTACCATAGCTACTGCTTCCTATTATTTAGTGGAAAATTATAATCCTACTCTATATTAGTGCTTTTTGGGTTACTCCCAGATGCTTCTAAATTCTGTGACTTTCTATGTTACTAATGCATAACTTTATATCAATTTGAATATATCTTATATCACCACTTCTTATATAAATAACTTCCTCATATACCTCCATTTAAACATGTAAATTAACATATATCATTTTAAACTACTCAGGTTATATATTTCTTAACATATATTATATATTACTTGCTATCAAAAACCGTTTGATTAAGAGTTTCCTTCTACAGGGGAAATATTTGCTCTTTAGCATTATATATCAAGACATTTTCTTTCTCTTCTGGGATTTTTGCCAAAGTTCTTTAGTGGCTGACAACTGTGGCCTATTGCTCTCCTTGCTAACAGGTGTAATATCAATCCCCCATTTCTTCAATAATGCTATTCCCTCAGATGGCGAATGCACTCTATGCCACAGTAGATCTTTCTGTATCACCAGGCCCATTGGTGTAGTCCATTTGTATTTAATTCCTCTATGTCTTAGAGCAGCCGTACAGGCTCCATATTCTCTTCTATTTGCTAATGTCTGTGCAGACAGGTCCATAAATATTTTAATATTTTGGTATGGAGCCTCGAAATTTCCTTTTTCGTACGCTATACGCTGTATGGCCTCTTTGTAAGAGATATAATGGACTCTCATTATTACGTCTCTAGGGACTGTTTTATCCAGGTGCTTTGCCAGTGGTAATCTATGTATAGCATCTATTAAAGTTTCTTCTTTAGGGAAATTGGGTAACAGAGAGCTTAATAATTTCTCTATACATGGTTTAAGGTCTGCATCTTTTTGATTTTCTTCTATGCCCCTAATCCGGAGATTATTTTTCCTGCTACGGTCTTCTAGTTGGGCAATTTTTCCTGTCAGAGTTTTGATTTTACCTTCCAGCTCCATATTATAATTCAACATGGTTTCATTATCTTTAACTAACTTTTCACATATATTTTCCAGACTGTCCACTCTTTGTGAGACTTCCGCTGTAGCTTTAGAGTTATTTACAATTTTGTTTGTTAAATCCATAGTTAGTTTAATCTGGAAGTCTTGTAGAATGTCTCTTAATTTAGAGCAGGTTAAGGCCTCTCCCTCATCCAAAGACAGGCAACTTAAATTTACTGATTGTATATTTTTTCCTGGGGATCTGTTTTCAGATGTATTTGGACTCAAATCGTCCTCCGGGGTACTTGAAGTTAATTTTTTCTTCCCAGACATAAACATACTCGGAGTTTTAGTTGTATTAATTGTATTATTGCTCTTTTTTTCTTTTGGTTTCATTTTTGAGGGCATCTTAACACCTTAACACCAAAGGTAATTAGGAAAGCTGTTTTCCCCTGAAGGGGTGTTTGATGTTCCAATATATACTCAAATAGTTCCCAATACTTCTTTCCTAATACAGTGGCTTTATTCCTGCCTTTTTTTTGTGAGGGGTGGGGGTGGGGCCCTCCCTGTTTTGTCAGTCCAGATGGTATCTTTTGTTATAGCTGAATGGAGGGACAACTCTGGGAGGGATATAATCATACAACAGTGCACTCCAATACACTCCACTACCCCCCTCACTCACAAAGTGGTTCTGTTCAGAAGACCAGAGAAATAAATATTTGACTCTATTTCATTAATCTCCAGGTTTACTAGGGCATATATGCAGTTCTCTATTTCTTATACAGAGCAGGAACTTCTCCTCCTACCCCCTTAAGCTTGTAACTGTAATAATATAAATGTCTCTGGCGTGCTCACCTTTTTTAGCTGCTGCCGTGCACGCTCGCTCGTGTGTTCCTTGCTGCGTCCCTTTAAAAACCTCCGTCGTACTGCAGGGCTTTACCATGCTTCACCATACTTCAGGGGCCTCTCTGTCCCAAACACCACAGCAGGCTCTATATACCTCACTTGCTTCTTATGCCTTTGGAGCTATGTGCCTCACTTGCATCTCATACCTTTGGAGCTATGCAGCAATTAGCCTGCTCCCCTGCTAGGCACAACGATTGCCCTGCTCCCTAGCTGGAACTCCAGACCCTCCGCGTCTCCAGCCCAGGTCGTGGGTCGTCTCTAAGGGCCCCTCGTATGCACCGGCTGCATGCACAGGCTGAGGCAATCAAAGTCTGTTCACTCCTGTTTTCATATATCGGCTGCACTTGGCAGACTTACTGCATGGCTTTTCTGTAAGCTTTAGGAGGTAACACCCATTTATTCCATTTAAGTATTTACAGTCATTGGGGTAGGGGAACCACTAACTTTAATGTTGTCCAATTTCAGCCGCGGTCTGCTAGCGCTGTTTCAGCATAGCCTCACCGGTCTCTCCCAACTGCTCAGCTCCACTGATTCACATCAGATCTGGAGCATGCATCACTTCCTGTAACGCCCCCCCAATTGAGTACAATTTTGACCACATCATGTTAAAGATCTCCTAAAAGCATGTTGAAATACTTTTTAAATCTTTGAAATACATGCATTTTTCATTAAGAAATCAATAAATTAAATACGTGTTTACATGAGTCACTGACATGCCCCTAGCCAGACACATGCTACAGCTCTGTGTAGTGAGCAAAAGAAAAACAGCCAGACCACCTTATCACATTTATCTGTGCACAGCATGGCATGGTGGAATCACCTAAACAGGCCAGTTATAGGTGAACTTTTGTGCATTCCTGAGTGCAGGGAGAAACTACTATGAATCAGTGCTCTCACCCTCTGCTCAGCACGGGTTATTAATCATGAAACAGTGAGTAGGCAGGCTACACTTTGTTGTGTAAACAGACTTAAAACTTTAAATTTCTTAGCTGTTATTAGTGTAATAAAAAAAAAAAGATACTTTTAATATACAATCTTGTGCCCTTTCACAGAGCACGTACAGTGAAGTAAATGGCCCTTTAAGGATGAGATACATTCCTGAGAACGTCTTTAAACTAGATTTGTATGTAACTCGGATTCCTGATGCTATAATGGCTCATATGTGGTAGTAAAAATAATACAGTGTTATACTGTAGTAATGATAATAATAATAATAATAATAATAATAATACCCCTGTACTGTAATAACAAATTAAAAAACTATTGTACTCATTTTTTAAATTCAAACAGAACATAAAAACAAACTCATACACAAAGACTTGGGTTCCTGTTCTTAAGTACTGGTCGTCTGTAAGTCGGGTCCTCTGTAACCCGGGGACCTCCTGTATATACCAAAACTATAAAACTTAAATTATGCAAAACAATTAGCATTATTACCGTATATGAAATTATAATACAGAACAGTCTAAGTCAACGTTTTTATCAATCTAAGGTTGTTAGCAAATCAAGAATAATTTGAGGAATCAATCTTCATTATTTTCATTTTTATTGTATTTGGTAAAGCTTTGACTATCAACAGTACTTATTTATGCTCAGACGATCTTCTGATTCTTTGGATATTCTGTTAATGTTCCCTTTTTCTTGCTACATAAAATGTTGCATCCAGGGCCATATATCCTAAGGGTTTGTACTAATAACGAACAATTCAGAAACATGAAGCACATTAGGATAGACCATTTTAGTTGAAGGTTTTCCTCTCTTTTTCTGCATCTAAAAAGTAGTGTTATGTTTTAGAACATATTGCATCTTGTTGAAAATATGATTTGTTAATGCGTGAGATGTGGCAATATGCTAATTTGATGTACTCCTACTTCGCAGCTTATTAGGAACAATACATTCTCTTACATGGAAAAATGTTGATATAAAGAGGCTTAAAACATTAAAACAAAATTATTGGAAAGCTGTACTTTTCTTCAGTGCCCTTAACTCATTAGTACATTATCTATATGGTATCGGAATATATCATTTCTATAGTAATTTCCCCATTTCTTAACAATTGTTTTTCAACATGAGTATATTAATATATAATATTAGGAACTTGCCCGTCAACAATGACGGGAGGCCCGCGATGAGCGCCTTTGGCACTCATCCGGTGCTCGCAATTTTTTGGGGGTGGGTTTTTAGAGTTACGCGCTTGAACAGTGCTGCTGTGAGCCTCGCTGGTACTGCGCCGCTTGCTGCAATGTGCGCCTTCATCACTCATTGCACCCTCAGTACTGCGCTTCGCGAGGCTCGCACTTCGACTTGCGAGGGAAATCAACATCGCAAGATCCACAACTATATATGTGATTAATCTAAGGAGAGTAAGAGAAATCTTTTAGTTTAGGTGGCTCTTGCTTATGAAAAGCTATTTTAACTTATATTGACAGAAAAGTTTTCCCATTTACTGCAGAATCGAAAAGTATGAATAAAAATAAACATAATTGCAATTTGTTGCAATTAAAAAAAGTAGACGTGCTTTGAGTTTGGCATAGTAGTTAAAATTAGTTTGTATATAAATTAGCTGAAATATCCATCCTGTGAGCTAAAGATTTAAACAAAAACTGTTTATTAAGATTACCAGGAGAGAGTGATAAAGAAAATAAGCATGTCTGGTGTGTGGTATAATAAAGGAGACTTAACAATTAAACACCCATGTAGCTATTAACATTTGTAACCAAATATGCTTATCTTCTTTATCTCCCTTCACCATGCTATGGCTGACAATACCAGATTAGAGAGAGGATCTTTTAGTTAATTTACAGTTTATGTAAGAGCCCATTTATCCTTGGTTAGGATATTGAAAAAAAATGGGTATTATATTGTTGTAGATGTCTTATATACACTGCAGTAATAAAACACCATTGATGATTATTCATTAATTATTGTGTGTGTTTTAAATCAGTATGCTGCTCCTAATGCTCTTCTGTTGGATTTCACTTACCTTGAAAATCTCCCAGAGAGTAGAAAACATTTCCTGAAAATGATCACCACAGTGATTTGTATCACATTGTCACACATGCTGAGAATTCAAATTACTTTACTAACTAATGACCAGTATATTGTTTAATGGTTTACATTAATTGTAAAAACATAAAAAAAGTCTACCATACAAGAATTTGTACCGTTTTCAAGAAACATGCAGCCTTTTAAAAATTGTGATTCGGCCAATTGAATAGGGCTCTATAAAAGCACAGAGCATATTTCTTTTTACAGAAGTTTTTAGTTAGTGAAGCCCTTGCTTTTGGATAGAAGTTCACAAACTAAAAACTTCTGTAAAAAAAATATGCTATGTGCTTATACAGAGTCCTATTCAATTGGCGGAATGATAGTATTTAATTATGACTGAAACAATAATGTTTTAATATGAAAAAAATGCTTAAACAATGCTGCTTAATATATTCTAATAGAAATTGTATTACACACACTTGTTGGGTTTTGATTATATATATATATATATATATATATATATATATATATATATATATATATATATATATATATATATATAAATTACACATATGGTGAGCTGAAGAGTGATAGCAGCCCTTCACCGTACATAGTACAGTAGTACAGGAAATGAATAATACATTTGTAATTCCATTTAAATGTCTAAAAATAAGTTAAAAACATATTTCTTGCTCTGGTATCTCAGAAATACAGTTGTTACACTGCACTTTTAGAGACCGGAGGCGGAGACAAGAATATATATATATATATATATATATATATATATGTATATATATATATATATATATATATATATATATATATATATATATGTATATATAATGTCTTTATTCTTTAAGAGGACAAACAATAACATGAAAGTCTATGATTTATTAAGGCTAGCAAAAGCTGATTTTCATGTTATGCAATGGCAAAAAAAAAGTAATTTTTAACTAACCACTTCTATTAATGGTCTTGATATCCAACCCCTCATTTCATTTTATTCCTAATGCATTGGGATTTTTTAATAACAGAATGCAATAGACAGATACTATGATCGAACACACATGTAAACAATATATTAAACATTGGATTGAAATCTCCCATGGAAATTAAGATAATAAAAGAACAATCTTGCCTTTAGATATATTATTCCTAAACAAATATATTTGCTGAAATTTGCTGAATATTGGAATAACTTAAATTTTTTCCACAAATGTTCTGTCTTCTGTATAATTCATGCCAGATCATTATTATCAGTGTAAAATGTTGTTCATATTATTGTTATAATAAATAGATTGGCGCATTTGTTTCTGTGGTAGAAACCCAATTTCCCAATGTCTAAGCAAATACACCCAAATAGTGCATATTTACTTGTTACAGAAGTATTGACGTATGTATACATTTGCTAAATAAACAGCTACCAGCAATCACATATTTCAGTTTTTGCACTGTTATTTCTCACGCCAGACTCATTACAGTCATTTAAAGTAAATTATATTATAAAGCATTTTATCTTTTACATATAGCAATGTTAGATTTGCACAGACACAGAAATAATTTTTCAGAAATTCTGGCATAAACCAGTTATATTATTTAAATTCAAAGGGCCTCATTCTATTATCGGCCGTAAATCGGCCGTAAGGCTGCGATTCCTTGCGAGGGTTCAGTTAACTCGCGATTCTATTATACGGCCCCGCAAGGATCTCCTTTTACGGCCGGCCGCATATCTTGGAACCGGCCGTAATCTGTGAAATATAAAAACGCAAAAATAAATTCAAGCCTGCACTGTACAGCTCTGTAAATGCTAGGGATCATATTGGGGGACATGAGGATTAAAAGGAACCCACTCTCAAGCTTGCACATCTGCCCAAACCCGAGTTCAAATTAACTGTTTATTTTCCGGCTGCGGCGTGGGCGTGTCTGAAGTGCTCCAAGCACTCTGGACTTTTTACATGGATATTTTACGGATATTAAAAATAAAATATTTTACGGATTTGAGTACAGGATAATTATGTGCTATTTTTTCTAACACCTAAAATCCCTTTATAGTCTTCTCAAAGTGCAGGATGGCTTTATTTGAGCTATTTTATGTGCTTAATTGGTGCTAGCGAGACCTTTTTCCTGCAAGTAACTGCTGCTCGCTTTTAGCCTTGCAGAGAGGTTTCCCGGAGCAATTGAATTGCAAATCTCTTGCGGCCGTTTTAGATCAAAGGCTTTCCTCCGGCGCGTGCGGCCGCAAGAGATAGCAAGGCACCGGCCGCAAGCCTGCCGGAATCCCCGGCCGTAAGGGAATAGAATAGCAGAATAGCTTGCGGCCGGTCCTTGCGGCCCCGCAACGGCTGCGGCCGATAATAGAATGAGGCCCATACAATTTAAATTCTACATATAAGAAAGAATAACAACTTCACATACAAAATTGGTACACAAGGATATATTTAAAATTCATAGGAAAATTCAGTTTTTGAAACTTGTAATTTGGGAAATAATTAAGATAATGTTAAATATCTCTCAAAAAAAGCCTTTTAAACATCAAACTCATTTTAAAGAACCACTGAGATGCTCTGCACCATCATTTAGAATCATTTAAATCATGTGAAAAAAATAACAAAAAAGTGTAAACCCAAATTAATTTAAATATTGTCACTTTAGTTTAGTCGTTTAAGCCATCCCACAATAATCTGCATAAATAATAAGGCTGGAGTCTGGAACTGTTGTACATTGTATTATAGATTTACAGTGTGTTTGAGAACAGAGGATTGTGGTATATAATTTTTTTTTAATTATTATTAGTTTAGTTGTTAAGTCATATGTTCAATTCCACTATTTTTTTTTGTCTAACTATGTATTTATATACAGTGCCTTGCAAAAGTATTCTCCCCCTTGGCATTTTTCGTGTTTTGTTGCCTCACAACCTGGAATTAACATGGATTGTTTGAGGATTTACATCATTTAATTTACAGAACATGCCCACAACTTTGATGATGTTTTTTATTTTTTATTGTGAAGTAAACAACAAATAGGACAAAATAACAGAAAAAGTCAATGTGCATAAATATTCACCCCGTAAAGTCAATACTTTGTAGAACCACCTTTTGTGGCAATCACAGCTACAAGTCGCTTTGGATAAGTCTCTATGAGCTTGCCACATCTTACCTCTGGGATTTTTGCTCATTCCTCCTTGCAAAACTGCTCCAGCTCCTTCAAGTTGGATGGATTCTATTATGTTTTGAAATTCTGCAGTGATTGTTTGCAGAGAATATAGGGATGAAAAATAAAAAGTGTTCTGTAATCACAAAATAGAATTTCACTAGATATTTTGCACATGCTCACACAGAGGAGTGAGAGAAAGAGAAGACCTTTATCCACCAAAAACAACATTTCCTTCTCTAGATTCTAAATATTTAATTTCCGTTTTTTGAACCCAGTGAACATCCCGGTGATGTACATGGTCCTTTATTATATATGTTGGATTTTTATTTTTTTGTTTCGTATATTAGGAAGCAAATTATAATCCTGTGTGTCTTTATTCAGCAATGCCATAATTTCAGGTTGACTTGTTTATACAATGAATTGAAAGAGTATAAGTTATCCATTGTCTCCTGTACACAACAAATTTGTATTTCACTTATGAATTCCATGTACCACCATAATTATCAAAGTAGTCCTTTTAAGAACAGCAGTACATAAACGATTAACATACCATTAATATTTAATATCATTATGTCAGTTCAGATGCCATGTGGCTTGGGACAGAAAAAGTATGTTAGTCTTTGAAAAAAGATCAATATCTACACTTTAGTAAAGGGCCAGTCTAAATGCCTTTCATGTTAAATCTTTTTATTGTTCACAATGAATTTGTTAAAAAATGCATGTGCAAGCAACAGCAAAGTAAAGCTCCTTGATGTACCAATCCACACATTTCTCATTGTCCTGAGCACTTTTGATAAGCAAACAAACATTTTCAACTGAGATAACTCCATTTAGGCAACAAAGGTAATCTGGAGCATGACCTGCAGTATAAGAGGACAAGCTGCAGGTTACCCGCATGGGTGTAGGAACTGGGGAGGATCGGGGGGACAAATCCCACCCAGATTTTTCTATCTTTGTATGTATGTATGTATAAATAAGCTATTTTACGACCTGTGTAAACAATGAGCTGTATCCCCCCCAGAATTATTCTGTTTCTGACACCCCTGGTTACCCGCCCTGCCTAATTTATGTAATGTCAAATGAAAGGGGAGGGATACAGCAGCAGCCATCAATGAAAAAAACTTCATTTTTTTATTATATTTGCTGGCTAAAGCTTTGCTGCTGTTTGCACATTTATTTTTAATGGTAAGAAATAGTGAAATAAAAAATAAATTGAACGTGAAAAGTGCTTACAATGACCTTTAATAATACAGTTATACAACAATAATGCCAATAAGGCTGGCCAAATTTCTCCCCAGACTGATCCATAAGGATCAAGTGGGTTTTATACCATTTAGACAAGCGGGAGACAATATCCCGAGAATACTAAATATATTCCATCTAGCTAAATCTACTAATACCCTACTATGCAATCTAGCCCTTGATTGCAGAAATGCCTTTGATTTTCTTTTTACCTACATGTGGTATTAACTAAATTAGGAATCAAGGGAAATTTAATTAATCTTATTACGACATATTATCCGGATCCAATAGCATACCTCAAATTACCAGGCGAATCTACTGATCACTACCCCCTACTACCCCCTATCTCCTTTATTATTCACCTTCGCTATAGAACCCTTAGCCCAAGCTATCCGGACAAAATCTAAAATACAAGGTTTTAAAACAGGCCTATATCAATTCAAATGTTGTCTGTTTGTCAACGACATATTATGTATACTTACAGACCCTGTAAACTCCATTTCAGCCTTAATGGATACCCTTGAAACCTTTGGTCAGATTTCTGGCCTTAAGGTAAACCTGGAAAAAACAGAGGTTATAGGAGCTCAAATCCCAAACCATATAATAGACCAAATTAAGGAAAAATATACAATCTTATGGTTGAATTCCAACCTTAAATACCTTGGCCTAAATATAACCCTGGAATTGTCTGATCTATATAAAGCCAACAACACACACCCCTTCAAAGAAATGTCCGCAGACCTCTCTATATGGAATACATTTCAGATCTCTTGGACAGGATGAATAAATGCCATTAAAATTAAAATCTTACCTAGAATCTTACATTAATTGGAATGGGTAATGATCTAAAATAATATAACAGATAGAGAAACTTCAAAAACAAGCCTTTAGATTCATCTGGCAAAATAAACGTCCAAAGATAAACAAAGCTCTTATGCATTTGGAGGGTTATCCTGTCCCAACTTGAACTTATATTTTAGAGCCACACAAATTTCCTTTATCCCTTCAGGCACATTCAAAAGAACATCAACCATTATGGGTCTTTGTTGAAAATCTCCAAATTACACCATTTCATTGGGATTCATTTTTCAATATGGACCCCCATCATTTCTACTATAGGCTCATGATTAAGTTAATCTTAAAAAACTGGGCTTGGGCCAACTCGAGAACTCAACTAAAACACACATTTTTCACCTCTGACCCCCACTCTCCCTTCACCACAACTACTTAAAAGAATGGGAGAAGAATCCAAAGCATGGTAGTGTATTAATAAACTAGATAGACTAGAAGATTGGCTCCTAGATGAACAACTACTCTCAAACAAAATTTAAATTGCCCCCGAAAGAATTATTCAACTTTAACAAAATCAGACATCATATCACCTCTATGATCTGGACTTGGGGAATACCTCAACCCTCCTGGCTATCTCATATTTGCAATAAAGCCCCACTAAGCAAAGGAAAAATTAACTAATACTCACCTCTCACATAAACATCTTCCAAAAACTAGCATACCTCGAGCTCCTGTGTAGACCGTGAACCTTATAACAACCTTTCGACTACAAGTCCAACAGGTAAAAAGCATTGAATAACTCAGGGGAAAAGTGTCTAGTATTTTTTATGTTTATTTGGAATTTGTTAAAAAAGGAAAATGGATTTGGAGAAGCCATGATGTTGTCTGTATTACACAATTAAGAAACCAATACTGTATATAATACATAAATCTACTCTTTGGCCTACATATCAGATTTGCTATATATAATACATAAAATTACTCTTTGACCTGCGTGTCAAAATTGCTATATCTAAATAAAACAGACTCTTGTGACAATAAAAATCTTTGAAAATAAAAAATACAGTTATATACCACACAAGGATTAGCAAACCTTCAGCTGCTCTCATAAGACCTTGTATGATAACTGTAAATAACAGAATGTAATATATATAAATACATAGCTTTTTACATGTATTTCCAGCGTCCTGATGTCATTTTGTTCTTCAATTGACTTAAGTAATATTTTTATTAATGGGCATATTTAAATTTTATGTTGCTCTAAGGACATACCCCATTCATATCCATAAGGACACTGTGCCCCATTTACTATTCCTCCTTTTACCTTGCTATGTTTCCATTTGAAAATTATCACATGTATACAAGTAACTTAGTTAATCTAATTACAAAGTTATTAAAAATAATTTGACCCCTGTTTTATGTCAGCTATTTCGCACTGACTCAATTCACCCTCAGTCCACCCAACATTTTCAATCAAGAAGTTTCCCATTCTTATGGCAGACTTTCCTTCTATCACATATATAGTTGTGAGCGTACGAGTCGTTGCTCACGCTTGCGGGCTCGCGTAGCGAGCCCGCAAGAACTGCGTCCCTCGCAAAGCGAGGGACGCAGTTCCCCGCAAATGCGGGTCCTCGCGAAGCGAGGGCCCGCATTTGCGGTGGTGGAGGCTCAACGTCGGCTGTGTTAACACACACACGACTTTTTAACAGAATAAACCTAACCGCCCAGCCAACAAAAACCCAACAACGTCCCCGCAAATGCGGATCCTCGCGAAGCGAGGGTCCGCATTTGCGGTGGTGGGAGCATCCCAACATCGGCTGTGTTAACACACACATACACACACACACACACAACTTCATAACAAAAAAAAACTCAAAGTCGCCTCACACCCGCTTACACCCAGACACACAGACGCAAGACTTAACAAAAAAACAGTAAAAAAGGCCCTTCACACGCTCTTAACACACATACGCACGACTTAGAAACAAATACACTGCGTCGTACACGTAAAAGCTAACTGCGTATATCGCAAAAAAATACGGCAACATCGCAACAAAATACGGCCGCATCGGAAAAAAATACGGCCGCGAAAGACCCATTCCAACCGCCGCGCATCAAAGCATCACAAACAGAAGAAATAAACACAACAAACACATAAAAAGCTTACTTACAGCACGGGGGGGGGGGGCATCCGGCACCTCCAAAAGTTCATTTACACGTCCATTTAAGTCCAAAACAAAGAGTTTAAACGGCCGAAAATCGGCTAAGCGAGAGAAAAAATGGCCGACGAACAAAACGAAAACGAGGCTCCAGACGTAACTACACTACACTTACTCGCAATAATGAAACACATACTATGCGGAACGGATCACACTCATATTAAACACCATTTTAACCACTACTACGCACAAAATGGCGGATGGAACGCAAATTGGAAGCTGGAACGCAAATAGCGCATGCGTATTGCGTTCTAACGGTCTAACTTTCCAGAATGTTCTACAAGTTTATAAATACTACCTATTTGACAGAGAAAAATACATTTCTCCTCAGGTGATGAACAGAGTGACTTCAGACATAACTACTGCTAAAACTTGAGAAGATAATTTACTACTTTACATTGTGCAAATTACAACTGAGAGGTAAGCAATAATATATTACATTTTATTATCAAGACAGGACATCAAAAAAAAAAATTAAATAAGAAAAAGAGGTTTATGTATACTGACATGTGACACGCACATATATGCGTATAATGTATACTGACAAGTGACACGCACATTTATGTGTATAATGTATACTGACATGTGACATGCGTATAATGTATAGTGACATGTGACACGCACATTTATGTGTATTGCCCCTGCAACAAAATTATCTTAAAACAAACTAATTAAACAACTACATTTAAATTACATTAGAAAAAAATAAGTTGGGACTATTAAAATATGAGTCATGTATACTGATATGTGACACGCACATATATGTGTATCATCTATAGTCACATGTCACACACACATTTATGTATGTTGGCCAAAAATACAAATAAGGTTAATTTAACAATTAAAATATGATTCATGTATAGTGATATGTCACACGCACACAAAAAAATTACTTTCAACTATGGAAATGTGCTTCATGTATGTGACATATGTGTGTTAATTCAAAATAATTACAGAAGTATATTTCAATGAAATTAATTTACTGCAATTCAATAGATCACCTAAAGCTCAATCTTTCTACTTTTTTTAATATTCAGACTCTGCATCAACAGCGTCTCTCAACAATTTGCACCGTGCATTGTGAAGCACAATCCCTTTTAAAGAACACCAACAAAGAAGAAGAGGTAAGATACAAAAATACTTTAAATGCTGAAAAGGCCATGCTTTGTTAAATACAAATAAAAAATTCTATAATTCACTATTTCACTTTATTTTACAAACAGACACTACAAGAAGACCGGCGGATTAAGATTGGCAGGAGGGGACCCTCTGTCATTCCACACTTCAATCAAGGTAAAGTATTAAGTATAAAAAAGAACCGAACCATGAGCCTTATTCAATTGTGAGGTGGCCAATTGAATAGGGCTTTATATAAGCACATAATAGATTTTTTGGACAGACATTTTTAGTTACTGAACTTCTAACCACAATCAAGGTCTTCACTAACTAAAAACTTCTGTCAAAAAATATTTTATGTGCTTATATAGAGCCCTATTCAATTGGTCAAAACGCAATTGATTCAGGACCTAAATATGTTTAATGGGCGAGGGCCTCATTCAAATGTGATTTGCCCATTTCAATAGGGCTCTATATAAGCACAGAGCATATTTTTGAACAGAAGTTTTTAGTTAAAATCTTCTGTAAAAAAAGATGCTCTGTGCTCATATTGAGCCAAATTCCATTGCGAAAAACCAAATTCAATGAGGCCCTCACAATATAACAAATCCAGCAACCAAAGGCCCTCATTCAATTGATATTTTGGACAATTCAATAGGGCTTGAAATAAGCACATTTAGAACCCTATTGAATTGGCCAAACTGCAATTGAATGAGGGCCAAAGGATGCAACATATGGTACACACAAACTGGTACACACAAAACAGGATTGTAACAAACACATAGCAAACTAAATTCATATTCTTTTTGTTTAACAACCTATAACCATTAGAAAAAACACTACATAAGTATAACAAAAGTGGTGCCCATCAAACAGGATTGTACGAAAACTCACACAAACACATAGCAAACTACATTTAAATTCTTATTTAATGTTTAACAACCTATAAGCCTTAGAAAGAAGCCTAAATAAGCATACCAACATTGGTGCGCACCAAACAGGATTGTATGAAAACTCACACAAACACATAGCAAACTACATTTAGATTCTTATTTTATGTTTAACAACCTATTAGCATTACAAAACAACATTAATAAGCATACCAAGAGTGGTGTGCACCAAACAGGATTGTATGAAAACTCACACAAACACATAGCAAACTACATTTACATTCTTATTTTATGTTTAACAACCTATAAGCATTACAAAACAACATTAATAAGCATACCTACAGTGGTGCGCACCAAACAGGATTGTATAAAAACTCACACAAACACATACCAAACTACATTTAGATTCTTATTTTATGTTTAACAATCTATAAGCCTTAGAAAAAGGCCTAAATAAGCATACTAAAAGTGGTGGGCACCAAACGGGATTGTTGAAAAACAAAGAAATAATGTCATTTTTTAGTTCATACAAATACATTCAAATAAAATTACATTTTCATTTTTATTTTATATCAGATACTGCGTCAAGAACATCGGACCAGGAGTTTCAACTGAGGACCAGACCAGCGGACGAGGACTTTCAACAGAGGACCAGACCAGCGGACGAGGACTTTCAACAGAGGACCAGACGATTGGACGAGGACTTTCAACAGAGGACTACACCATCGGACGAGGACTTTCAACAGAGGACCAGACGATTGGACGAGGACTTTCAACACAGGACCAGACCATCAGACGAAGGCTTTCAGCACAGGACCAACAAAGATTCCGCTTCAAATCAAACTTCAACCAAGGTACAGTATAACAAGTAAAAAAAGAGAAAAATTAATTAATATTCTTCTTTAATGTTTAACCACCTATAAGCCTTAGAAAAAAGCCTACAGAAGCATACCAAAATTGCGGCGCACCAAAAAGGATTGTAGAAAAACACAGAAATAATGCCATTTTTACATTAATACAAAGACATTCAAATAACATAACATTTTCATTTTTATTTTATAACAGATACTGCGTCAAGAACATCGGAACAGGAGTTGGAACTGAGGACCACACCAGAGGACGAGGACTTTCAACAGAGGACTACACCATCGGACGAGGACTTTCAACACAGGACCAGACCATCGGACGAAGGCTTTCAACACAGGACCAACAAAGAATTTTGCTTGAAATCAAACTTCAACCAAGGTACAGTATAAAAAGTAATATCTATCATCTATCTCTTATTTGTCTTTTAGGGCCAATAATCTTTAACAGTAAATACAAACTTCAATGTAAACTTAAAAAATAAATTGGCATAGTCCAAAAAAGTCTAAAAACACAGAATCTATACAATTTGTCATTGTAACATTCCAGTCCTAAACCCTAATTTAATTGCCATTTGACAAATTGAATAGTGCTGTAAATAAGGACATAACATCTTATTGAAAATACCTTTTTAGTTACTGAAACACTTGCTTTTGGATACATGTTTAATAAATAAAAATTTCTTTAAATAATTATCTGATGGCCTTATTTAGACTTTTATTCAATTGACCGCATTGAAATTGATTAAGTATAAAATGTTAACACACTATTGATAACTATTTGTCATGAAAAACAACTTAAAATCTCAAAATAAACTAATGGTACATTATTTTATTTTTACAGATTAACATGGCTGATAACGAGAGTAAACAAGAAAAGAAAAGACGCCAAGCTAGAGAACGACGACAGAGAGCAGACAGCCAGCAGACACCGGAGAAGAAGGAAATTCGACGAGAAAAAGAACGCAAAAGAATTGCAAGCAAAAGACTGTCACTTGCAGAAATTAAAGATATGTCAAAAAAAGCAACAAAGAAAATAAAGCATTTACAACCTGTTGCTCAAACATCAGATGACATTTTACCAGAAAAAATACAAGAGATACCAAAAAAAGCAACAAAGAAAACAAAGCATTTAGAACCGTTTCATGAAACATTACATGACATTTTACCTCAAACAATACAACATATACCAAGAAAAGCAACGAAAAAAACAAAACATTTAGAACCTGTTGTTGAAACATTATATGACATTTCACCTGATGAATATGAAAGTCAAAATCCTATATGCTTTGCAAATTGTCCTCTACTCAAGTCTTTAGCAGTAGAGGTTCATAGTTGTGGGGACATGACTACTCAATGTCAGTTTTGTGAGGCTTATTATTTTAAACAGGAGAGACCCAGAGATGGACAATTTATTAGTTGTTGTCAAAAAGGCAAGTTCAAACTTCCAGAAAGGAAAGAATTTCCAATTTATTTACAAAATATTATGACTGAACCTACTTTTCCAAACTACAAAATTTTTAAGACAAACATAAGATCCTACAATAGTGCCATATCCTTTGCATCCATGGGGGCAACATTAGCTGCTAATGTACCAGGACATGGTCCTTACTGTTTTAAAGTCCAAGGACAAATTTATCATCGCACTTCCCATTTACATCCAGAGGAAGGAAATAAAAGAAAATTCGCTCAACTATATGTCCTAGATACAATGGAAGCTGTTGACCAACGTATGCAGATGGAAGAAAATAAAAAATGCTTACCCACTGTTTTCATAGAGCTAAATAACATTATGGACAACAATCCCTACAGTAAAGCTTATAAAAAATTGGCAGAAGTAGAAAATGAACAACTACTTCATGCACAAACACATCAATTACCAATGCCGAAGGTTAATATGGTGCTTAAAAGAGACAGACATACTGATAAACGTCGTTATAACTTGCCAACAACAAATGAGGTTGCAATGGTGTTTCAGAATGATGAAGGAGAACCACCATTTCAAAGAGACATTCGAATATATCCTAGAAATGAGGAGCAACCGTTTATTAATATGAGTATCTTAAGTCCAAATTTAGATCCAATGACATATCCCATCTTTTTCCCACACGGAGAAGCAGGTTGGCAACCAAAATTAACTCTTCCCAGTTACCCAAATGCTAAAGCCAGAATCCGAAATAATGTTTCTATGCTTGAATTTAAAGTAGCTCAAATTGCCATTCGCAATGTATTTAATCCAATTTTATGTGGTGGGAAACTAACACAACAATGGATTATTGATTCATATTTGCAAGTTGAGGCAAATAATTTAAACTTTATCAAATATCAACAAGATAAACTCCATGTAGAACAATATTCTGGACTTATGGACTATGTTGCTGACGTGGCTACAAGCAGAGACATGACAGCTGGCAAAGCCATCATTTTACCATCTTCCTTTCAAGGATCTCCTCGGAATATGAGAGAAAGATACAATGATGCTATGGCTATTGTGACAAAATTTGGCAAACCCGATCTATTTGTGACATTTACATGTAATCCACAATGGCCAGAAATTACACTAAATCTACTTCTTGGACAAACTGCTTCAGATCGACCAGATTTAGTAGCCAGAGTTTTTAAGATTAAATTAAATGAATTAATACGTGACTTCACTATAAATCAGTTATTTGGCAAATGTCTTGCTTATGTATATACCATTGAATTTCAAAAAAGAGGCCTTCCACATGCACATCTTCTAATAATACTTCAAGAAAAAGATAAATTAGATACTTCAGACAAAGTGGATGCAGTCATTGTTGCTGAACTACCAGATCCAGAACTATATGGTAGACTATATGAGATTGTTACTCATCGCATGATTCATGGACCCTGTGGTGACCTTAATCCACAATCACCATGTATGGAAAATAATAAATGTTCCAAAGAATTTCCAAAAGATTATAGAGACAAAACCTATGCCAATTGTGATGGATATCCACTTTATAAAAGAAGAGAAGGAGATAGTGCCATTATTCGTGGAAAAAAAGTGGACAATAGATATGTAGTACCCTACAATCCACATTTACTCATGAAGTACAACGCCCACATCAACGTAGAAGCCTGCACTTCCATCAAATCCATTAAATATGTCTACAAATATATTTACAAAGGTTACGATGCAGCTACTGTAGTCGTCAAAAGTGCAGACAACCCTGAAAGTAGTGAGTTAGTACATGATGAACTTGCATCTCATGTAGATGCTCGCTATGTCAGTGCGCCAGAAGCTATGTGGCGGCTTTTAAAATTTGAAATGCATGATAGATCACATGCAGTATATAGGTTAGCAGTACATTTGCCACAACGACATTTAGTCTATTTCCATGCTGGAAATGAAATGAATGCATTGGCCCAAAGTGAAGATCGTCACACTACACTAACTGCATGGTTTGCATTAAATTCCACTGATGCTGAAGCAACACAATACTTATATATTGAAATTCCATATCACTATGTTTTTGTGAATGGATTATGGAGACCAAGAAAAACCAGAGGCAATAAAATGTTTCCAAGAATTTACACAGTCAGTCCAAGAGATGTGGAACGTTTTTGCTTACGGATATTACTTTTAAATGTTCCTGGAGCACAAAGTTTTGAACACTTAAGAACTGTTAATGACATTGTATATGAATCCTTCCATTTAGCTGCAAGACATAGAAACTTACTCGCTGATGATACAGAGTGGGAAAGATGTTTAGAAGAAGCAGCACAATGTCAAATGCCACGACAGATGAGAGAACAATTTGCTTTTATTTGTATCTTCTCAAATGCTCCAAATGCATTAGCTTTGTGGGAGACTTTTAAAAGTAATATGGCTGAAGACTTTATGCGACGATACAATGAACCCATTGCACACTTAAAAGCGTTAATGGAAATCCAAGAAGTCTTTTTAACTCATGGATTAAGTTGTGCAAGTTTTAATTTGCCTGATCCAGGTCTTATAGATGACATTAACTTTGAAGACTATGACATTCAACTACAAGCAGAAAGAACAGAAGAAAGACTTGCAACTTTAAATACACTACAATTGCAAGCATTTCATGCCATTAAAAATGCTATAGATGATGACATGGTGACAGAGCGTTATTTCTATCTTGATGGACCTGGCGGATCAGGAAAAACATATTTGTACAATTTATTAATGAGTTCAGTACGAGCACAAGGAAAAATAGCAATGGCGTTTGCCACTACTGGAATTGCTGCACTTTTATTAGAAGGTGGAAGAACTGTTCATAGTGGATTTAAACTGCCAGTGCCTATTTTAGAAAATTCTGTGTCAGATATTCGCATGACATCCTTACAAGCAAAGAAATTGAAGAAATGTAAATTAATTATAATAGATGAGGCCACAATGATGTCATGCTATGCCCTCCAATGTATTGACCGTTTGCTTCATGAAGTCATGGAGAATATTTTTCCATTTGGTGGAAAGGTAATGTTGTTGGGTGGCGATTTCAGACAAACATTACCTGTCGTTGTACATGGAAATCGAACTGACATTATCGAAACATGTATAAAGTCAAGTACAGTATGGAAACATTTTACCCATCTTCAACTGCAACAAAATATGAGATCAGAAGGCCAAACTGATTTCAATGATTGGCTTATTAAAATTGGAGAAGGCAGAACAGAAAAAATACTACATTTACCTGACGACACTGTAGAGATCCCACCTCATATGATTTGTCAACAAGATATTATATCGGCTATATTTGAAGGGAGCATAAATAACGAAGAATATTGCGAGCTTGCCAACCAAGTCATACTGACGTGTAAAAATAAAGATGCATTAATCCTCAATAATGAAATCTTTAAAAAAATGTATGCACCACAAAGAAATTATCACAGTGCTGATTCTGTACTTGCTGATGACAATGAAAGTCAGGCTAACTTTTCGACTGAATTCATAAACTCTTTAACTCCTTCTGGAATGCCACCACATATTTTACAGCTAAAGAAAGGTGCAATTATCATGTTACTGCGAAATATGAACCCCAAAAAAGGCCTATGCAATGGCACAAGATTAATTGTTCAACAATTAAAGGACCATTTTATAGATGCTGAAATTTTAACTGGGACCCATAAAGGAGAGAGAGTTTTCATACCAAGAATAGATTTAGCACCAAGTGAAAGTAGTCTCCCTTTTATACTTCAAAGAAGACAATTTCCCATTATTATGGCATTTGCCATGACCATTAATAAATCACAAGGTCAAACTTTCAAATCTGTGGGTATTTTCTTGGAAGAACCAGTTTTTGCACATGGTCAATTGTACGTTGCGTTGTCACGGTGCAAAAATCCACAGGCTATTAAAGTTTACATTGAAAACAATGAAAGTCAAGGTGATTTATTAGAAGATGGACGTATTTTTACTAAAAACATTGTCTACTATGAAGTACTATAACTTTGAAGGATACAAATTAAAGATGCCAAGATTTTTTTAAAGCATTGCAAAATACATAACAATTGGTTGTTTAATTCAGTCATAATTAATGGAAGTCATGTTTATGAATGATTTGCCTCACAAAATACTTGCCTTGCATTGTTAGTAAAAATTATGTTAAAATGTTAAGTCACTATGTTAATGTTTCTAATGTTACAAGTTTAAAAAATATATTTTCAAGTTATTTCATTCAACAGATTACAAAGTGGATGTTAAGAGGTCAAGCACCTTTTAAGTCACAATGTAAATATTGTCTGTTATCTTAAGATTACTACCTACATTAATGTTTATCGCCAGTTTATGTGCTCAGTAATGAATTACTTTAATTACGTACGTTTTAAGAAGAGTTTTACTGTATGCCTTCCTCTACATTCAATGTATATTCAAGTTAACAATTATTGTGATAGAAATTGCATTTTAATACTGATTAATTTAAATGTCAATTGTTTTTACATTCAAATGTTAATACTTTTAATAAAAAATTAGGTTACAAAATGTATTCACTATGTTCCTGTTTATAATGTTCAAAATTATACCAATGTTTTGTCAACTTCTAAACTTACATAAAAAATAAAGTTCAAGTTTAAAAATATATACTTTGATGGTTATTGCTTACATATAGTTTAAACTTCATGTTAAAATTCCCGACGTTTAAAGAAGGCTTTTTACTTTCCTATTCATTCAATGTATATTAAAGTTAACAATTCTTCAGATACTAATTACATTTTAAAAAACCATTACATCAACATTTTACAAAAATACACGTTCATATTAAAATACTTACAAGTGTCAAAAATATATGTTAATAACTAAACAACTTGACAAACATATACATCACATTGCCGTCATTTTTTGACGGGCAAGTCGCTAGTAACTCTGATAACAATGGAAATGTTTCCTCTAACACCCTCTGTTGCATTTCCATTGTTTGAAATGCACACTGTTCAGGAATTCTCTTCTATTCCTCTCCAGGTTGCTGTGATCTGTTTACTCTTCTCTGCATGT
>CM050163.1:117752806-117757806 GCA_027410445.1 Discoglossus pictus
GGGGGTGCCTCCCTCAGGCCTGCCCTGCAACCCCCTACCTCCCCTTGTGCATTGCAGGCCTCAGGGGCCCCTAGAAGTCCTCTCCCATTTCCCAGCCGTGGGGGGACCAAGCCTCAACTCCCATGCCCAGGAGGGTGAGGCATCACTGGGCCTGCAGCTATGCTCCTCTTGAAGCTACTGGAGCTCTGTCTCTGGGAGAGACAATCCCCCTTGTGAAAGCCCCTGAGAACTGCACTTACAAGGGGGAAAAAAGGAAGAAAAAATGAAAAGTGCCATTATTTTAATTTGTTTTTCTTCCAGGACCAGAGGCAGCAGGGAGTTGCCCAGGGTACTCAGCCCACTCTCAATGAATGAATGTCAGACAAGAGATTAGGGAAAGGTAGGGGTTTCAGTTTGCCAGGGCTTGAAAAACATGTCACCAAAATTCTCCTGGAACCATCCTCCAACGGGTCTGTTAAAGACAACCCGGTAAATAAAGGTAAAGGTAGCGAATAGGTAGGTTTGGGCTGACCTCTTTAAACTGGCCCCTGACCTAGGGGGATCAGATCCGTCTTCATCACCAATTCCGCGGAGGTGTGGCTGACTTTCATCTTGTCCCAGGCAACTTGTTTAGCTGCTGGAGACAGAGGGGAAACAGTGCCTGCCCGGCTGTCCCCAACCTTCCCTGGGCTTTGCATGCCTCAGGGGCCCAGGGAGAAGAAGATGTAGAACCGGCCCCCGGGGAGAAGCCTCCCTCAGGCCTGCCCTGCAACCCCCTACCTCCCCTGTGCATTGCAAGACTCAGGGCCCTCTGGAAGTCCTCTCCCATGCCCAGGCCGTCGGGGACCCAGACTCACCTCCCATGCCCAGGACGGTGAGGCATGGCTGGGATGCAGCTTTGCTCCTCTGGAGATGGCTGGAGCTCTGTCTCTGTGAGAGTCATGCCCCATTGGGTAAGCCCCTGAGGACCGTACTTACAAGGGGAAAAAAGGAAGAAAAAATGTATCTTTTTTTTTTCCAGGAACGGAGGCAGCAGGGTGTTGCCCAGGGCGCTCAGCCCACTTTCAGTGAAAGGAGGTCAGACAAGAGATGCAGGAAAGACCGGGGATTCAGCTTGTCAGGGCCTGAAAAGCGTGTCACCGAGAATCTCCTGGAACCTATGCCCAACGGGTCTGTAAAAGACAAACCAAGGACTGGGGGGTAAGGGGGGCGAATGGGTAGGTTTGGGCTGACCTCCTTAAACCGGCCCCTGGCCTAGGGGGGTCAGATCCGTCTTCATCGCCAATTAGGCGGAGGTGTGGCTGACCGCCAACTTGTGTAGCTGCTGGAGACAGAGGGGAAACAGTGCCTGCCCGGCTGTCCTCTACCTCCTCTGGTCTATGCCAGCCTCCGGGCCTCGGTAGAAGGAGGCCTTCCCTTGTCTGCCCAGCATACCCTTACCTTCCCTGAGCTTTACCAGCCTCAGGGGCCCCTGAAAGTCCTCTCCCATGAACCGGCAAGGGGGGGCCCAGCCTCATCTCCCATGCCCAGGAGGGTGAGACTAAGCTCCCTGGGAGGCTGCTTGAGCTCTGTGTCTCTGAGAGACGCTCCCCCTGTACAGTATGTATTCCTTTGCAAGCCCACAGAAGATGAAGGTGAAGAACCAAGGAGGTGAATGTGCCTAGAAGCAACCATTCACATTGGGGTGAATTTGTCCCACCCACCCCTGGATCTCAGAGCTTAGCCCTCCTTTCGCAAGGAGGCCCCTCAGTTTTGAGGCCTGAGACACGGGAGGCCCTGCATCGTTAAGCCTAGGGACCCGGTGGGCTTCCAGTGTTAGGATTTTTCATATTTTATTTTGAACTAATGGCCTGGTTTTTGCATACAAACCCTTACAACTAAACAGACAGTAATAGACAACCATAATTTAGAAAAATTACTTTTATTTAACTGCACTTTAACTGTGCTGGCCCAAGTTGTCATGGTGGCAATGTACGGGAAGAAAAGGAGACAGGTTACTCTTTGGATGGGGAATCCTCTTCCATGGTAATATCAGGAACCATCACAGGGGGTGTTTCTCCTGTCTGTCCATTAACACCACTGCACCCTGCTGAAGACTCTGCTGGAGACTGTGATGTAGGCACTGTCACAAGAAACCTATCGATAGAAACTTGTGTCTGCCTCCGTTTTAAGATGTTTCTGAATGGAGACATTGCTTGATCATCAAACAAGTCCACCAGCTGGCTTCCCTGAGCTTTGTCTGGGTGATGGTGTTGAACAAAATGTTTGAGCTCAGTCCATTTTGCACACATTTGTTTGATTAGTGCAACAGGTGTTTCCTCCCTTGAATCCTCTTTACTTGAAGAACAAAGTTCATCAGGCACACCCTCTTGCTGCTCTCTCTGAAGCTCCCGCAGCTCCTCTGTGCTGAGCTCTTCTCTCTGCTCCTCCACTAGCTCTTTGATGTCATCGGCACTGACCTCCAGGCCCATGGACTTGCCCAGAGCCACAATCTCCTTCACTACTGGGCTAGGATCAGCCTCCAAGTTGGCTGGAGCTACAGCCTCTGGCTACAATTTCCTCCAGCTACAGTTCATGCTCTTGTGAGAGACCTCATGCCAGGCCTTATCTATCAGAGTGATACAGTGGAGGATGTTGAAATGGTTCTTCCAGAACTGTTTCCGTGTCAACTGGGTATCTGAGGTCACCTCAAAGCACCTCTGGAAGGGGGCCTTTGTATATAACTTCTTAAAGTTGGAGATGACCTGCTGGTCTATGGGCTGGATCAGAGGAGTTGTGTTCGGGGCAAAAACTTCACTTTGATGAACTTAAAGTCCTCCAGCAACTTGTCCTCAATGGCTGGAGGGTGAGCAGGAGCATTGTCCATGATTAAGAGAGCACTTAGAGGCAGTTTTTTCTCCACCTAATAGTTCTTCACGGTTGGGCAAAAAAATTCATTCGTCCATTCCGTGAAGATCACTCAGGTTATCCAAGCTTTTCTGTTGGCCCTCCACATCACACTTAACCTGTCTTTCTGGATGTTTTGCCTCTTGAACACTCTGGGGTTCTGGCTCTGGTACACTAGTAGGGGCTTGATTTTTAAATCCCCACTAGCATTCCCGCACAACAACTGAGTTATCCTGTTCTTAAAGGCCTTGTGTCTTGGCAATGTCTTCTCCTCCTGGGTGATGTAGGTCCTGGAAGGCATCTTCTTCCAAAATAGCCCTGTCTCATCGCAGTTGAAAACATGTTGTAGAACAAAAGCCTCAGCCTCCACATACTGTCTGAAGTCAGTGACAAAAGTTTCAGCAGCTTCTTTGTCTGAGCTAGCTGCCTCTCCGTGCCTCACCACACTGTGATACCTGTTCTCTTTTGGAAATTGTCAAACCATCCGTGACTGGCTTTAAATATCTCTGAGATCTCAAGACTTGCTGTCGGCTTTTCTTTCATTAGATCAGCGTACAGTTGTCTGGCCTTCTCTCATATTATAGCCTGTCTCCTGTATCCTTTCTCCTGTATCCAAACGTAGAGTAATTTCTCTACCTCCTCCAAGGTCTTTGGCCGCTGCTTGGTGATGGTACTCACGCCTCTAGCCACATCAGCTCCCT
This sequence comes from Discoglossus pictus, assembly GCA_027410445.1. Lineage (NCBI taxonomy): Eukaryota > Metazoa > Chordata > Amphibia > Anura > Alytidae > Discoglossus > Discoglossus pictus. Next base: position 117,756,373 of record CM050163.1, read on the forward strand.
TAATGGATTCTTTATTTTTCACAATGGTAGCAATTGTGGATGCTAACCTTTTGTACTAAGCAACGAGATCACAGATGCGGCTGCCCCCTTCATACTTGGCTATTATTTCTATTTTGCAATCTATGGTGATTTTCTCTTTTTTGCGCCGAGTGGTATCCTTCTTTGGACTCATGATGTAGGTGCAGGCTCGACTCGGGCAAATGCAGACACTGGCACAAGACATGGACCCCTTGCTCACTGTGCCTTAGGAAGTTCAGCTGCACCTTACTGATGAGGCCCATGAAGGCAGAAATGCTTCTGGGGTTTGCTGTATTTCCTGTTCAGGTTAGAATCGCCTGGTATTTTGGGGCTGGGTCACTCTTTTGAGTGAGACCAGACTGATATACTTCAGGATATTTCTCCCTGTGAAGGGCACAAGTGAGTTAAAAGAGGTGCTCTCAGAGTGGATTATCATTTCCATAGAACTAATCTATTAAGGTTAGTTTGTTGTCTGATGAGCACCTCTGACATAGTTATTTTGTGTGTATATATATATATATATATATATATATATATATATACATATATATACAATACATATATGTATATATTTATTATTGTTTTTTTATAACGCTCCAGCATATTCCGTATGTATATTTGTATATTTATATATATATATATATATATATATATATATATATATATATATATATATATATATATATATATATATACATATATATTGTAACAGAGTGAAGCAAAGAATACCCCTAGGGGTAGTTTAATTAAAGAGGCTGGAAGATTTGTCTGAAGAAAGAAAGAGTTAACTCTGGGCAGTGATCAGAGGATAATTGAAGCCCAGCTGTGGATTGCCTTTAAGACAACAGCAGAGAGATGGGTGGAGTCTCTCTCACTTAGGCTTGGGCCTAAGCCATGTGAGCAGTGTGTGAAATCTGCTCCTGTTGGTGAGCTGCTGTTGGCAGCAAAGAGCAAGCTACATAAGAGAAGCTTGCTGACTTTTCCTGTTTGGATTTTTAATCTGATGTGCGATTTGGATTGAGAGACTGAAGTCTGTTCTAGGAAGCTGTTTGCAGTTTGAAGACTGCTTCTCCAGAGATTGCTCACAGAGAAAGTTGTTTACAGTCAGAAGACTGATGTTCCAGAGATTGCTAGCAGAGAAAGCTGCTATTCCAGAGATTGCAGTCACAAGACTGCTATTCCAGAGATTGCTCGCAGAGGAAGCTGTATTCCAGAGGATGTGAGTACAGGATTATATTTTCCTTACAAGAGTCCGTGTAAAGTAACTCCAGGGAGAAGGCAGCAGTCTAACTGCGAACTGGACAGATTTTCTCCAAAGACTGTTTAAGGGTCCCTGGAGGTTGGACCATTGTCTGCTGATGAAGATATTTACAAAAGAACTGTGTGTTTTTGTTATACCTTTGGCTGATGTAAGCC
>CM050163.1:117765306-117772806 GCA_027410445.1 Discoglossus pictus
TTAGCCTGACTTTCATTGTCATCAGCAAGTACAGAATCAGCACTGTGATAATTTCTTTGTGGTGCATTAATTTTTTTTAAGATTTCATTATTTAGGATTAATGCATCTTTATTTTTACACGTCAGTATGACTTGGTTGGCAAGCTCGGAATATTCTTCGTTATTGATGCTCCCTTCAAATATAGCCAATATAATATCTTGTTGACAAATCATCTGAGGTGGGATCTCTACAGTGTCGTCAGCTAAATGTAGTATTTTTTCTGTTCTGCCTTCTCCAATTTTAATAAGCCAATCATTTAAATCATTTTGTCCTTCTGATCTCATATTTTGTTGCAGTTGAAGATGGGTAAAATGTTTCCATACTGTGCTTGACTTGATACAGGTTTCGATAATGTCAGTTCGATTTCCATGTACAACAACAGGTAATGTTTGTCTAAAATCGCCACCCAACTACATTACCTTTCCACCAAATGGAAAAATATTATCCATGACTTCACGAAGCAAACGGTCAATACATTGGAGGGCATAGCATGACATAATTGTGGCCTCATCTATTATAATTAATTTACATTTCTTAAATTTCTTTGCTTGTAAGGATGTCATGCGAATATCTGACACAGAAGTTTCTAAAATAGGCACTGGCAGTTTAAATCCACTATGAACAGTTCTTCCACCTTCTAATAAAAGTGCAGCAATTCCAGTAGTGGCAAACGCCATTGCTATTTGTCCTTGTGCTCGTACTGAACTCATTAATAAATTGTACAAATAGGTTTTTCCTGATCCGCCAGGTCCATCAAGATAGAAATAACGCTCTGTCACCATGTCATCATATATTGCATTTTTAATGGCATGAAATGCTTGCAATTGTAGTGTATTTAAAGTTGCAAGTCTTTCTTGTGTTCTTTCTGCTTGTAGTTGAATGTCATAGTCTTCAAAGTTTATGTCATCTATAAGACCTGGATCAGGCAAATTAGAACTTGCACAACTTACCGTATTTTTCGCCGTATAAGACGCACTTTTTCTTCCCCAAAACTGGGGGAGGAAAGTTGGTGCGTCTTATACGGCGAATATACCTTTTCAAACTGCCTCTGTCCTCTTGATCTCACCCCAGCGCTTCCTACCAGCATCGCGTCGGCCGGTGCGTCCTAGTGACGTCACACACGCAACGCTGCAGTACACGAGAAGTGCTGGTAGGAAGCACTGGGGTGAGATCAAGATGGCAGAGATCAGAAGAAAGGTGAGGATCAGGGGGGTCCGGGAGGATCAGGACAGTCAGGGAGGGTCAGGGAGGATCAGGAGGGTCAGGGAGGATCAGGAGGGTCAGGGAGGGTCAAGGGCTCCCAAATGCTCCCAAATGCTGCAGTATATGGATATGGATATGTATGTGTATGTGTGTGTGTGTGTATGTATGTGTGTGTATGTGTATGTGTGTGTATGTGTGCATGTATGTGTGTGTATATATGTATGTATGTGTATGTATATTTATGTGTGTATGTATATGTATGTATGTGTATCTATATATATATATATATATATATATATATATATATATATATATATATATATATATTTGTGTGTAATGTAGGTGTGTATCTGTGTGTAAAGTGTATTTGTGTTTGATTCAGATTTTTTTTTTCTTGTTTTCCTCCTCTAAAAACTAGGTGCGTCTTATCTGCCGGTGCGTCTTATAGGGCGAAAAATACGGTAATCCATGAGTTAAAAATACTTCTTGGATTTCCATTAATGCTTTTAAGTGTGCAATGGGTTCATTGTATCGTCGCATAAAGTCTTCAGCCATATTACTTTTAAAAGTCTCCCACAAAGCTAATGCATTTGGAGCATTTGAGAAGATACAAATAAAAGCAAATTGTTCTCTCATCTGTCGTGGCATTTGACATTGTGCTGCTTCTTCTAAACATCTTTCCCACTCTGTATCATCAGCGAGTAAGTTTCTATGTCTTGCAGCTAAATGGAAGGATTCATATACAATGTCATTAACAGTTCTTAATTGTTCAAAACTTTGTGCTCCTGGAACATTTAAAAGTAATATCCGTAAGCAAAAACGTTCAACATCTCTTGGACTGACTGTGTAAATTCGTGGAATTATTTTATTGCCTCTGGTTTTTCTTGGTCTCCATAATCCATTCACAAAAACATAGTGATATGGAATTTCAATATATAAGTATTGTGTTGCTTGAGCATCATTTGAATTTAATGCAAACCATGCAGTTAGTGTAGTGTGACGATCTTCACTTTGGGCCAATGCATTCATTTCATTTCCAGCATGGAAATAGACTAAATGTCGTTGTGGCAAATGTACTGCTAATCTATATACTGCATGTGATCTATCATGCATTTCAAATTTTAAAAGCCGCCACATAGCTTCTGGTGCACTGACATAGCGAGCATCTACATGAGATGCAAGTTCATCATGTACTAACTCACTACATTCAGGGTTGTCTGCATTTTTGACGACTACAGTAGCTGCATCATATCCTTTGTAAATATATTTGTAGACATATTTAATGGATTTGATGGAAGTGCAGGCTTCTACATTGATGTGGGCGTTGTACTTCATGAGTAAATGTGGATTGTAGGGTACTACATATCTATTGTCCACTTTTTTCCACGAATAATGGCACTATCTCCTTCTCTTCTTTTATAAAGTGGATATCCATCACAATTTGCATATGTTTTGTCTCTATAATCTTTTGGAAAATCTTTTGAACATTTATTATTTTCCATACATGGTGATTGTGGATTAAGGTCTCCACAGGGTCCATGAATCATGCGATGAGTAACAATCTCATATAGTCTACCATATAGTTCTGCATCTGGTAGTTCAGCAACTATGACTGCATCCACTTTGTCCGAAGTATCTAATTTATCTTTCTCTTGAAGTATTATCAGAAGATGTGCATGTGGAAGGCCTCTTTTTTTAAATTCAATGGTATATACATAAGCAAGACATTTGCCAAATAACTGATTTATAGTGAAGTCACGTATTAATTCATTTAATTTGACCTTAAAAACTCTGGCTACTAAATCTGGTCGATCAGAAGCAGTTTGTCCAAGAAGTAGATTTTGATTAATTTCTGGCCATTGTGGATTACATGTAAATGTCAGAAATAAATCTGGTTTTCCAAATTTTGTCACAATAGCCATAGCATCATTGTATCTTTCTCTCATATTTCGAGGAGATCCTTGAAAGGAAGATGGTAAAATGATGGCTTTGCCAGCTGTCATGTCTCTGCTTGTAGCCACGTCAGCAACATAGTCCATGAGTCCACAATATTGCTCTACACGTAGTTTATCTTGTTGATATTTTATAAAGTTTAAATTATTTGCCTCAACTTGCAAATATGAATCAATAATCCATTGTTGTGTTAGTTTTCCACCACATAAAATTGGATTAAATTCATCTCGAATGGCAATTTGAGCTACTTTAAATTCAAGCATAGAAACATTATTTCGGATTCTGGCTTTAGAATTTGGGTAACTGGGAAGGGTTAATTTTGGTTGCCAACCTGCTTCTCCATGTGGGAAAAAGATGGGATATGTCATTGGATCTAAATTTGGACTTAAGATATTAATATTAATAAATGGTTGCTCCTCATTTCTGGGATATACTCTAATGTCTCTTTGAAATGGTGGTTCTCCTTCATCATTCTGAAAGACCATTGCAACCTCATTTGATGTTGGCAAGTTATAACAACGTTTATCAGTATGTCTGTCTCTTTTAAGCACCATATTAACCTTTGGCATGGGTAATTGATGTCTTTGTGCATGAAGTAGTTGTTCATTTTCTACTTCTGCCAATTTTTTGTAAGCTTTACTGTAGGGATTGTTGTCCATAATGTTATTTAGCTCTATGAAAACACTGGGTAAGCATTTTTTATTTTCTTCCATCTGCATACGTTGGTCAACAGCTTCCATTGTATCTAGGACATATAGTTGAGCGAATTTTCTTTGCTCTCCTTGCTCTGGATGTAAATGTGAAGTCCGATGATAAATTTGTCCTTGGACTTTAAAACAGTAAGGACCATGTCCTGGTACATTAGCAGCTAATGTTGCCCCCATAGATGCAAATGATATGGCACTATTGTAGGATCTTATGTTTGTCTTAAAATTTTTGTAGTTTGGAAAAGTAGGTTCAGTCATAATATTTTGTAAATAACTGGGAAATTGTTTCCTTTCTGGAAGTTTGAACTTGCCTTTTTGACAACAACTAATAAATTGTCCATCTCTGGGTCTCTCCTGTTTAAAATAATATGCCTCACAAAATTGACATTGAGTACTCATGTCCCCACAACTATGAACCTCTACTGCTAAAGACTTGAGTAAAGGACAATTTGCAAAGCATATAGGATTTTGACTTTCATATTCATCAGGTGAAAAGTCATGAAATGTTTGAACAACAGGTTCTAAATGTTTCGTTTTTTTCGTGGCTTTTCTTGGTATATGTTGTCCTTGTTTTGTTGAAATGTCCTGTAAAGTTTCAGTAAGAGGTTGTAAATGCTTTGTTTTTGTAGTTGCTTTTTTGGTCTGTCTTGAATTGTATCTTGTAAAATGTCATCTGATGTTTGAGGAACAGGTTGTAAATGCTTTATTTGCTTTTTTTTTTTTTTGTCGTATCTTTCATTTTTGCAGCTGATAGTCTTTTATTTGCAAGTCTTTTGCGTTCTTTTTCTCGTCGAATTTCTTTCTCCTCAGGTGTCTGCTGGGCGGCCCATCTCTCTTGTCTTTCTCTAGTTTGAGGTCTTTTCTTCTCTTCTTTGGTCTCGTTATCAGCCATATTAATCTGTAAAAGAAAAAAAAGAAATGTAATTGTGTATATTTAAATTTGTAATTCCTGTTAAAGATTATTGTGCACAATTTGGAAAAAAAAATTTAAATCATTAATGTATCACTTATATTTATTTCAAAGTTTTAATTCCTGGCCTCACTGAATAACAATTTGGCCAATGGAATAGTGCTGTAAATAAGCAGTTAACATCTTTTTTTTAAATAATTTTTTAGTTCTACAAAACCTTGTTTGTGGATAGATGTTTACCACTGACAAACTTCTTTGCTCGAAAAAACATTGATGTGGTTATTGAGCTATGTATTGCATAGTGGCAATTTAAATAGAATAAGGGAGATAGTATTTTTTAGTTTTCTCCTTTTGTACTTATTATACTGTACCTTAGTTGAAGTGTGATTTAAATCCTAATGTTTGTTGGTCCTCGGTGGAAAATCGTTGTCCAATGGTGTGGTCCTCTGTTAGAAGTCCTCGTCCGATGGTGTGGTCCTCTGTGTAAAATCCTGGTCCTATGGTCTGGTCCTCTGTTGAAAGTCGTGGTCCGATGGTGTGTTCCTGTGGCGATAGCCCTCGTCCGATGTTGTGGTCCTCGTAGTGGTCCTTTGGTGAAAGTCCTGGTCCGATGGTCTGGTCCTGTGTTGAAAGTCCTCGTCCGCGGGTCTGGTCCTGTGTTGAAAGTCCTCGTCCGATGGTCTGGTCCTGTGCTGAAAGTCCTCGTCCGATTGTCTTCACGCAGTATCTGTTGTAATATAAAATAGAAAATGTTGTTTGAGTGAAATGTCTTTTAAATAATTAAAAAATGTATTAATTTTGGTGTATTGTATCTGTTATGTTTATTTTTTTCTATTTTATTTTATTTTAACTTAATGTACAATACCACGACTTTTGTTATTCTTATTTAAGGTTCTTAGTAAGGCTTGTAGGTTGTGAAATATTAAAGAAGAATATTAATTTATTTTGGTATGTGTTTGTGTGTTTTTTTTGGGACAATCCTGTTTTGTGCACACCACTTGTGGTATAGTTATTTAAGCTTCATTGTAATGGTTATAGGTTGTTAAACATTAAAGAAGAATCTTAATTTAGTTTCCTATGTGTTTGTATGAGTTTTAGTACAATCCTGTTTTGTGCATACCACTTTTGTTCTATTTATTTATGCTTCTTTGTAAGGCTTCTAGGTTGTTAAACATTAAGTAAGAATAAGAATGTAGTTTGCTATGTGTTTGTGTTATTTTTTGTACAATCCTGTTTTGTGCGCACCACTTGTGGTATACTTATTTAGCCTTTATTAAGATGGTTATAGTTTGTTAAACATGAAATAATAATATTAATGTAGTTTGCTATGTGTTTGTGTTAGTTAGTTACAATCCTGTTTTGTGCGCACCACTTGTGCTAAAGTTATTTAGTCTTGATTGTACTGGTTATAGGTTGTTAAACATTAAATAAGAATGTAAATGTTTTTTCCTATGTGTTTGTGTGTTTTTTTGTACAATCCTATTAGGTGCGCACAGCTTTTGTAATTCTTATTTAGGCTTCTTTGTAAGGCTTATAGGTTGTAAAACATTGAATAAGAAAGTTAATTTAGTTTGCTATGTGTTTGTGTGAGTTTGTTCCAATCCTGTTTTGTGTGTACCACTTTGTGTGTACCATATGTTGCATAGTTTGTCCCTCATTCAATTGAATTTTTTCCAATATAATAGTACTCTAAGGCCCTCATTCAATAGCAATTTTGACAATTGAATAGGGGTCTAAATAAGCACATCACATTTATTTTTTAAAGAAGTTTTTAGTTATTAAGCATCTATCCAAAAGCAAGGTTTTCTCTAACGAAAAACTTCTTTAAAAAATATATGTTATGTGATTATTTTGATCCCTATTGAATTAGCAAAATCGCAATTGAATATGGGCCTAAATGTGCTTAATTAGAGCCATATTCAATTGGGCAAAATAGCAATTGAATGAGAGGCTTTGGTTGCTGCATTTGTTATATTGTCGGGGCCTCATTCAATTGCGTTTTGGGCAATGTAATAGAGCTCAATATGACCAGAGAGCATATTTTTTTACAGAAGTTTTTAGTTAGTGAAGTTGTATCCAAAAGCAACTTGTTCACTAACTAAAAAGTTCCTTAAAAAAATATCCTCTGTGCTTATATAGAGCCCTATTGAAATGGGCAAATCACATTTAAATGAAGCCCTCGGCCATTAAAGATATATAGGTCCTCATTCCATTTGAATTTTGACAATTGAATAGGGCTCTATATAAGCACATAACATATTTTTTGACCGAAGTTTTTAGTTATTGAAGACCTTGATTTTGTATCGAAGTTCATTAACTACAAATTTCTGTATAAAAAATATGTTATATGCTTATATAGAGCCCTATTCAATTGGCAAACTCACAATTGAATGAGGCTCATGGTTCGTTTCTTTTTTATACTTAATACTTTACCTTGATTGAAGTGTCGAATGACAGAGGGTCCCCTCCTGCCAATCTTAATCCGCAGGTCTTCTTGTAGTGTCTGTTTGAAAAAGAAAGTGAAATAGTTATTTGTATATTTCTTATTTTTCATGTAGCAAAGCATGGCCTTTTGAGCATGTAATGTCTTGTTCTATCTTACCTGTTCTTGTTTGTTGGTGTTCTTTAAAAGGGATTGTGCTTCACAGTGCACAGTGCAAATTGTTGAGTGACGCTGTTGATGCAGAG
>CM050163.1:117777806-117780306 GCA_027410445.1 Discoglossus pictus
TTTCATAGAAAGAAGGTGAAACCATTTATATATCCTCATATGTAATATAATAAAAAGTAGAATATAAATACATATACAGAGATCGAAAAGATGGTGACAGATCAGCGATTCTATAAACATGTTTAGTTTAATGTGTAATAGATGTAAACGTGGTTCATCAAGTTGTACAAATGAATTTGTTAGAAATAGGTACACATCTCTTTGTGATAAAAGAAATTAAACCAATTGGTCTTTTAAAGATCTCCCCAATAGAGAGAGAAAAAACAAGGGTTCTCTTTAAGGCATAGGAAGGACCTTCAGGATTAAGCTTGACATTATCATATGACCAAAAGTTCACAATCACATGTCTCAGATCTAGCCAATAGGAACTGAGTCTAGTTCGTGAAAAAAAGCCCGCAAAGTTGCAAACGGAGCAACTTGCCAGTCCGATGTGGTGCCTCTGAGGAAGCAGTCATTGCGAAACCAGCTGGTCAGGCACCTACTAGGACTATTTTGGAGTTCTAACAGATACTATCAGACTCAAGACTTAAGACTTTACTAGTTAAACTCTCTCTTTTTTTAGAAAACATTTTTTTACATTTTGTATACAAGTCCGCGGACCTTACTACAAAAGTGCGATGAGGATGCCAGAGAGCGCGAGGCTCCTTGCTTGAAGGATGCTTCAGGCGGTCTGAGCACAGGTAAACCACACAGACAAACTAGAACAATAACATAAAGTTTGGCAAAACACACCGGTAAGGAGGAGGAACCAAAATTACATCTGGGCTTTGGGCTGATCCAAGTAAGATTGTTTAATTTCTCTACCATTAGACTTTGCTTCAAACTTTTTTTGTGATTCTACATTTTTTTTGTATCTTATCATGATATACTGATATATAGCATTGCCTGTAGAGCCCCAGTGAGAGAACTTATAGACTCCGCCATGCACCATGGATGCTAAGTAACATCATTACGCTATGTGGTCACATAAAGGAATAGTTTACGAAGTCTTCATATATTTCTATGATATATTATCTGGTCAGTTTCTCCTACTTTTTAGGGTATATACTGATATCCTCTATTTACCTACTACCCATTTGAGGGTTTATTTATACCTAGAGACTAGACATATTTCTCCTATCAGGAGAACTCGATATAGGATATAGGATATTTTTATTCCTACATTTCTCTACCGTATATTCACACTTTTTCCATATTAGTTGAGCACAGTACCTTACACTTATTTTATTCCATCTATTTAGCTGCATATTTTGCACCTTTATGACCAACCTAACAATTTTGGGTCATATAAAACTTACCCTCACATAGAGTTCTACTAGTTAGATACTTAATATAATCCTCTTACACTTCACTTACCACATTACACCCCTTAGCTACTTACCTAACCACTTGCCGCATTGTCGGCACTATATGGGCCAGCAACATACGCCCCCTCCTTTCCCGGTGTTCCCTTAGTAGGACGCTGGGAGCCGAGGCGTTGGAGGCATTACCCATTCTTATACTTTGTACATCTTTCATATTTATTTTTATTATAGTATATACATTATATATACACGCACGTTCACCTATATATCTTCCTTTTTTGTTGTACATTGGTACCTTGTAGCACATTGCACACATCACCATTGTCAACCCTATGTCCCCTAGCACTTTGTCTGGGATTCCCCCTATAGGTGCTTATTTTGGCCTCCGGGGCACAACTCTATATGCCTATTTACCTCCCGGTGCATCCCTAATAGGACACTGGGAGCTAAGGCATTGGACACGTAGCCCGTGTGAGCAATCAGCGCCATCAGTTGAGAGATCCCTCTCACATCACATCACCCTAGCGGTCTATAGCATTATATTTATTACTTTTTCAGCTACTTCACAACCAGGGTTGTATACGGTATTGTTGTAATTGTCACCTATTATAGTCCTTTTTAGAGCATTATACCTTTTTAATACTATTTCGATGAGTTTCCAATTTTAATATTATTTATTAAAATCATATTTTAAATTCATTATCAATTTAGTATGTGACTACATTACATATTTTTTCCTTCCTCTTTCTTTTTTGTATTTTTTCATATGGGTGTCAGGCACCACATAACCCTAGCCGAGGGTTACATAGGGTTTTTTTTGTTATACATATATATATATATATATATACATATATATATATATATGTATATATGTATATATATATATATATACATATATATATATATATGTATATATGTATATATATATATTTATATATATATGTATATATGTATATATATATATTTATATATATATGTATATATATATATATATATATATATATATATATATATATATATATATATATAGTAATATAATTATTAAAAAACGTTCATTTGTAATTTTTAATGTGAGCTGCCTACCCAGCTTGCTCTTGAGTGATTAAAAAGAAGTTAAAAATAAAAGTTGATAAAAAGATAAACCCTACTGGTAAAGAATGTATATGAGGTGGGTTGCCAACTGGCTAGACTGCCTA
>CM050163.1:117790306-117795306 GCA_027410445.1 Discoglossus pictus
CCCTATGTGAGAAATATATCTAATCTCCAAATAGAGACAGACCCTCAGACTGATAAGGGAGGACAACAGTATATATTCCAAGAGACAGGGTAAGCTAGTTAGATAGCATAGAATCACGATATACATTAATATGACCACAAAGTTAGAAGAATATGTAAAAAATCCCTCCTATATAACTCGGTTTATGGACACTCCTGGGCTCTCTTAAGTATATTCAACCGACAAAGCTACATATAAGATACAATATAAGATACAAAGTGCATGTGCATTAATTGTCTATATAGAATGACAAAATCAAATATAATGCAAGACCCAATAGAAAGATGCGAGAAGAAATAAGTAATCTTACTTTAATTGATCAGCCCAGAGCTGGGATGTGACTGCAGTTCGTCCTCCCAACCGTTATGTATTACCAGACTCGATAATAATAATCCAATTGCGCTATGCGGTTAGTCTGTGCTCAGACCGCCTGAGACTACCTTCAAACAAGGAGTCTCATGCTCTCCGGCATCCTCATCGCACATAAATGTGGAGTACACAGACTAATGTACAAGGATAAAAGAGTGGTGTATCAATGAGTTATAAGGGTAAGGATAAAGTGTGACTAATAAAATCTAGTGTTTGAAGGTCTAATGTTGTCTGTTGAAACTCCAAATAGTCCTAATTGGTGCCTGACCAGCTGGTTTCGCAAGTGTCTGCTTCCTCAGAGGCACCACATCGGAATTGCTAGTTGCTCCGTTTGCAACTTCGCGGGCTTTATTTAAAGCACTACACTCAGCTCCTATTGGCTAGAGCTGAGACATGTGATTATAAAATCTTAATCATATTGTAATGACGAGTTTGGATCCTAAAGGTCCTTCCAGTGCCCTAAAGAGAACCCTTATTTCTTCTCTCATTCTTTTGGGAAGATTTTTAAATCAATAGTAGATTTTATTCCCTTGTGCCTAGAAACAATATATACTATCTTTAATACTTGATTTATACAACTTCATGAGCCTCCTAAACTTCTATTTTTTATTATTTTTAATTTTTATTATTTATTATTTTACTCTGAACTATGTATAATAATGGAATGGTTGATCTATCGCTATCTTTTTATTAATCTTATCTCTATATGAATATGCTTATTAAATTAAGCTTTTGTTATTTGGGTGGTCATTGATGGTTACAATGAATGTTTATAATTATAAAATTGGTAGTCTATCACTATCTTTTTATTACCATAAATTCTATTTATATGAGCATATTCATATTCAGCTTCTATTATATAGATAGTTAATGGTGGTTATACCTTCTTTCCATAAATACATGTATATACATTTTATAATTTTAATATTACTAATGCAAATTAGTGGTACCCATTTGTACCTTACTCTATATATTAGCTGTATTTATTAAGAGAGAATTATTGTTACACTTCCACATTCTATATACATCTATATATACAATAGATCACAAATACATATATATACATATATATATATATATATATTTACATACACATATATATATATACATAATTCCATCTTCTACATATGAAGGGTGATGAATATCCTATTTAAATGAACGGTGAGAATGAGAAGCCCTCATTCATACCGTCAGGTGATTGTGTACCCAGTATATATATCCATTTGCTCTCAAGTTGTAGCAACCTCAATTTTATGTCTCCTCCTCTTATGCTACAATTGACATGGTCTATCACATGAAATTTGAAACTTTGCAAGCTGTTCTCGTGGCACGTTTTTATGTGTCTTGATACCGGTGTGTCCAAATTCCTTACAATACTATACGTGTGTTCCAAGATCCTGCAGCGCAGTTGTCTCTCAGTTTTACCAACGTAAAGGGTACCACAGTCGCAAACTATCACGTATACTATGTATGTAGACTGACAGTTGTAAAATCTTGTCAATGGATATTTTTTGTTTGTTTTAGGATGTTCAAAACACTTTTCTGGGTGGATGTATTCGCAGGCTTTACATTTTAAACACTTGTAAAGACCTTTGGTACGTGCCATATTGAGCCAATTCTGTTTGGGCTGGGTCCTTTTGAACATACTTCGAACTAGTATGTCTCCGATATTCTGTCCTCTCCTATAAGTGACTGCTGTCCTTTTAGGAAGTGTCCCCTGTAGAGCTTCATCGCTACTTATAAGGTCCCAGTGTTTATCCAAAATCTTTCTAATTTCATGACTTTGTGTCCCAAAAGTCATAATACATCTTGTTTGTTCTTTTTTCCTATTCTTCTTTTTGTCATATAGGAGTGAATTTCTATCTTCACACAGTGCTCTTTTATAGGCCGCTTTCAAGCATCTGTTCGGGTATCCACGGGCTTTAAAGCGCGATCTCAGGAGATTGGCCTGGCTAGTAAATTCTGCCATGTCACTGCAGTTTCTCCTAAGTCTAAGGTATTGACCTATTGGGTTCCTTTTCTTTAGCGGTAAGGGATGCTGACTTTCCCATCTTAGGAGGCTGTTGGAAGCTGTTTCTTTTCTGTGTACTGTTGTACTTAACTCTCCTGCAGGATTCTTTATGATTTTAAGGTCCAGAAATTCAATCATGGTTTCTCCAATGACATAGGTAAATTTTAGATTTCGATTGTTGACATTGAGTTTTGAGACAAATTCAACTAGTTCTCGTTTGGTCCCAGTCCAAATTAGTAATATATCGTCTATGAACCTGGCCCAATATAGTATGTGGTCCATAGTATGAGTTTGTTCCTCCGGGAATACCACCGTTTCTTCCCAGTGGCCCAGAAAAAGATTGGCATAGTTAGGGGCACAGGATGTTCCCATTGCTGTGCCCCTAACTTGTCTGTACCACGTTCCATCAAAGATAAAAGCGTTTTTCGTTAGAACGAATTCTAATAAATCCATGATGAAATTTTTCCATCCAGTCGTCAAATTGCTTTTGTTGTCCAGGAAATACTTAGTGGCCTGCATGCCCAAGTCATGTGGGATATTGCTATATAGTTGCTCCACGTCTATGCTGACTAGCAAAGACGTGGGTGGCACACTTAAATGATCCAGTTGTTTCAATACATCAGTTGAATCTTTTAAATAAGATGGTAAGGTGCTTACTATTTGTTTAAGATTTTGATCAATCAAGACACTAATTCTTTCCGAGATGTTATTTGTGCCTGAAACAATCGGTCTTCCTGGAGGTGAATATAATCACAAATGGGTTCTCTATTAAACTAATTGGACTAAACCAAAGCTGTATGGCTTTTTTTACGTTGGTAAAACTGAGAGACAACTGCGCCGCAGGATCTTGGAACACACGTATAGTATTGTAAGGAATTTGGACACACCGGTATCAAGACACATAAAAACGTGCCACGAGAACAGCTTGCAAAGTTTCAAATTTCATGTGATAGACCATGTCAATTGTAGCATAAGAGGAGGAGACATAAAATTGAGGTTGCTACAACTTGAGAGCAAATGGATATATATACTGGGTACACAATCACCTGACGGTATGAATGAGGGCTTCTCATTCTCACCGTTCATTTAAATAGGATATTCATCACCCTTCATATGTAGAAGATGGAATTATGTATATATATATATGTGTATGTAAATATATATATATATATATGTATATATATGTATTTGTGATCTATTGTATATATAGATGTATATAGAATGTGGAAGTGTAACAATAATTCTCTCTTAATAAATACAGCTAATATATAGAGTAAGGTACAAATGGGTACCACTAATTTGCATTAGTAATATTAAAATTATAAAATGTATATACATGTATTTATGGAAAGAAGGTATAACCACCATTAACTATCTATATAATAGAAGCTGAATATGAATATGCTCATATAGATAGAATTTATGGTAATAAAAAGATAGTGATAGACTACCAATTTTATAATTATAAACATTCATTGTAACCATCAATGACCACCCAAATAACAAAAGCTTAATTTAATAAGCATATTCATATAGAGATAAGATTAATAAAAAGATAGCGATAGATCAACCATTCCATTATTATACATAGTTCAGAGTAAAATAATAAATAATAAAAATTAAAAATAATAAAAAATAGAAGTTTAAGAGGCTCATGAAGTTGTATAAATCAAGTATTAAAGATAGTATATATTGTTTCTAGGCACAAGGGAATAAAATCTACTATTGATTTAAAAATCTTCCCAAAAGAATGAGAGAAGAAATAAGGGTTCTCTTTAGGGTACTGGAAGGACCTTTAGGATCCAAACTCGTCATTACAATATGATTAAGATTTTATAATCACATGTCTCAGCTCTAGCCAATAGGAGCTGAGTGTAGTGCTTTAAATAAAGCCCGCGAAGTTGCAAACGGAGCAACTAGCCATTCCGATGTGGTGCCTCTGAGGAAGCAGACACTTGCCAAACCAGCTGGTCAGGCACCAATTAGGACTATTTGGAGTTTCAACAGACAACATTAGACCTTCAAACACTAGATTTTATTAGTCACACTTTATCCTTACCCTTATAACTCATTGATACACCACTCTTTTATCCTTGTACATTAGTCTGTGTACTCCACATTTATGTGCGATGAGGATGCCGGAGAGCATGAGACTCCTTGTTTGAAGGTAGTCTCAGGCGGTCTGAGCACAGACTAACCGCATAGCGCAATTGGATTATTATTATCGAGTCTGGTAATACATAACGGTTGGGAGGACGAACTGCAGTCACATCCCAGCTCTGGGCTGATCCATTAAAGTAAGATTACTTATTTCTTCTTGCATTTTTCTATTGGGTCTTGCATTATATTTGATTTTGTCATTCTATATAGACAATTAATGCACATGCACTTTGTATCTTATATTGTATCTTATATGTAGCTTTGTCGGTTGAATATACTTAAGAGAGCCCAGGAGTGTCCATAAACCGAGTTATATAGGAGGGATTTTTTACATATTCTTCTAACTTTGTGGTCATATTAATGTATATCGTGATTCTATGCTATCTAACTAGCTTACCCTGTCTCTTGGAATATATACTGT
>CM050163.1:117800306-117808302 GCA_027410445.1 Discoglossus pictus
CAGGTTGTTTAGCTTGCTCAAGGTCCGTTTTAAAAAAAACCTGTGATAATAGATATCTGTTGCCGGTGTGTGTGTGTGTGTGTGTGGACTGTTGGTATTGTGAATTTGAATTCTTTAGACATATGGTTCAGGACCCACACACATGTGTGTTTGTGACTATCTGGAAGACGGATAATTTGTGCCCAGTGTCGTGCAAATACATAAAACCAGAGGTCACAAATACTAACTTGCATATGTGTGCCCTGGGGAAATAGATATTTGTTTCCCTGGGAAATGTCTATGCATGTTGGATAAGACGATATCCCTTAAGGGTCATGATGTTCGGGCCAGAAGTAGCCTGAAAACTTTAAGGGACGTCTGTCATTCACTACGGGTGGTTACATGTGTGTGTCGTATATGCGCATGGTCTTGAAATCATATGTCTTTTGAATCTTAAGTTTTCTGCAGAAAAGGTTTGATGATTATAATGTTATATGCTATGTCACTGCTGGTTGTTATGCATGTTTTGATAAGAAATGCAGTTTAGAACTTCTCTCCCTAAAGAAAAAAAAAAAACTACAAGCTGATTTCTCTCTCTGTGTGTTTTGTTTTGACCTTGATCAGAGAGAGACACTGAGAGAAATTCCTCATCCACCCCCTCCCATCTGGTTTAACTATTTGAAGGACGAATCTTAGAATTCTTCCTACGCCAATGCTAGGTTGTATTTGAAGGTGTTAACATGTTTTACTGTATTGCTATGCTGTTTAAGGTATGAACACAGAAACATTAAGGAACTTTTCCTTACATACATTTATATAATATTCTGATTGCTTTCGTTTATAAAGTAGAGGGATTGTCTTGTGTTTGCTGTAAGTAAATGTGTGAGTATTTGCTGTAATTCCTTTTCTTTGCAATACAATTGAGGAATACAGGTTAGAGAATTTGTGTCCACCACTGAAATCAGTGGAGGATTTATAGTGTATCTTGTTTGTAAGTGTAAGACAGGTGTCATACGTATGCGTGTATTCTTTTGAAATATTTTGTCTGAAGTTTCTGTGTGTTCGATACTGTACTCTTTGAAGAGGGAGGTGACCGGTTTGCATTGTATGAGAGGGATTGGCCACCCCATCTTATGACAAAGCAAAGCAAACCACTCCCCTTCCCTCCTCCCATCTACTCTGTGTGCGTATTAGAGTTTTATGTGAAAATATGTCTGTCTGTACTATTGAGAGAAGAATGGTGTTTGCTACATTTTACACCCTGGGTTGTGGAACAAGAAACCATGAAATTCTTAACACACAGCCACCGCCCCATCATGGCTCCCAACTTAAAAATGGGAGTTGACTAACTTTAGGACCAACCCCTTTTAAAACCAATGACGAAGCAATTTTCTAATATGCTATCTCCCCTGGAGTTGGTGCCCTGTATCCACTACTCCTTGGGAATAGTAATCTTTCTTAAAAGGAAGGTATAGGAGACATTCAATGTTTTATTAAGCTTCTTAAGCTTTTATTAGCAATCTCTGCTCATGTAAATCAACTCCTACACGCCTGTCTGCAACGGTGATACAGAATTCTGTGAGTTATTAATAGAATGCGCTCCGGATGAAATAGTAAATCAGGCCACTCCACAAGATAAAACAGCCAGTGATAATATATCATTCCTGCTGGGAGCAGTCTTAGAGGAAGGATTGAAGAGAAGGGAAGTTTTTCTCTGTCCCCTCAAGAGATCCTTATTATCCTCAGCAATTGAAGTTTAAATCTGATGTATTTATTGATTATGTGATTGTTTTATCTCAAGCACTGACTAAAATACATGCACAAGTGTTTTCTCCTATTCCAGATCCAGAAGTAGACACTGGTACTCATCAACTACTTCCTGGAGCTTGGATCCTGGTCAAGAGATTTGTAAAAAAAAAAAAAAAAAAGAATCATCTGGAATCCAGATCATGCATCTTATTGCAAGCAGCACCAGACCCACAGCAGCCAACATCATGATGATCATAACACATATCCTTTTCTGTCTGTTCTTAACTAAAGTAGAACCTTCTGCATTCATTAGTGAGAAGAAAGATGGTATTACATTTTGGTACAATCCATCTAAACCACATATGATCACATTGTCTTTTGATTATTGTCATGTTGTATGTTGCCAACAGCTAAGCGTGACTCAACAATGTAACTTGTACAAATACACATATGTGTTACAGATCAGACTTGGGAAAAATATTGTAGTCATTGGGAAGCTGTAGGATGGAACACTGGGACAGCTTGGGGCTACAGACTACAGAGTGCCTTAGATAGAACAGATTTGAGTGGAAGCCCTTTACTTGAACGTATGACTCTAATAAAGCCAGGCAACTGCTCGCCAAATGGCAAGACTGGAGCTAACATGCGACTCACCCCCAGACCCACAGACGCAGGTACATACCTAATAGGTGGCTGGGTTAGAGGAGAAGCAAAAGGACGGATTGGTAAATTTATGCTCAGAGATCTAAATGCACCACTCATATCAGAAGGACTAATGCAAGTACAACACACTCAGGCATTACCCCAGATGACTGATATCAGTGAACCTACGTACGAAGGAACCCTAGCAAATGAGACTGGGTTCACAGACCTCAATCTATGACTGGAATGGACGACATATAACGTAGAATCACATAATAAGACTAATTGTTATGTTTGTGTAAGTGCCAGACCTCACCTAGGCACTGTTCCACTTATGGTAACTATGAAGGAAGAAGTGGAGTGTTAGTTGGGAATTATGGTAAGTTAAGTACGGGACTGAAGCGAATAGTTCCTAGAATGTTATAGTAAGTGATTTGGAAGAAAGATTTTGCATGTGAATTTGATCTAAAGTGGAGTCTGTATTTGAATAGTTTGCAAACATTAAATACAGGAAAAGAAAACAGGCAGCCCTTAACCCCCGAATTAATCCTTCTACACATATGATGTATATAGTCCGTGGCTATCCTCTGACAGTTCTGGCACCACATAATATTGCGGCCATCATACAGCAGACTACCTAAGCACATGACTACATCCAGACACCTCCGTCTGCAATGTTCCCTTCTTCTACCAGACAATGTTACTTTACAGAGATGCTATGTTCTCAATCCAGCCACTCTCTTACCATTTCCAGAGGGGGGAGAAAGGAAGATGGGTACTTTTGTACAGCCTGATTGTACAACCTGATTTTGAATCCAAACTCAGGAATAACCAATCTATATGTAAAAAGACGTCTACTAGAAGGTGGTGGAAACGGCCAGACGCTCACAGATGTGACACAAGACCCTCTATATTGCACGCTGTGGAATAAACAATCTCCAGGCCGAGATTTCCAATATGAAGCAAGTCTCACTTAATTGAAGCAGGTCACCTTAAAACTAAAGACATTGTACAACAATACAGCAGGTGATGGTGCATTTACGGTGGAGCCCCCACAAGAAGCAGAAGCGCTCTACAAGCATTGGGATACAGAAATTCCACATGTTGCAATATCCAAGTTCGCACCGGATGGATGGAAGACATTAGGAGCTGCATTAAAATGGTGGGAATCTGCAGAGGAAGAGGAGTTGGAAGAGGAAGGAGTGGAAAAGAAAACTCTCCACTGGCAGACAGCACTCCCAGTATACAAGCCAGAGACCCATATGCAGTCCCAGGACTCACAAATCCACCTCATGACTGCCTTCAACAAATGGAAATGGAGACCTCACACCTTGCGAATGTAAAAGACCTTGCCCTGACAGACCCAGACATCACTCTGTATGTGGATGGATCAAGGTATGCTGATGAGAATGGGAAAGATCACACAGGATATGCTGTGACTACAGAAAAAGATGTGATGCAAGCCTTCTCACTACCTTCCTCCATGTCAGCACAGGAAGCAGAGTTGATTGCATTGACCAAGGCCTGTGAGGTTGCGACAGGAGTCCGAGCCAACATCTACACAGACTCAAGATATGCTCTGGGAATGACTCAAGACTCAAGGAGTAATCTGGAGAGCTAGAGGATGCATGACAGCCGCTGGCACTCCAGTGAAGCATGACAAAGCCATCCGTGAACTACTAGATGCTTTAGCACTCCCAAAGGAAGCAGCCATACTGAAAGTAAAGGCACATGGGAAGCTAAATTCAGACGAAGCACGAGGAAACCATCTAGCAGACCAGATGGCTAAAAAGGCAGCAATAGTATCACAGGAAATGGAAAGGAGAGAGGTGGATGGAGAAATAAACATTTATACAATGCAGACTCTGCCAACAGATTTAAGATTGCTCAAAGAATTGCAAAAGACGGCAGGTCCAGAAGAAGTGAACAATGGAGGAAAACGTACCCCATGATGACTAGTAATCCCCACCCAGGGAGAGGTATAACTGTGTACCCTGGAAATTATACGTGTTACAGGAGAAACGCTTCTCAGGGGTTCAACTTACAGAGGTTCCCTTATGGGTTTTGTCACACATATAGAGATGGTTTAGCCACCATGCTAGTCAATCAGATACAATCTTTGGGGGACATATATTGGTTGTGTGGAGATATGAAACTCAGGGTAAGACTGTCAGGAGTATGGCGTGGGGAACGTACCATGACTAAAGCCACCATGCTATGCCTTTACACATTGTTCCAACCTATTATGGTGATCTAGATAATGTTCCTCAGACACAGTTCAGAAGGAAGAGACATACATCATCATCTGAACCTAAAGAAAGTTTTAATTCCCATGTGTACATAGATTCTAGTGGAGTCCCAAGGGGGGTGCTTGATGAGTTCAAAGGCCGAAACCAGATAGCCGCAGGATTTGAATCACTGATACCAATGATTGGTGTAAAATGCTCCCCGACACCGACACTGACAACTGTTGCACCTACATACCTGATAATATGGGTCCAAACGGTAAGATTACTTTAGCCATTAAAGAACTAAACAACTTGGCACAAGAATTGAAGGAGAATTCTGGAAACACAGACTATTGGGATAAACGGTTTGGGTGGCAGAGAGTATTGTTACAGGTTGACATTGTCTTTCTTTCAATACTGATAATTCTTGCATTTGTTACCTGCTGTATTACCCCATGTGTCCGAATATATTTTTTTTTATGAAGTCAGTTACTGGAGTCACATCAACCTTTGTGCACCGAGAATTTTGTGATGATGACAACTGTGAGGAGTCACATAGAGTGTTATGGTCTATTGTATCTAGGAGTGAGGTTTCCACATAAACCCCTTGTCCCACATGTTCCTGATACAAGGGGCTAGGGAAAGGCATCTGACTTGTCTGTGACAGTGGCAGGAGGGGCCATGGGTAAGCCATGGCTACTCAAATGTACAAAGAAGAACGGGCGTTCACAACACAGATGTTTAGGGCTTTCTAGCAGTCATGCATCTCATCCTCAGGGACAGATATACACCTAGTGTTTAGGGGGGAGTTTACCCCTCATCACGCATTAACATAAGCACAGCTGCTTTTCTTAGGTTGCACACTCATTAATAACATAAAAACAGTACATTTTAGGGGGGACTGTTATGGATGATAATTAGGAAAATGTCTTTTTACATGTTATTATCCTTGTCTGCATTCCTTACTCACTTATAATGACAAGAAGGTTACCTAAAATGGAGAATGAAACTACAAACAAGATGGAAGGCAGAACTACAAATGGGAGTGGCCTGATGATGCATACATCCGTGACCAAATAAGGACAAATGGACGGCTCCTCCCTAAACTGACCAGTATGATGACGACACACTGCAGCAATTTTGAACCAATCAATAAAGCTATTAATTCCTAGACAAAGGAATCATGTGACGTTTGATCAGATAACGTTTTCTACATATAAACGTGTAAACTGCCATTTTGATTACAGAGCGCTTTGAGAACTACTATACAGAAACACCGTGTCTGTGTCTTATTTCTCTGGAATGTGCACATTCCACACTAATTGGAAAAGCAACAGATATTTAATACAGACGTTACAGTCTTATCTAAATCATATATATATCCAAAAATGATATTCAGGAGATCGGGTAATCTAAAAAACAGGCTAGTTAAAAGCATGATAAATACAGAACAGACTACAAATAAAAAAGAGAAAGGGAGATTTTTCAGATGTGGGCTATGTAATGCATGCAAAACCTGTAAAAATACATTTCCTAAAGACAGTATAGTGGAAAGTACTTCAAATACAAATCAAGTTAAGGTGTCAAATAAAATATCATGTAAATCTAGAAATATAGTCTACATACTAGAATGTAGCTGTAAGAAACAATACATAGGCCGCACCTCCAGACCTCTTCACAAAAGAATTGAGGAACATATCAGAAATATCAAAAAAGGTTTTCCAAATCATTCAGTTTCAAAACACTTTAAAGAAGTACACAAACAAAACCCAGGAGAAATGAAATTTATGGGTGTTGTAGAGATTAAACAGAATTGGAGAGGGGGAAACACAGTAAAAAACATTATCTCAAAAAGAAGGAGAGTTAATATATTATTTAAACACCATGGCCCCCAAAGGTTTAAATGTAGATTTTGACTTAAATTGTTTCATCTAATAAAATCAGCTACCAAGTCACTATCAAACTGCAATACCATGAAGTAACATTAGTTGGCAGTAAAAATGGGAAAAAGATACCATTTATCAGTTCCAATCAGCAAGAATATATTAACACACAAATAATTATGTTGTTAAATAAATTATATCATGAGTGTTAGAAAACTATTTTAACATATATAATGTTTTAACTGTACCTTGTAATTTTATAAAAGTGGTATATTTGTTTTAAGTATACTATGGTGTAAAAAATGTATTTTTTATTATTTATGAACTAATTGAGAAGTTAATTGTAAATGCTGAGCATTATCAAGTCAATTAAGAGAATGACTTAAATAGAAGATCAGAACAATACAACCACCCACTCCAGATGAAGCACAAGTGTGAAACCGGTTGAGTGATTAAACAGTTCCACCTGTGACTACCAAAGCAGGAAACAGAATCACAGCACGTGGAGAGCTGCTGCTGCTGACCTGTGGAGATACAGACACAGAGGACTGAAGGAAGTTATCTTCCATTTGTGGACATTATTAAACCTAATGTAAGCTTTTTATATTATTTTTTACTCTGTATTAAAACGTTATTGACCATACCTCTCTCTCCCTGATGACTGCATGCATAAAGCTGACGGCACATATAACCCTGCACAAGGAGAGCAGTGACAGGATCTGAGGGCCTGAATAATCTGACATAAATGTAAGGAGATTACCTATTTTTTAAAGAACTTTCCTCATTTGCAAAACCTACTACCTTAGAGGAGCCTCTTTTCTCCTTGTCTATTTTTCAGCACTAAGGAAAAAGAAACTGAAGATAAGCGCCAAGGATCTAAAGACACAATATAAAGACATAGAATAAGATTTTAAAGGGATCTGAAAAATTGGATCAGGCTGCTTGTCTTAAGAATACTGAATTTGGTACACAACACAATTGCTTTTTATAATTATTTTTATTTAATTGTATAAAAGTGTGTTACAATTTTTTTTTTACTGCTTTTTAATCCAGAAGCGCAGTTAGATACACAATTAACTTATTTATCTATATATATATATACATATATACACACATATATATATATATATATATATATATATATATATATATATAAATATATATATATACACACATATACATATATACATATATATATATATATATATATATATATATATATATTTATATATATATATATATATATATATATATATATATATATATATATATACACACACACATATAGATATAGATATATATATATATATATATATATATATATATATACACATATACATACATACACACATATATATATACACACATACATATACATACATATATATATATATACATATATATATAATATATATATATATATATACACACATATACATATATATATATATATACATATATATATATATATATACACACACATATATATATATATATATATATATATATATATAT